>JADRCH010000029.1:6421805-6445284 GCA_019843965.1 Rhynchomys soricoides | reverse complement strand
ATACATACTTGCATGCATACATACTTGCATGCATACATACTTGCATGTATACATACATGCATACATGCATACATGCATACATATTCACACATTGGGTAGATGAAGCAAAGCTCTGTCCACTTTATTTTTTTCTCCCATGGCTTCTATATCCCAACAAAATCTTCAAGCAGTATAAAAATTACAATGTGAGTACATTCTAATTTTTTTCTAGTGGATGATTATAATGTGTACACATAAGAAAAAACAAGTCCCCCAATATTCTTGCATGAATAAACATTTTACATATTACAAGTGTAGAAAAACCAAATTATTCCCAAGAACCCACATATATTCGTAACTAAGTAGCTTGTTATAGATTAACAAAGTGTAAGCAAGTGAGGCAAGTTTCTCAGCCACTCTCTCTTTACTGGCAGGCTGCAATCCGTGGTTACAAAGAAAGGACCAACTATTTTATTATTTACTCTTAAAAGGTAATCTTATAAAACTCTTAGAAGAATCACAAATCTAAGCTTTCATACAAAAACCAATACATCATTTCTACTCTAAATCCTCAAGGTACACATCTGCTCATTAACAATTTTTTACTAAATCATACTAGGAAGCTGAAGGCAAAAATGGGTACAAGAAATTAATCATCACCTTGATCATCAGCCCAGTTTCTGCTTGAGAGGTATGTCAGCCAGTGCTAGCTGGGCTGCCATTGTTCTTGTTCTCTGACCTTAAAAAATCCCAGCTTAACTATTAAAACTGTGCCTTTCTGAGCTTCAGATTGTTTGCTAAGATTTCTACATCAGAGGTGCTGGCTAAAACATCTTAACCTGATTTTCCTAACAATCTACATCTCCAAATTCTTTCTAAGGGCGATGAGTCATGGCTAACAACCTGCATTCCCATGTTCTTTTCAAGGGTGGCAATCGAATTATTAATCTGCCCCAGCAGCAATGCTTGAAAAAGATCAACTCCTATTATTTTGAGTGCCAGCAATACTGCCCAGTGCGGGGCTGAAAACCCCTGTAGAGTTTCCATGCAACTCACAGGTTATGAGGGCTGTGGTTACCATGAAGACAATAAGCAGAGCAAAATTCCAGCAGCATGAAGTCCCCGGGACACATAGTCCTTGGGTTCTGCCTCTCCATCCCATGAGTTCTAAAGCTTCTGCTCCTCCTCTTGCATAGCTCCAACTCTATTCGTTGCTTTACTTGTGCTTCCTCAGGAACCAAAGGTTTTGCTATTGAAGATAATCCCCTGCACCACACAGGTGAGTCTGAGGTCGTGTCTCACTGTGGATTTAAATCTTCTCTGACTACAAACAGAGGCGGACATCTTTCCCCATTATTATTGTGAGATACTTGTGATCTAGAAGACTTGAGTCTTGACCTCTGCCCAGTTTTCAGTCGAGATGGCCTCCTCCATGTTTTAGGTGGTCTTTATATCTTCCCAATACTCCTTTTGTGTTGAGACAAAGTCTTTCAGTGTAGCCCAGGTTGGCCTGAAACTCATGAACTGCCTCTGCATCCACAGTGTTGTGATGGCAAGCATGAGCTACACTAGGCCTTGCCTCTGACTCTTTTCTAAATTATATATTTGGCAAATATCTTCTCCTAACCTATGGTTTGCCTTTCACTCTGCTAATACTCTTTTGAAAAGTGTACATTCTCGAATTTAATGTAATAAAGTTCCAATACTTTTGTGGGTTTTTTTTTTCACCTCATCTTTAAGGAGCTCTTTCCTGTCTCAAAGTCACAGAGACATTCCCAGGTGTTGACCCAGGTGTTGACTCCTCAGCTTTGAGGATTGATGCCGATTTGTGTTTAAATCTTTAGTCTACCTTGATACCGTGAATTGATTTTTGTGTTTGGTTCTTCTTTCAGAGTGAAAGGCTTATGAATATCCCTTTAGTTTTTCATATAAATTTTAGGGCCAATTCATCAAGTTGCACAAAATGATTCCTGCTGAGATTTTTATTGGAATTTCATTGACTCTGTGGATCTATTTAAAGAATACTAACACCTTTTCAATATTGCATGAAGCAATGATTAGGGTTCTCTAAAGGAACAGAACACATGGAGGCATATGTATACTTGTGTATACATACACACACACACACACACACACACAATTTTCTTTAGTTGACTTACATTAAAACAGTAATGACAGTTGCCTCACACCTAAGCAGCTAAGCCTGTGACGTTGGGTGTCTGGGCAGTTGGAGTCATCCCTCTGTGGCTGTCTCACACTGGGGAGGTTGACAACAGAGTGGTTGTTCTATCCACAAGGCTCGGTTCCTCGGCAGTCTCAATCTGGTGGCAAAGACCTGGAGGGCTCTAAGAGAGCTCCTGGTCCTTAGCCCATGACGGAGCCTGAAACACTGGTTCTGGTGTCAGCAAAGGACTCAACAGGGTAAATGAACTTGGCAGGCAAGAGGAAGGTCAAGTGGGCAGAAGGGGAATAATCCTCCTTCTGCCCACCCCTTTTATATCTGAGCTGCTACACCTGTGGGGCCAGTCTTCCCACATCAATCTAGGCAATCAGGATAGTCCTTCAGTTACAGGTCTCTACTAGGTTTGTTTAAATTTGTGTCAAGGTGACACTAAAATCAGCTGTAACAGCAACATAAATGCATAGTATAGATCTCCATTTAACTAGGTCAACTTTAATATTTTTGAATGAAATTTCCTAACAGACATGCCCTACTTCTGATGGATCTTTCCTAGGCACCTTATATTGTCTTATGTTCAAATACCATCCTTTAAAGATCATACTTCCTAATTGATTGTGCTTGATATGAACAGATATTTCAATCGGGATGATGTTCTTCAAACCAGAAAGTTCTGTAATACTCAAATGCCTTGGTCTCACCTAGACATGATGACACGTCTATTGTTTTCTTTTATTTATTTATTTAATATATGTGAGTACACTGTAGCTGTCTTCAGACACACCAGAAGAGGGCATCGGATCCCATTACAGATAATTGTGAACCACCATGTGGTTGCTGAGAATTGAACACAGGACCTCTGGAAGAGCAGTCAGTGCTCCTAACAGATGAGCCACTCTCCAACCTCACTTCTATTGATTTCTGATCATTATATTTGCTTTCTTCTTTTACTGTGTATGTGTGTACATGCACACACACATACTTATTTTCCTATCAGGACCACACCCTTTATATATTACAAGTTTAGCACATAACATCCGGTTTCTATTTTATTCAAAATAGGATGAATTTGTCCAATTTCCCTCACAGTTTCTTAATTTAGCTCCATTATCTGTTAAAAGTTGATTTCTAATCTCTACCTTTTTTTCTAGTGAGTTTAGTGTGGTGGCACGTGTCTTTAATCTCGGCCTTCTGGAAACAGAACTGTGTGAGTTCAAGACCAGCTGACAGGATAAGCTCCAGGCCAGTCAAGGCTACATAGTGAGACCTAATCTAAAAACAAAACAAAACCCAACCGTTATCACTACGTAGTAAACAATGTTTTTTTAAATTTTCTCGTCTGTTTAGTTTGATGTTGATAAAGCTATACAATATTTCTTCACACCAGTATTTGCCTGATAGGTTTTCTTTCTAGGAATATTAACTTCTATGACCTTGGTTTTCAGTTTGCTCTGCATGGATGGCTTATAAGAGGGTATGTTTAAGGTTCCTGTCCCGTGGTCTCCTGACTGAGGGGTGTCACTCACGTTGTCTGCTGTGATTTCTGGTATGTTCCATTCTTATTTTGTACCACATCTTTACCTTTCCTATTCCTTTTTTATTACATTGTTTAACTGCAGCTCTTTAGTGAGCAGGACAGGTATGTGCAGGGTGGAGGAGGGGCAAGTGCATACACACTGCAGCTCATGAGTGCAGATCCTAAGAGTCAGTTCCCTTTTCTACCCTGAGTTCCTGGGGCTTGAACTCAGGTTGTCAGGCATGGAGACAGGCCGGTACCTGCCACGGCCGTCTATACTTTTTCTACTATTCTTTTTCCTTCTCCTTTCTTGTCCAAAGATTTAGATTAGTCACTATTTATTTTGTGGCATTTGTTTTCATGGCCCGACACCCTCACAGTTGTACCCTGGCTCTCTCTGGTTACCCTAGACATGATAGCGGGACTCCTTTACTAGTTCACGGGCTCATAGGCTTTTGTTGTCTTCTCACTGATAGATGAGGGCCTGGGCAGTTTTTCTGTCTTATCATCTGCCTACCATCCATATCCAATGTCCTCTGATATTTTAAGTCCCTTTTAGCCTACAGTTTGGACATTAGTAATCTTGGTCAGCTGGTTTTTGCTAAGATACACCTTATATTCTCCATTACCTTTGATGACATAGTTCCTCTTAGATCTCAGGCCTTTCATGTGGGATGTTTGCTTTTTCGTTGATCTTCGAGTGTCTGGATTTGGCTCTGTCCAAGCCTGTTAGCAGCCCCTGCCTTAGGGTGGGCTTCTGAATGTGCTTCCCAGCTGACATGTGAGGTTGGCATCAAACAGTCATCTGGGTTGGACTGGCCACATGGCAGATGGAGAAGGAACTGCTAGCTAATGTAGACTGTTTTCAGCAGGGAACATTCTAGCCTCACCAAAAGGCTCTGCTTCTAGGCACTGAGGGGTTCTGTTATTGAAAGACCCCCAAACTGGGGAGACCCTCACTCAAGCCTCAGGAAGACGCGACTCCCCAATGACTCATGAGAGACCGAACCTGCTGCAAGGTTTATTTGGGAAAGCAGTGCACTGGGCCGAGCTCATAACCCACACAGGGGCAGAGGAGATCGACCCCGAGCAACTGAAGTTAGGGGTATTTGTAGGGAAAATCACAAAGCAAAAGGGGGAGCAGGGGGAACATGGGTCATGGGAAAGAGCAGAGGGTCTCAAAACAGAGGTCATTGTGACATCTGTGGTTGATCAACAGGATAGGATCCAAGTCAAAATCTCCACTTTCCAAAACAATTCTCAGAATAGATGTCACTGTGACATTTTATGGTGGGCCTATTCCTGGAACAGGGTGCGCCAAGGCAAACAACCATTTCCCAGAATTGTCTAAAGGGGGGTGAGTTTAGCCCATCCCAGGCCCCTGGGTGACCTATGACTCTAGTACTGTCTAGGGGCAATTTTTTTTCTTTCTAAAAGACTAAGGGTCTTTCATCCCCCACTTCTTCTAGAGCATAGTTCTAATCTTAGAACTATAGTCTTGTTTCAATATCATCATATTGATCATGAGCCTGTTCTCCCAGTGCCTGGTACTGTTGTCTTAACATCAGGATTTGTACAGAACTTACTCGTTCTCTGACAAAGGTTATTAGTCTATTGATTAAGCAGGGTCCTAAAGTGAGCAAAAGGAGCAAAATCATCAGAGGCCCTAACAAGGCAGAGAGCAAAGTGGTCATCCAAGGCGACTTGCTAAACAATCCTTCGAACCATCCCTGTCCGGCCTTTCTTTCCTTCCTGCGTTTCTCTAATCTTTCTCTAAGCTTGCTCATGGAATCCCTAATGGCTCCTGAGTGGTCTACATAGAAGCAACATTCTTCTCCTAAGGCTGCACATAATCCACCTTCTTTTAGAAATAACAAATCTAATCCTCTTCTATTCTGCAAAACTACTTCTGACAGGGAGGTCAAGGATTCCTCTAGGTTACTAACAGACTTCTCTAAAGCTTGAAGATCCTCGGTCATGGCCGCATGGAGCTCGTTGAGCCACCTCTCTAGTAGTTGCGGTCCCGATATTAAGGCAGCAGTCCCTGTCCCCACCCCAGCAGCCACTCCTAGGCCCAGCATGACCGCCAGTGTCAAGGATATCGGCTCTCTCCTATATCTAAAGGGGCGTTGGTCGTACTCGTTGATGACTTCTTCTGGATGGTAATAGACCCGAGGGACAAGCTGAACCATCACACAGAAATCTTGAGACGGATTGAAAACCGAGGTGGAAGCACAAGGGGTTAACCCCGTATTACAAGCCCACCGCCTATTAGGCTCTTGTACTAAGTATTGTTCTGTTGTATCTTGACTGACGGTTGCAGTGGAATTGCAGAGAGGCTGGTGAGTAGAGGGTACCTTGCCTATACAGAGCCCGGTCCCTGACACTTCAGTCAGGGTGAGCTTGTTTTTAGAGCCCCACGAACACTGGGTAGTCTGGGTGGTGGAATTAAAGGACCCTCTTGTAGCCAGCCCCTCATAGTATGGGAGTCCTGAGGACAGACAGAGCCAACAGAAAGAAGTAGAGTTGGGGTCTGTGGTGTTGAGGGCCTGAAAGGCTCCTTGGATTAAGTGAAACAGCCTTTGCCCCGTCTTTATTGGGGGGGGGGGGGGGGGGGGGGGTTGTAGGGGAAGCCAGAGTGGGCAGGGGGGGGGGAGTGAGGGTTGACATGAGCTGAGGTGGGGGAGGGAGGGGCGGTACCTGGAATCCTCCCTGTTCCGCCAAGACAGGATTGGGCCCCACAGGAACGGCTTTGGGGAGTTCGATTTTCAACCGGATGGTAAAAAGGAGACCATCATCATATCAGTCCCTATATAGCCTGATGCCCCATTGATATCCCTTGGCCCACCCGTCACCTGCTTTCCTTGGGGAGTAAACCTGATCCTGAGAGGATGGCATCATTTGCCCTGGCAGACACTCCAGTCCTGACGGAGTGCGTGGGAATAGTTGGCCATGACAGTGATATAGTCCCAGGAAGAAGAGGGTTTCCAATGAGTGTCTCCGGTAGTCTCACAACCCCAGATTTTGCAAAAAAAGTCAGGCTTATACCCACAGGTCGGCCCTAGTGCCCAATTGCGATGGTAGCCTGGACAGACATAAAAAGGGATAGGCCTTAGGGCAATCCTCTGGAAAAAGGTAGAACATCCTTCCCTGTGGCCCCTCCCTTTGTCAGGAGGTGGCTGGCCTGGGTCCTGTCCCTCCATGTCCCAGATCCCCACGTTTGGGGCCTCAGTAGCCAATTTGCAAAGATCTGGGTATAAATCAGGCCACCAAGATGATGAGGAGGTAAGGGGTGTATCCTGGCTTACGGACCATACCTCCTCCCCAAGGGCCTACAGTACTTGCCAGGTTAGTCTCTGAGGGGCATGGGGATTTTCATCTGGCCCCTGAAGCAGTTCCACGCAGCAAGCGCAGTTTAAGAGGATTAGCAGTCTGTTCCAATCTCTATTCATCCTGAGCAGGCTCGGTGCTCTCTTGACATGGGAAGCGTGGATCCAGGCTGAGACGCTTTCAACCTTGACTGCTGTGGGGGTGGTTAGAAGCACTAAGTACGGTCCCTTCCAGTGAGGCTCGAGGTTGCCCACTCGATGGCGCCAGATCAAAACAGCGTCCCCAACTTGGAACTGATGGGGCATGTCTGGACTCTCAGTCTCATAGGCTCCTTTTAGCTGTTCCCAGGCTTGACGTCTGACCAACTCCAGGGCCTTTAATTGGGTGAACAGGGTTTGAGAAAGAGAAGCATCAGGGTCAGAAACTCCACCCGCCTCTGTAAGTGGTGGGGGCCCCCCACATAGGATCTCATGAGGAGTGAGTTTAAATCTTCCAGGGGTGTTCCAAACTCGGAACAGGGCAAAGGGAAGGAGGGCTGTCCAGTCCTTCCCGCCGGTCTCCAAGGCTAATTTGGTCAAGGTCTCTTTTAAAGTTCTGTTCATTCTCTCTACCTGACCTGAGCTCTGGGGTCTGTAAGAACAATGCAATTTCCAATTAATCCCCAGTTGGATGGCCAATCCCTGACTTACCTGGGCAACGAAAGCTGGTCCATTGTCAGACCCGATTACCTTGGGGATTCCGAATCTTGGAAAAATTTCTTCAAGGATCTTCTTAGCCACCACATTGGCAGTTTCAGTCCTAGTGGGAAAAGCTTCTACCCATCCCGATAAGGTGTCTATAAAAACTAGCAAGTATTTGTTACCATATTTGGCCAGCTTGATCTCTGTAAAATCTACTTCCCAGTATGCCCCAGGGCAGTCGCCCAGAAGCCTTTTACTATGTATGTTTATGGGACGCCCTGCGTTTGTCAGAGTGCATGCCTCACACTTTCTGACCGCTTCTTGTGCCAAATCTGAAAGTCCAATAACGCAGTAGTCAGAGGATCTCACAATGTCTCTTAGTTTCTTTGTCCCTAGGTGGGTTAAATGATGCAGGTTGGTGACATATTTACACCCTTCTTCTTGAGGAAGAAATTGTTTACCGTCTTCAGTTTCAGCTACCCCATAAGGGGTGTATCCTTGAACTATGCCTAATTTGTCCGTAGCCTGATAATCTTCTGGAGCATATCTAAAACTGGTCTCCCTGTGATCATAATAGTCTTTGGATTCTCTGGCAGCCATAATCATGGCTCCTTGTGCTGCCTGCTTAGCTGTCAAATCTGCCATCTGGTTTCCACGGGCCACCACATCTTGGCCTTTTTGATGCCCTGGACAATGTATGATGGCTATTTTTTTTGGTAAGTGTATGGCCTCTAAGAGGCTCAAAATTTCTTCTTTGTTTTTAATGTCTTTTCCTGTGGAGGTCAGAACCCCCTCTGTCTGTAGATTGCCCCATGTATATGAGCAGTCGCAAAAGCATACCTGCTGTCAGTGTAGATTTCCCCTCTGCCATTCGTAGAGCTTGAATCAGAGCCACGAGTTCAGCTTTTTGGGCTGAGGTCCCTTCAGGAGGGCTACTGGCCCAAATCACTTGTTTCCCATCTACCACCACTGCCCCTGCCTTCTGCTTACCTTCAACCATGAAACTGCTACCATCGGTATACCAGTTGGGGCTTCCAGGCCAGGGCTGATCCTTAAGGTCACTTCTGGTACCAGTTTCTAAGGCCAGAATGTCAATACAGTGATGAGTAGGCAAGGATTCATCAGCCTCTGGTAGCAGGGTGGCGGGGTTGAGGACAGCAGGGGGAGCAAAGGTCACTCGTTCAGTCAGTAGAAGGCTCTGATAGTGTGTCATCTGGGCGTTGGTCATCCATCGATCGCAGGGTTGTCTAATGATGCTTTCGAGGGCGTGGGGCGCTACCACAGTGG
This sequence comes from Rhynchomys soricoides, assembly GCA_019843965.1. NCBI lineage: Eukaryota > Metazoa > Chordata > Mammalia > Rodentia > Muridae > Rhynchomys > Rhynchomys soricoides. Next base: position 6,436,313 of record JADRCH010000029.1, on the reverse strand, counting down.
TTTATTGCCCCAGAGTGAGCTTATCAGCATCCTTGAGGAGCAGAGCCACTGCAGCAATGGCTTTAAGGCAGGAAGGCCACCCGCTAGCGACTGGGTCCAGTTTTTTTGACAGATAAGCTATGGGTCTCTTTCAAGGTCCCAGTGTCTGAGTCAGTACTCCTCTGGCAACCCCAGACCTCTTATCTACATATAGAGTGAAGGGTTTGGTCAAGTCAGGTAGGGCTAGGACAGGTGCAGTTAAAAGGTCCTTTTTGATTTCTTCAAAGGCCTTCTGATGTTCTGGAGTGTCCATCACGTGAACATTCCCCCTTCTCTCATTAGGGGGTACAGTGGGGCAGCTAGGGTTGCAAACCCTGGTATCCATAGTCTACAAAAGCCCGCAGTTCCCAGAAATTCCCTGACTTGCTGGGGGGTTGTTGGGGTGAGGATCTGGGTCACAGTCTTTTTCCTGGCTTCCGTGAGCCATCGCTTCCCATCCTTGAGAACGTACCCCAGATAGGTGACCTCAGTCTGACACAGCTGAGCCTTCTTCACTGATGCCCGGTACCCCAACTCACCCAATTCAGACAGGAGTTTCTCGGTTCCTTGTTGGCACTCGGACTCAGTGGGGGTTGCTAGGAGCAGATCATCAACATACCGGAGCAGGGTAACCATTGGGTTTGCAGACCTGAATGAGGCCAAATCCCGGTGGAGAGCCTCATCGAAAAGAGTAGGGGAATTTTTGAACCCTTGAGGCAGTCTGGTCCAGGTCAGCTGCCCCACCTGCCCTGATTCTGCGTCTCTCCATTCAAAGGCAAAGATGGGCTGGCTAGAGGGGTGTAACTGGAGGCAGAAAAAAAGCATCCTTCAAGTCCAACACAGTGTACCACTTCCGATCAGGAGGGAGTGAGCTGAGGAGATTGTAGGGATTGGACACCGTGGGATGTAGGTCCTGCACCCTTTTGTTGACTTCCCTTAAGTCTTGAACCGGCTGGTAATCATTGATACCGGGTTTCTTAACTGGTAACAGAGGCGCATTCCAGGGCGACTGACAAGGAATCAGGAGGCCCTGTCATAAAAACTTCTGGATATGGGGCCTAATTCCATCCCGTGCTTCTTTGCTCATGGGGTATTGGTGGACCCCAATTGGGGTGGCATCTGTTTTTAGCCCCACTACCATGGGAGGGACCTGAACGGCCATCCCCATACCTCCGGTCTCTGCCCATGCTTGGGGAAATTTGGTCAACCATTTCCTTAGATTGGATGTCGCAGCTGTCTGTGGGGATTCATGGAGCCGGTACTCCTCATCTAATTTTAACACTAAGACCACAGAGGTAGGGGTTTGCCAGGTCACCTCAGGCCCCTCCAAGGAAAATTTAATCTGAGCCTTTAATTTGGTCAGCAGGTCCCTTCTTAGTAGGGGCATAGGGCACTCAGGGATGACTAGGAAGGAGTGAATTAACTGTCCTCTCCCCAAGTCCACCTGGTGTGAAGTGGTCCAATGATACTGTTTTTGCCCTGTGACCCCAATGACAACAGTCCTTTTGTTTCTCAGCTTGCCTAATGGTTGCTTGAAGATGGAAAACTCAGCTCTGGTGTCTACCAGAAAATCCATGGGGGTCCCCTCCACGGTCAAAGTTACCCTAGGCTCGGGGAGGGGGTCCGAGCTCCATTTCCTCTACTCATCATCCTCTAAGGCCAGGACCTTGGGGGCCCATTTCTTTGGGCACTGTCTCGCCCAATGTATTTTTTCCTTGCAATAGGCACATTGGTCCTTCCCCAGAGGGGGTCTCCGCTCATCTCCCCCCATCCGTGGCCTCCGGTTGCCCAGGTTCCCTGTCTGGCTGAATCCTGTCTTGTCCTTATCTCCTACTACTGTGGCCAAAATCCTGGTCAAATTCCTCTCCTGCCTACGATCCCTCCAATTCTCCCTTTCTTCTGCTTCCCGCTTCTCCCTCTCTCTCCTTTCTTCCTCAGTCTCCCTCTTATGAAACACTTTCTCAGCTTCCTTAACTAGATCCTGTAAGGACAGGTTCTGCAATCCTTCTAAACACTGTAACTTTTTCTTAATATCTGTTGCTGACTGTCCTATGAAGGCCATGGCCACCGCCGCTTGCTGACCCTCAGAGGTTGGGTCAAAAGGAGTATATCGGTGGTAGGCTTCCATCAGGCATTCTAAGAACACAGACGGAGGTTCAGTCGGGCCCTGGAGGACCTCTCTTATCTTAGCCAAGTTGGTGGGTCGTCTAGCTGCCCCTTTGAGACCCGCCACAAGAGCCCAGCAGTAGACTGTAAGCCACTCCCTACCTTCAGCCATATTCAAATCCCAATTAGGGTAGTTCAGGGGAAATCCAGCATCTATCTCATTCGGGAGACTGGTTGGTGCCCCGTCTGCTCCTGGTACATTTTTACAAGCTTCCAGGAGGATCCACTCCTTCTGTAGTGAAGAAAACCTGCAAAAGTTGCTGACAATCATCCCAAGTGGGCTGATGGGAGAACATTAGGGATTCCACCAGTCCTGTTAAACTGGCGGGATTCTCTGAAAAAGAAGGGTGGTTAGTTTTCCAATTATAAAGGTCAGTGGAGGAGAATGACCAGTATTGGAGGGGTTGGAGCTGAGGTGGGTCGACTGGGGGCCCATAAACGTGAAGCGGCAACACAGTGGTAGAGTCTGGTTTTCCAGGACCCTGCGCAGGACTCTGGGCGCACCGGCTTCAGGTCCCTGCGGCCGGTCCATCCTCCATGCCGCCAACCACACCGGGATCCGGCACCTGGGGGAGGGGGTAAGGAGGAGGAGGAGGAGGCCATTCGGGGGGCTCCTCAATCTCAGGGTAGATCTTAGGAGGAGCTGAGGGCTGGCTCTCAGGTTGAGCCTCAGGCTTTGAAGTTTTTGCTTTTGGTTTGTGTTCCAACTCGCTGAGAGCCAGGACTCGGGAGCCTGGCTTTCGTTTCTGAGCCCACAGCTTGAGCCATGGAGGGGGGTTTTGTGCAAGATCTCCCAGACAAAAATGTAGGGGGCCTGATCGGGATGGCCCTCTGATCCTTCTTGGAGGACTATGGCTCTCACTGCAGAGATAATAGACAGGCCAAGAGTACCTTCGGGGGGGGGGAGCAGACATCGAAGGTCGGCCACTCTGAAGAACAGAAAGTCTGCCACGGTCCTTTCTTAACCTCCACTGACAAATTGTGTGCCCTATCTTTGATCTCTCTCCAGTGGTCTAAGGTCAGAGTCAGGAGAGTTGCCACAGTCTGTCCCATCGTCAGTAGGAAAGTCAGACACACAAATAACATAAATAAATAGAAAGACAGAAGACACAATCCGAACCACCCCAGGCGTGTCCTCCACAAAAGCAAAAGTGTGGCGGACGGCTTCCAGTGTGCAGGAAACAGAAGGGCTTGATCAGAGCCCACCATACAGGAGTCTTCTGGGTGTCTCCGGCACTCCTCCCCTCCTGGAGCATCTTCCAGGGCCACGGCCTGTGGTCTTTCCTGACACGTCTATCGACCACCACTCAGAGACTCTTATGAGACAAAGAGCAGCCACAAAACCGAAAGTGTTTTTCAGACAGTTTCAAATTTTACCCAACACAGACGAACACAGACACGGACAGAATCTCACCTCCAAGTGGGTTCTCGGAGACTAGGGTGGTTGCAAAATCCCAGACGAGCCCCCAATGAAAGACCCCCAAACTGGGGAGACCCTCACTCAAGCCTCGGGAAGACGCGACTCCCCAATGACTCACGAGAGACTGAACCTGCTGCAAGGTTTATTTGGGAAAGCAGTGCACTGGGCCGAGCTCATAACCCACACAGGGGCAGAGGAGATTGACCCTGAGCAGCTGAAGTTAGGGATTTATAGTGAAAATCACAAAGCAAAGGGGGAGCAGGAGGGAACATGCATCATGGGAAAGTACAGAAGTTCTCAAACTAGAGGTCATTGTGACATCTGTGGTTGATCAACAGGATAGGAGCCATGTCAAAATATCCACTTTCCAAAACAATTCTCAGAATAGATGTCACTGTGACATTTTATGGTGGGCTTATTCCTGGAACAGGGTGCGCCAAGGCCAACAACCATTTCCCAGAATTGTCTAAAGGGGGGTGAGTTTAGCCCATCCCAGGCCCCTGGGTGACCTATGACTCTAGTACTGTCTAGGGGCAATTTTCTTTTCTTTCTAAAAGACTAGGGGTCTTTCATTATCTTTCACACAGTAAGGAAACCATGTATGTGTGTCACATTTACATGCAATCTTATATGCTTTTATCACAGTAAAGAATACTTCCTATGCAAATGAATACAAGGGACCTCACCTTACTGGAAGCTACTGAATGGGCTTTATATGATCAATTTAGCCTTCAAGCTTCTTCCCTGTTCTAGTAAAAGTTCTTCAAATCTCAGCTTTCCCAGAGACACGCCCCCAGTGAGAGTTGTTATTGTTGTTACATTGTTTTCATTTCATTACTTTGCATAAATACCTATTTTTCCCTCTTCTCCAAAAATGATATGGAAAGGGAAACCCACTCTCTGATTCTAGGTGTAGTCACTCAGGGCATTTCACCCTCTAGGCTGGCTGCTGAGCTTCTTGACCTGCAGTTGTAAAGCCTCAGGCTTGGGTGAAGTCCAGGAACCAAGCAACACTTCAGACCTAGGTGAGCTGGGGATCAAGATGAAAATTGGAGCTATGACACCACACACACACACACACACACACACACACACCTTGCAAATCCACACCATTCATCCCAACATTCTCTAACAAGGACTGGATTTATCTGGAAGGCTCTTGCTGCAACTAGTCACCACAAATTTACGAACTTAAAATAGCAGTGGCTCACACCTTTAATCCCAGCACTCAGGAGCCAGAAGCAGGTGGATCTCTGAGTTTGAGGCAAAAACAAACAAACAAAAAACAAACAAACAACAACAAAAACCCACCACAACAACAAACAAACAAACAAACAAAACCCACAAATCTATTTTCTTGTGATTTTGTAAGGAAGCCTAAAACCAGTTCCCAAGGACTAAAATCACAATATTGAAAGAGCTATGCTCCTTCTGGAGGCTTTGGGGAGGGTCTGTTTCCTCGTCCTTTGCAGCTTGCAGGGGCAGCCTGTACCCAGTGCTGCCCCTGAAGCCCTTCCCTGTTTTCATTATAAGGACCCAGGTGGTCATGTTAGGATCACCTAGAAAATCTGGAATCGTTTTGCCAACTCTAAATCCTTCCTGTATCCACCCCTGCACAGCGGTATTTTCTGGAAGTCACAGCTTCCAGGGATAATGCTGTAGCAACTCTGTTCATTTTTCAGTTTGCTGACCTGTTGACAGCAAGAGGAGGGTCACAGCACCATCTGATAAGAAACTCCTCCGAGGAAAATGTAGTTACTCAGTTACCTGATGGTCCAGGGCTGGTGAGTCAGCAGGAAAGGAATCTGTTACAGTCAACTGCAAATGCCCTGCTGAGATTTTTAAAAAAAAAAAAAAAAAGAGGAAGAGAGATTAGTCCTAAGAATTAATACCAGAAATCTGTGAAAGACTGGATAGCGAGAAGAGGCATTGTTTCCCTAGTATCTGAGAAATGTGGGGTCTAGCTTTAGAGCCACAGTGGGAGTAAAGTCCATAGTGAGGGGTCTTAAGGAGCAGAGTCTGAGGAAAGGGGCATTTTTCTTGCTTGGAACTTGCCTTATTAAATTAAGGTTCATTTTTGTAAACCTTTGACGATAATTGCTTCAAAGCAGTTTACTTTTGAGGATGTGTTTTTCCCATTCATATCTATAACTCCTGAGGAGAAAAGAACCAGGAGGAAAGGATACAGTCTTCCTGCTCACCTGCAGGACAACGTGGCATCCTCCCTGACACCCCAGCAGGTATGAATAGAGGTCTGTGCAGGGTCAGATCTGATAGGAGGAGGAGGATGTGGTGTTACCAGCAGTCAGGATCTAGGTTGGGTCTTCCCAGGTTATTGGTCTCTTAATCAAGGAACTGAAATAATTTGCTAAAGTAGCAAGGTAACTTTATTCGAAGTGAAGCGATAGCTCTGATTAGAAAGAAGTACCATCATGATTTACAGCAGGCCCTGTGAATGGTACTCACGGTGGTTCAAATGAAAATGGGCCCCCAATGGGTTCATGTATTTGAATGCTTGATCCCCAGTTGGTGGAACTGTTTGGGAAGGATTAGGAGGTGTGGCCTTGCTGGAGGAGGTGTGTCCCTAAGGGCCAGTTTTGAGGTAACCCACACCACTCCTAGTTAGCTTTCTTTGATTCCTACTTGTAGATCAAGATGTAAGCCCTTGGCTACTGCACCAGTGCCAAATGCCATGCTAACATGCCTGCTGCCATGTCCCCTGGCATGGACTCCTACCTTCTGAAATTGTAAGCTCCAAATTTAAGGCTTTCTTTTATAAGTTGCCTTGGTCATGGTGTTTTACCAAGGACCCTAATTATTACTTGGGGGCTAATTTTTATGAGGTTCAAGAGGAGGAGTTTGGTTGCTGAGGGATGTAGTGTGGGTGGTTCTTTCTCTTAATTGACAAATTAAGATACATAACTTCTTCTCTACTGTGAATGTTCCCTCTCACAGTGCATCCAGTTTTAATCATTTATACACCCAATCATTGATAGGCATAAGGAGATGAATAAGGATTCCCCCTAATAGTTTGCCTTAAGGGCATGATTTGCTGTGTTGAGCACCTAAGATCAGTTTGGGCCAGATCAGCCTTCCTGATTTCGTGCCCATATACAACTATGACTGAGTAGAATATATTTAAGTCAGATGATTATTAAGGAAAGGAGAAACTTATTTCATTGTTTTAAGGGGTATGTGCCTGTGACTTAACACAGTTGGCAGACCTAGGGTGCTCTGTGCCTTGTTCAGGGAGGAGTAAGTGCATACAGCATAGGGTTGTCAAGAACACTATTAGAAAAGAGACATATGTGAAGCCCAAGCCAAGTGGAGTCCCAGGTTACAAAACTATTCCCTATGCCTGCCTGTTTCAGTGTTGTGCTGGCCCATCTCCACAAGGTCCCAAGGTCTCCCTGTAATCCTAGTCCTCAAAGCATAGGCATGGTAATGGAAAAGCATGTTTCATACTCAGGAACTTGTTAACAAGTGAAGTACTCTCTGAGCCTCCATATTGGTGCTTTGAATCCAGCACCAGAGACCAAAAGGCGGTCAGCACCCGACATTCTAAAAAGCACTGACAACCTATAGGGAAGGTCAAACTGACCCTTCATGCAACAGCCAGGGCCTTGGACCACCCTTCTAACTTCCCCACTTTCTCGGAGAGATCATGGTTGAAAGCTAGGATCCAATACCCTGGAGCAGCTAGAGTCTGGAGGCTGAGGGAGGAGACCCCAGGAGAGACACATGTCTTCACTCTGAGGTGAGGGGCAAGGGGAGAGGAACAGGTGGCCCATTCCTTTGCCCCTCTTACTTCCTGTCCCTTGAGTCATGAGCCTGGCAAGACAGAGAAGTAGACACCTTTAATAGATTGGAACACTGTACTAGTAAAGAGTGAACAGGCATTATGGAGTCTAAGTCATTACCAGAGGGCCTGCTTATTAGAGAAGGACTCAGTAATTTCAGAGGCTGGGAGACAAAGACACTTTGCCTTTGATCCCACTCCATTAAGACTGTTGAACAGGTTCATGGCTAATTTATGACCATGGTAGAGTTAGCTGGTATCTTTGTTCCCTGGTGGTACTGGTGAATCTGCCTAAAAGCTGGAGGGATTTCCCACCAACCTGTAGAGAACAAGGGCACACAAAAAGAGACATTTGTTAGCAAATGAAGAGAAATGGCCTTGACTAGAGGAAGGAAGAGCAATCAGAAATTGTTGGGGTCCCTTCATGCCTTTCTTTGGTGTGAATAAAGGGTTCCTTGGGGACTGTAAACACCAAAACTATGTTCTACCGTGTAAGGTTGGGAGCACCACGTGGACCTTAGCCTATCAGGGGATCTGCCCAGCCTGGCTGGAGAAGAGGGTGAACCTTCTCTTCCTGGGGCTTTCTGAGCTAACTAGAAAGAATTTAAAGGGGCCTAGAGTTCCCAGGGTGACCGGTAGAGGGAGCCCTAGAGAAACAGGGCTCTACTGCTAAAGGTCTGGCTCTAGTTTCGCTCCCAGGCAGATTTTGGCTGCAGAAAGATGCTGCATTGTATAAGATCATTTTCAGGAACTCAGAGGCAAAATTTGAGACCCCTGTCCCCCTTCCCCAAAATTTAAAACCTCTTCTAAAGTATAAATGTCTTTGAACTCTCTGAAAATGGCTGCACCCTTTACTGGCGCGCTTCTGTTTTCATTTAGTAGGAACAATGGATCTAGCTTCCCACTCAGGCCAACCGGCCCAGCCGCTTATGCGCTGTGCTGTCCCTACAGGGAAATCATGCTTAATCGACAGTAGACATTTTCTTCTCCCACTGTTCCTCCTTCCAAGGTAAATTGAGAATTGAAAGACAGAGAAGGGAGCATAGAAGGAAAAAGAAAGGGGATCCCTGTCTAAGCTTCTTAATCACCTGGCCTTACAGAAAACCAGCTGAAAGAAGGAGATGGAAGGGAGGTGCCCTGTGAGCTTCAATTACAGCCCCAGAGCCAATGAAACTGGTTTCAGGCTCTGTGGCAAAACTTCAACCTCCTGCTTTACTGTAGGCATGGCAATCTCCTGGGAGGAGGAATAGAAAAGGTACCTTGTTTCAATGCTACTTTTTAGGGTTGGGGGCGGGGGAGGCGGTGATGTTAGAGGGCGGAATAAACAGGGAAAGCAAAGTAAAAGAACCCTTCCTTTGTGCCTTAATAGAAAAGCTCCCCCCACCCCCACCCCTACCTCCAATTCTCTTCCTTGGGTTCCAATGGCGCCACCTAGTGGGAAAACAAGCCACGCAGGGCAGTCCGAACAGGCCCTCTTGTGATTGCCAGATATATCACATCTTCCACATGCAGGAGTGGAGACGTGATTTAGTGCGTCAAAGGCACTAAATCCCGAAAGCTGTTGTCAACTGGTCAGGATTGATGGAAGAAACCCAGGAGTGACAGGGAGGCTGAGAGGTGGGAGATAGAAAAGACTCAAGCCTGGAGCTGGAAACAGAAGGCAGGAGACTGGTTACAGCTATCTGTGGGTGATGACCCGGGAGTGTGAGGAGGAAGGTAGCATCTCAATGGTCCCAGGGGAGAAGCTTGACTTTTAGACAGCCATTGTTATTCAAGACAGGTGTGTCAGGGTTGAAACTGGGTCTAAGCTCTGTCTGCCCTGGTCCTAGACGTTACTGCGTGCAGTGTACTGAGGAAGACCTCAGAGTCCATTAGAGTCAGAGTATAAATACTATGTCCTGAAGTCCGAGATAAGTTTATGATACAGTTGCTACTTCCTTTGCAAAGGATTAGGCAGCACAGCAGTGGTCAGATACTAGGTGGTATTGGAGCTACAAACAGGACCACACCACCAATCTCCCCCAGTCCTTCCTGAAAGACACATTGTTCCTAGAACATATGGATGAAAGTGTCACTCAGGGAAAACACAATTGCAATCCTCCCGGTACCACAGGCAGCCAATCTACAGGCAAGCAGGGAGGCCCTCGGTTATGCATTTGCAGTCTGTTTGGAAACGCCAGCTGCATTCAGGATCCTAGTCTCCTTCGGTACAATTCCTCCATCACCTCCTATGGCCTAGCAGGGCTAACAGGGAAAGGGGGCTCCTTAAGGTCTTTAGCTTGTAAACACACACATTTTTGCCTCTTTTCCAGGTAAACTAGGAAATAGAGTTCTAGGCTGGGCCTCTACCTTCTGTACCTGATGGAGTTACGAAGAAATATCTTTCCCTTGAGAATTTCAGCCAGGAAACACTAAAGGAATTTGTAGTTTGTGATCAAGCTGTGACTCAAGGGACAGATCCATTAGCACTGGGTTGAGGTGCAGGAGTGGAGAGTTGGGGTGTAGGAACCAGCAGATGCAAAAAGAAGTGTCTCCTGTATGTGCAAACATCTAAAAATGAGCAGTTGCTTGGTTTCACCTTATCCCCAGAGACCCAGGCTGCCTCTATTTTGTTTAGACAGGCATAACCTCCATTCTCAGGAATGGTGTCCTTCCACTCACCCATGAGCAGTCCACCTGTCCATATTCTAACCAGCAAATTAAACAATCAATTTACCTTAAAATGGAGACTAGGGGCGGAAGATGGTTCCGTGGGTAAAATGTTTGCTGTGCGTGCCTGAGGCCCTGAGCTTAGATCCCTCAGCATCCACATAAAGAGCTAGATGTGGCTGCACATATCAGTAACCCTGGCATTGATTAGGCTGAGAAAGATAGATTTCCTGGAGCTTGATAGCCAGCCAGTCTAGACAATGCATGACCTTTGGGTTCAGTGAGAGAACCTGTCTCAAAAAATAATGTAGAAAGCCATAAAAGACACCCTAGTGTTGACCTCTGGCCTCCATGCACATGCATGCACATACACAATAGTAAATACATAAAAGTTAGAGTAGCTTGGATTATCCAGATGAGCCCGCTGTAGTCACCTGAGTCCTCAAAAGCAGAAGAATTTGGGGAGAGGCAGGTGAGGGAGAAATCGGGGCACAGTGATTGTTTTTCGAATGGAGGGGACTGGACTAGAAGGATACCCATTGACTCAACAGCCAAAGCCATCCCTAGACTAACAGCAGCAAGGGAATAGAAGCCTTAGACTTAAGGCTGCAAGGGACTGGATTGTGTCAACAGCTGGAACGAACAGGAAGGGAATGTCCAAAGCCAAGAGCATCCAAATGGGAAGCCAGCCCAGATGTCATCTCAGGAGCCAGAATGAAACTGGGTAGTCCAGTCAAGCCGGGATTTCTGGTCTACAAAACTGTCAGAGGATGAAGGGGTGGGTAAGTTGCTATGGTTACCAGAGTCTACTATGCAGCAATAGGAAGCTAAAAGCAGCACGGAGTTGAATGTCACAGAGGGTGTCCTGAAAGTCACGTGGTGTAATCATTTTACAAGGAAGTTTCAAGTTAATTCATACAACCCTGGAATGGTTCTGCTTTCCTCCGCCTGTTAAGATTTATCTCGCTACCCACAGGATAGCAGGTGTCCTAACGATATGGTGGGCAGTTTCTTTGACCTCCTGGTCACTTCTCCTTATTAAAAGTCTAATACATCAGAAGTTCCAGCATCACGTTGGGTTGAAACCATCACCCATTCCCCAGCCTCTCTGAATCCAGCAAACTGAAGTGGAGTAAAGGGCACGACTGCTTTTCCATACATCCTCATCTCTCCTGGTGTGGAAGGCTAGACCATGTCTACCCTCTGGTACCGTTCTCCCTGTTTCCCTGTTCTTACATAGGTGCTGTGGTGGTTTTCCCTCTGCTGGCAGTAGACCCTGACTCTGGTAGAATATATGGGTTCAAAGCAAGGACCAGCACCACCTTGCACAGATGCCCACATTGACTCAGTTTCCCCAGCTCCTACCAGCTCTTTTGTTTAGCCATATGTTACCCTCATCAGAGTGGGTGTGACCTGTTAGATCCTGGTCACATTGACCAGTGGCAGTGACTCCTCTGCAGGCATCCCCTTCTTTTGACCCTGCTGACATCTCCCCTGCTTAGAACAGTACAGGACTAAGCTGCCTGTCTAGGCCTAAGCAGCGGTTTAGCTTAGCTAATGGTTAAGCTTCCCCAGTGTCTATGAGTGGATCTCTTGGAATTCTTCTCCATCACTTAGCTTAGAAAGAGAAGGGGATTTTTTTTTTTAATTTACCTGATCTTGATTTAACTTTGGTAAGTGGAATCTGTTGGAAAAAATATCCATTTCTTCTAGATTTTCCAATTTTGTGGAGTACAGGCTTTTAAAGTACAACCTAATGCTTCTTTGTATTTCCTGTTGTCATGCTCCCCTTTGTGTTTCTGATTTTGTTTATTTGAAATGCTCTCTCAGTCTTTTAGTTAGTTTGGATAAGGGTTTGCCTATCTTGTTGATTTTCTCAAAGAACCAGTCCTTTGTTTAATTGATTCTTTGTATTGTTCTCTTTGTTTCTGTTTTATTGATTTCACCCCTCAGTTTGATTACTCCAGGATCTCTCTGGGAAGAGGAAATAGATTTTGGGGGTGGACTAGGGTCTGGTGGGGATGGGAACAGGAGGGATTGATTAGGTGGGGGATGGGAGAGATGAAGGGAGAGGTACTAGGAGAGATGACTAGAATTGGGGGGTACTTGGGGGTGATGTGGAAACAGTGCAGTGGAATCTCCTTAGAATCTACGAGGGTGACCCCAGCAAAGTCTCCTAGTAATGGAGAATATGGAGCCTGAACTGCCCATCTTCTAAAACCAGGCAGGGCTCCTAGCAGAGGAACTGGGCCATCAACGCAGCTGCTAAACCTTCCACCTACAATCTGTCTTGCCCATAAGTGGTTCTGGGGCAATGGGGGTATAGAACTTGTGGGGCTGACCAACCCATGACTGGTGCCATGAGAGGGAGCCAGGCCTGATACTACCTGAATGGCCAGTAACCAGATGCAGGATGGCCCAGAGACCCAAGATAGAACCAGACATGATTGGTTCTTTTAAAAAAAAAAAAAAGCAATGAAATTATTCCTAATGATATTCTGCTGTACTTGTAGTTCAGTGTCTAGCCCAATTGGCATGAGAGGAGCATCATCCAGCAACCAATGGGAGCAGAGGCACAGACCTATGGCCAAACACTAAGTGAAGGCAGAGGAACCCCACAGAATAGGGGGACTGTAGGAGCCAGAGGGGTCTGGGACACCCTGAGAACACAGGCCAATGAATCAACTAAGCAGGGCTCATAGGGGCTCACAGAGACTGAAGCAACAAACAAGGATCCTATTTGGGTCTGAGCTAGGTCCCCTGCATATTCCTTATGGTTGTATAGGTTGGTGTAGGACTCCCAACAATGGGACGATAGGGGGAAGGGTGCCTCTGAATCTATTGCCTGCACTTGGGTCCCCCTTCCTCCTCCTGGGTTGCCTCATCCGGCCATGATATGAGGGTTTGTGCCCAGTCTTATTGTATCTTGTTAGGCCAAGTCCAGTGAATATCCCTAGGAGACTTAATATTTATTTATTTATTTAGGAAGGGAAATGGAGAGGGAATTGATCTGGGGGAGAGGGGAGATGAGGGGAAGGGACTGGGAGGAGTGGAGGGAGGGGAAACTGCTGTTGGGATGTAATGTGTGAGAGAAGAATAAAAGCTAAAAGGAGGAAGAGGAGGAGGAAGAGGAGGAGGAAGAGGAGGAGGAAGAAGAGAAGGACGAGGGGGAAGAGGGGGAGAACGAGGATTCCCTCTGCTCCCTGTGGCTAGTACAGTAATCAGTAGTTGAAATGGATGGGGGTGGTGGCTTGAGTGATGGATGAAGCACAGGAGCCAGGCACCCACAGCTTCATTTCATAAGGAAAGCTCTAGCCCAATGGCTGATGACTCTCTTTACGATGAAAAGTAACCAATGCATCTTTATGCCCAATCACCAACCCCTGGACAACACAAGTCCTCTCAGCCGACATCCCAATTTCAACAGTGTTTAAAAAGGAGAGAACGCTGGGTGTGGTGGCACACACCTTTAACCCCAGCACTTGGGAGGCAGAGGCAGGCAGATCTCTGTGAGATTGAGGCTAGCCTGCTCTACATGTGAGCTCCAAGCTAGTCAAGACTACAAAATGAGACCCTGTCTTAAAAGAACACAACAGGGCTGGAGAGATGGCTCAGCGGTTAAGACCTGCTCTTCTAGAGGTCCTGAGTTCAATTCCCAGCAACCACATGGTAGCTCTCAACCATCTGTAGTGGGATCCAATGCCCTCTTCTGGTGTGTTTGGAGACAGCGACAGTGTACTCACATACATAAAATAAATAGGTAAAAAAAAAAAAAACCACAGCAAAACTACCAATACAAATAGATTCATTCACTCATCCATCCATCCATTCACTCATCCATCTATCCATCCATTCAGGATGGGATGCTAATGGAATTGATGCGAACAAGACACATTGAAGTACATCACATCTGCTAACATAGAAGGAGAAAGCTTAAAGAAGCTCAAGCAGAAAGAAAACTAAGATTTCGAGGGCACAGTGACTGAAGGTGACCATTGTGTCTTGGCTGACACGGCACTCAGAGAAACGGCTGGCCAATACCTCAGAGTGCACTGTCCAGCACAGAATGACACTAGCCTCATTGTCCTTCACCCTGTGGGAACCGTGTGTGGGCCTGGGAGCCACCTGGAGAGGAAGGAATGTCCAGGCATTTGGAACAGTTTGACAACTAGCCCAGATGGAGTGTGCTTGCATAAGTCACCACGTGGGAGTGTTCAAAGAGACCAGGGATGTTTTATTTGGATGTGTCTTGAGGAAGAGAAGACAATGGCTGCCTTTTAACGGCGTTGGTGGTTTTAGGGAGCAGGATGAAAGCCACGAAAACAAGTTACAGGAAGGAAGTTAGAAACCGCATACAAGAAAAAACTTGATAGTTATCGCTAATCACTCACTGGAAGCCCCGCGTTTGACGCATGAGCACTCCACTCCACGAGCCCTGCGTTTGACGCATGAGCAC
>JADRCH010000029.1:6401417-6421795 GCA_019843965.1 Rhynchomys soricoides | reverse complement strand
CGCATGAGCACTCCACTCCACGAGCCCTGCGTTTGACGCATGAGCACATCCTATCACTTTATAGCTGTGGAGCCTCCATTTCTGTTTTGTCCACTCTCAGCCAGGCCCAGAAAGGGAATTCCCTGGAGGATGAACCCTGCTGCTGGATGAAGCACTGGTGGATGTTTTGGGGCTTCTCATTTCTGCTGGGGATAGCTCTGAGTCGAGTTCCTCACAGCGGCCTCCAGTCACCTGCCAATAGCCACATGCGTTATTCACATCCTCAACTTCACACCTCACTTCCTCATCCCACATCTCTCCTGGTGCTTCTGAAATCACCTCTCCTATAATCTACTTGTAGGCAAACCTAGTCTCGAGTTTGCTACTGGGCAATCTTAAATTTGAACAACGACCAAACATCTGCAAATTAAAACGGAAACCTAAGAGTTTTCTTATGTTAGTGGGAGTGGGGAGCATGTAGATCCACATATAGTCTGTCATCCTTGATACCCCTCTGCCCTAGAAAAACCACACTTCAGTAAGCTCTCTTATTCTCTCAGCTGTTAGCATTGCATTGTTTTCCTTGCCTCTGTGATGAAAGCACCCAAGAGAACTCCAAAGGAATAGGTCATATTCTGCTCACTATTTCAAAGGGTCCAGTCCATTATGATGGGGAGGGCAAAGCAGTTCTCGTCACAGGAAGCAGAGAATAGGGGACATAAGAAGAAATCAAGGTAAGATATAACCCCCTCAGGACACCCCCTCACCAATGACTTGCTTCATCAGCTGAGACACACTATTCTAATTTTCACTACTTCCTGAAAACACCATATTATGAACCTATCAAGGGGTTAATCAACTAACTATGTCGGAGCCCTCAAGATGTAATCACTTACAGGAAGCCCACAAGCTGCCATCCAAGCCCTCAATACATGGAGCCATAGGGAATATTTCATATCAAACCACAACAAGTTATTTTAAAACAGAAAAAGAAATGTACTTTTAGAAGCTTTGTTTCACTCTACCCCCCAATAGCACCTCAAAACAGATGGCATCCATTCCAATGAGAAAAGAGTCTAAGAGTAATGTTTATTTAGATTAGCATTTTGTGTAGGACTTGTGTTTAGAGGCATACCACTGTGGTGGTTTGAATAACAATGGCTCCCATAGGCTCATATATTTGAATGTTTAGTCATCAGGGGATGGCACTACTTGAGAAGGATCAGGAGGTGTAGCCTTGTTGGAGTAAGTGTGTCACTGGGTATGGGCTTTGAGATTTCAAAAGCCCAAGCCAGACCCAGTGTCTCTCTCTTATTGCTGTTCCCCTTGATCTAGATGTAGAACTCTCAGCTACTTCGCCAGCACCATGTCTGCCTGGATGCTGCCATAGTCCCTACCATGATGATAATGAACTAAACCTTTGAAACTGAAAGTAAGCCAGTAACCAACACCCCTCCATGGCCTCTGCATCAGCTCCTGCCTCCAGGTTCCAGCTCTACTTGAGTTCCTGTTCTGGCTTCCTTCAATGATAGACTACAATATGGAAGGGTAAGCCAAATAAACCCTTTCCTCCCCAGCTAGCTTTTTGGTCATGGTGTTTCATAACAGCAATAGAAACCCTAACTAAGACAACCATACATAACTGTGCAAGTTTCTTGTAAATAGGTCATGTATGTGTGCCACAATTCATAGTTATTCATGTTCTACCAATTACATTGAAATTATGACTGGAGTTACATAGAATCATTACTCTGTAATTTGCAGTTCTCTGGATTGGGAAACTCTTCTGATGCTTCAAGTAACTATCCAGTTGTTTGCAGAGAGTACAGTAATGACTGTTATTACCAAGGAGCTGAATGAAGCTCCTTTTTATGCCCTGAAGATTACTTGATAATTACACTTGA
Source organism: Rhynchomys soricoides (assembly GCA_019843965.1). Lineage (NCBI taxonomy): Eukaryota > Metazoa > Chordata > Mammalia > Rodentia > Muridae > Rhynchomys > Rhynchomys soricoides. The sequence continues at coordinate 6,419,912 of JADRCH010000029.1, read as the reverse complement.
TGGTATCATTAAAAGAAAAAGTAACCAACAGATAAATAGACAGAAAACAAAGTATATAACAGTCTGATAATGTGGGCCAGTATTGTTAGCTGTGAAAATTAACACATTCTTCCATTGATTTTTATTTCTCTAATGGGAACGCCTGCCTATACAAGTACACTTAATTAGATGGGTTGCCTTGGCTCACGATGCTATTAGAACAACTAGTGAAATTAAAGGGAAGATTTCTGAGATTCAGTTTATTTTGTAAAAACACAGTAGTCTGCAAGAATGACTCTAAGTCAGTGCCTAGCAGCTACCCCAGAACAAACCCAGCTCTGTCTTCCCATCAAAGTCACCTGGATCTACTTCCACTCCCCCTCAGCAGCCTGATCCTGGATCAGAATTTGTTGCTATAGCCTGCTTACAAGAAAATCTTTATATTCTGTAGATGAAGCCCACTAAACGGTTTCTTACATTTAGCAACAGGAAGTGGGGAGTACAGTGTAGTACACGGACTTCCGGGCATGGTTTGGCGGCTGTGCTCTGACCGCAGATCAGCTGTGATTACCTGATTGGCTCATTAACACCGCATCTTGGAAGAGCAGGAGCTCGTTAGGCACCACCCCTCCTTGAGGATTCACATGCAGTTTACAGTTGATTCAGGATGGAGACACATTTTCTCCGGTGGTGTAACCACTGGGAAAGTGCCATGCTCCTCCTTGCAAGTCCCTGTCCATGAGCCTATAAGCAACCTAGATGAAACTCATTGGGGTTCCCTACACTGAAGAGGAGGAGGAGGAGGAGGAGGAGGAAGAAGAGGAGGAAGAGGAGGAGGAAGAGGAAGAGGAAAAAGAAAGAAGGAAGAAAAGAAAGAAAGGAAGGAACAAAGGAAGGAGGGAGGGAGAGCGGGGCAAACTAGAGGGGAACTACTTAGGAAGAGAATGAAATTAGTGAATGGGGTAAGAGGGACGGGAACGAGAGAGAGTGTAAGGGGTAATATGACTTATATACTATATACATGTACAAAATAGTCACAATGATACAATTATTATATAGAATTAATATATTCTCATACAAATTTATTATAAATTAAGGGCCGGGTAGATAGCTTAGCATTTGTCACCAAGACTGACAACTTTAGTTTGCTCCCTGGGGCCCACATATTGGAAGGAAAGAACAAACTCCAAAAAGTTGATCTCTGACCTCTGCACGTGTACCATGGCATGTGCCCGCACAAGAACATAATCTAACAGACACTAATAAACTTTAGTAACTTTACATTTTCATAACATTTAAAAACTCAAAGGAAATATTGTCCCTCTGTTGCTTAAAATTTTCAAGCACGACCATAGATGATTTTCTCCAGACATTTTTTTGCTGAGAAGATGCCTATTTCCTTGTTCAAAAATAGTTACTCAAAGACCACTCTGGTCCTGGGAGGTTCCTTCTCCCTGCTTGCTTCTTCTTCTCCCCACCCCGCCTTTAGACTGAGCACAGATGAGAAAAGCCTGCCTTTACTGTCTGATCTCCAGTCATCATATGATATCTGTCTCTCAAAATCACCCCCACAGGGGCTGGGAGAAGACACCCAGGGAGGGCCCAGTGGCTTCGGAGTCTGATGTCACAGGCATTCCCTTCCCAAGTTATCTCCCTGCAGCTGTGCATATAATCAAATTAGCCACACTCTGTCCTGATGCCCCTGCCAGAAAACCACAAGTCTCTAAAGGCACACGTCACAGCTTCAGGATATGGTTCTCCATGCTCTCTTTTTTTCCACAGCAGCTACTCCAAAATAAAAGCTCCTACCTTTCACTGGCAGGTTGCCCTGAGAAACCAGTGTACTGTGCTCATCGAGATCTCTGTCACAGCTCTGGCTGGCTGCTGGTTTCTAATTTGAACAGGACTGGGACTAGCTGCCTAACCTAAACAGCCCTCATATTTTTATTCCACTGATTAACTCCAACTGTTTTATGACTAAGCCATTTTATTTAACAGTCTCCAAAAAGCACCCCAAGAAAATGCATCATGAGTCCTTTCTTGGGGCTATTTTAACAAGCAAGACCTACTTCCCTTTCAAAATCCCCATGAGCAAAATCTCATTTCACTTCAGTTGATGGAAAACCCACTTGTAGAAACTCCCTGCCTGTGAGGGGTGGAACGTCAAAATCTCAACACCAATAGGAGAAAGGTTAAAATAGACTCCGATTCTGCAGACCACTCCCTTGCCTTCTTCATTCATTTCCACAGGGCAGGCTGTTGGCAGCCATGTTTACACCCCAAATCCCCACTGCCTTAGCCTCTGCAGATTGGACCAGAGGGGTACACCTAGCTAATGTCTCTCCAAAACAATTCTTTGTCTCAGGAATTTGAAAGTGAGACTAAGAACTTGGTCTCTTGTGTGGCAAGCTCAGGAGCAGAGAAGTCAGGGTCTCCCATGCTGCCACACGGACAAGGAAGCAAGAAAGAATCTGAAGTCAACTGAGACAGAGAGCCACAGCTAGAGGGCAAGTATCTGTCCCTGTCCCCTCTTATCATAGCTGAGGCTCAGCTTTATCTAGGCCTGTGCTTCAGCCTGGTGATAGCTGTGCCCTCCGTTCTGTCTGTTGTATTTGTAAAAAGATAAAGAGAGGAGGAATGTTTTGGTAGATGTGCAGTCAGGTATGTGGGAAGAGGGTGCCTCAGAGAGTCCATGCTGAGGTATCCCTTCCTGCTGAGGGACCAACCACAAGTATAGTATAGAGTTTATTTAGGGCATGGGGAAGGGAGTTGAGAGGGTAGCAGAGACAGAGAAAGAGAAAGAGAGAGAGAGAGAGAGAGAGAGAGAGAGAGAGAGAAGGAGGAGGAGGAGGAGGAGGAGGAGGAGGAGGAGGAGGAGGAGGAGAGAAGAGAAGAGAAGAGAAGAGAAGAGAAGAGAAGAGAAGAGAGAAGTCGAGGCCGGCCATGAGCACGTGGAGAGAGAGAGGGGAGGATGGGGAAGGGGCGAGAGGACAGAGTGGGAGCAGGAAGGCAAGAGCAAGAGAGAGGAGGGGCAAGCAGCCCGTTATAGTGAGTCAGGCATACCTGGATGTTGCCAGGTAACTGTGGGGCAGAGCTTAGACAAAATGCTAACACTATCCAAAAGGCTTCTTCTCAAGGCCTGTCTTGTACTCTTTAAATATATTTACACACTCTTTGACCCTCTTCTCTTCAAATGGTGAAAGGTGACAATTTCTACCCCCTTGAATGTGACTCAAGTCACATCTGGAACAGGCTAGAATTGAGTGTAATTCCTGGTGCCACTTCATAAAAATGGGGTGCACAGCCCTCTATCACTCCACCTTGCTCCCCTGTACTTCCTCTGGTCTAGAGAATCCAGACTCAGTAGCCTCGTGACACTCACCCAGTCTGTGGAGATGCCCTGCTTGAAAGGCACTGAGGCCTCCCCGACAGCCTGCTCCTCTGGTCAAGCATCCAAGGAGCCCCCTCAGAAGATGGCCTTCCTGCCAGCCACCTTTAGATGGCTGCAGGCCTGGTGTTGGTATTCTGAGTTACTCCATATTGTAAAATCGGGGTTTTCCAGCTTGTGCATTGCCCTAAAAGATATTAGGTCTCAAAGCTGGGACAAACGGCCTAGGTGCCTACTTAACATATCAAAGCAGCCCCCCAGGTTCTCCCTGCATTCTTCAGCTCCTACCTGTTACAGGGCCCTCCTGTCTGGCATACACTACTACCTACCCTAAAGTCTCCAACCCAGGGGCTGGGCTGCCCTTTCCCCAGCTGCCCTTCCCTATATAGTCCAGCCATTTTTGGCTGCCTGGCCTCTTGGTCTGACTTTCCCCTCCTCCATCTCTCCACGTGGCCCAGCCTGGGGTCATGCTCACTCTGGACTCTCCTATATGTCTCTGCTCCCTTTAATCTACAATAAACCTTTTCCTCCACCCTCTACCATACCTGTGGAGCAATCATATCTTTTCTTTTTATTTTCTATTCAGAAACACCATGACCAAAAGCATCTAGGGGAGGAGAGGATTTGTTTGACTTAAGCTTCTACATCACAGTTCACCACTGAAGGCAATCAGGACAGGGACTCAAACAGGGCAGAAATTTAGAGGGAGGAGCTGATGCAGAGGCTACAGAGGAGTGCTGCTTACTGGCTTGCTCAGCCTGCTTTTTTATAGAACTCAGGACCATGAGCCGAGGGATGGCACCACCCACCTCCACCACCAATTGCTAATTAAGAAAATGCCTTACAGATGGATCTTATGAAAACATTTCCTTAATTGAGGTTTCCTTCTCTCAGATGACGCTAGTTTGTGTCACTTGACATAAAACTATCCAGCAGCAGGTATACAAACTTCTATCAGGGGAAACAGGCTTGAGAAGTATCTGACATGCCAGACCAAGGCAGGGGTGTAACGTCCTCATCTCAGAAAGTGATAGATACCTAACTCTGTGATGGCATGGCCCCAACACCAACCTATCACCTGATACATAGTGTGTACAGCCTAGGACTGACAAGCAGAGGACTCCTCAGCTGTCCCTGGGCTTTGGCTTGGTTCTGTCCCCTGCTGTTGACATGGTGTACTTAAATACCTGTCCATCTATGTGTTCACTGATATGAACCTGGACCTGAACCTAGTTTCCTGCCCTGATGCCAGTTTGACCTTTCACCTCACAATGGGATTCTTTATCATTCCCACCCCATCCTACACAAGTCTCTCTCTCTCTCTCTTGTTTTTTGAGACAGGGTTTCTCTGTAGCCCTAACTGTCCTGGAACTTACTCTGTACACCAGGCTAGCCTCAAACTCAGAGATCCACCTGTCTCTTCCTCCCTAGTGCTGGGATGAAAGGTGTGTGCCACCTGGCTCCTAGAGCTTCTCCCGTAAACACTGATTCTAGAAACTCCAACAATGGCTTCTTCCGGACTCCAGTCTAGTTCATTATCAATACAGGCTCTATGACCACTGCCTTTACTTGTCTTCATTCAGCAAACCATACACACACATATAGATATACATACATGTATATATGTACACTGTGTGCTGTGTAACATGAGAGTTAACAATAATTTAAAAAATTTGCATTCATGTTAGCTAGATACCAAGGTAGGACGAATCACATGACAGATCACATCATTGACATTGCTACACCTTGCAAATTTACTACTATTCAATCAATTCTGAGGTTGTAGGAAGACACAAATGTGTCTGGCACAGCACCAACATTCTGATTAAAACCTAATGAGGCTCCAAGTCCAGACCACTCAGCAAAGCTGCTCCCAAACTCCTGACCCACGGAAACTTCCAGAATAATAAATGTTTATTGTTTTAAGCTTTGGGGTAACTTGTTACAAGGCCTCTTTTCAACCATCAGTCACTTTTAGCCCCTGCTCTCTGAGCTCATTGTGCCCTGCCTGTGTTTATCTTCCCACAGCCTCACCCCAGGCTTTCTCCATTTGCTGAAGTTCTCTCACCTCACTGCCACTCCCTCATCTTTTAGATCTCAGCTTTAATGTCAATGCATCAAGGAGATCATACCCAGACACCCAGTCTAGACCATGTCCTTCCAGCCCACCCACCATTTCCTTGCACTGTCCTGTTCTTGTTCGCCATTGATTTTACCTTAGACTGCGATTGTTCACTTATTTGGTTGAGGGCTCTTATCAATATCTTTCCACTGTGCCACCAGGAACTTGTAGCCTCAGTAATATGTTTAGAATAAATAATGTAGTAAAGTGGTTTCCATTACTTACGACCAATCTCATAACTAATCGCTCCGCACATAAGCACAGGGTTAGCAAATCCAGATTTACTTTCCTCATTTGCCATAAGCTCAATGCCTTTTCCAGGGTGTTTCTAGCTCGTTTAAGGGATCAGATAGATGCTCATTGAATAAAGAGAGCTTCTGAGCCCAGGTGGTGCAGCTGTCCCAGGCTACTTAGTTAAAAGACCATGAACAGGCCACTTGGCTGATGACTAAGAATGCCAGGGACCAGCTCACCCAGGCTACCAAACCAGCTCTTTCTGTCATCCATGGATTGACCTATTTCCAGTGGTAGGATTTGCTCTAATCCCAGAACGTTAGAAAGCTCATTCATCTGATAGTTCTGTAGTCTCTTCTGCTGAGAGTGACGGAAGCAGCTCTTGCCTGGTCTCCTTGCCTATGAGTCCTTCCAACCCAGCCTAACCCAGCACACTCAGCCTTTATCTCGGGGCAGCTACAGGCTTGGGGAACCCCACCCCTACCCCATCCCTAATGGTCTCCACAGACAAGATGACCTTCTCATCCCTTACAGACACTAATCCTGGACAGGCACAAGTAAGCTGAGAATAGCCTTCCATGAGCACAGCTCTGGATGATATTGCTATATATAGATGGATGGCCACAGAGCCTTTCCCTCCCCTTTTCCATCACACCTCAGGAGCTGGGCATCTGCTCCATTGACTTATCCTCAGCCAGCTTCCTTGCTCACCTATACAAAGGCTTACCCTGTGCTCCATTTCTATAGACCCACACAGCAAAATAGTCACAGGCCCTGAGACTAACCTCTGGGTTCCCTCTCATTCCAAAAGCAACTTCCAAGAGATTCGGATCATCTGTTTTGGTTGAGATATGCCAATCACAAGCCTGTGGCCAGCTGTCTGGGAATAAGGTCTTTGGGAAAACTAATAGTCCAGAAATCTGCCAGAGGGTACAGGGCTGGAAGGCAGCCTGAGACACAGACTTTACTATGAAGACCTCTTGAGAGGTTAAATGTGCTTTTCCTCAGCAATGGAATCTATTCCATCAAGCCCTGGCATTCAGTGAACTGCTCCAGAAAAACTCCTGCTAGTGGAGTGTATTTGCTTGCTGTCTATGGCTGTGGTTAACAGCATGGCCGAAACAACTTGGGGAAGACAGGGTTTATTTGGCCTAAACTTTTCACGGTCTATCACGGAGGGAAGTCAGTGCAGGAACTTCATGGCATGAACCTGAAGGCAGGAACTGAAGCAGAGGTCATGAAGGAATATTTCTTAAGGCTTGCTCCCTATGGCTTCCTCGGCTTGCTTCCCTATACCACCCAGAATCACCTGCCCAGAAATGGGCCCTCTCACATCAGTAACTAATGAAGAAAATACCTTCATAGACTTGTTTATAGGCCAATCTGATAGGGACATTTTCTCACCTGAAGTTCCCTCTTCCAAGATGACCCTAGCTTGTGCCAATTTGATTAAAAACCAAGCAAGCAAACAGTACAGAGACAATATTACTCCAAAGAACAGCTATGTCAACAACCATAACATGACAACGCTTTCTTGTGGTCTCTGTGTGGATTTTGATAGCGTGTGCAGAAACCATCCACCATAGCTTTCTCCCCATGGATAGTTACAACCCTAAGACTGGTCACCTGTAGAGTGTTTCTACCTAGATTAGCTAAACCTGCTTCCTTGGTCTGGAAATCTGTATGTAATCACCCTGCCTCCTTGTTTATCTGTATGTAACCACCTGGCTTCCCTGTTCAACTCTGTAATAAACTCATGGAGCTTCCGGATGTTCTCAGGCTTTCCCATAAGAGAGCCCAGACCACCTGACCCCAGCTTCCTTCTGTCCCTGCATCTGTGTGTTTGTCTTCTCTTCATTCCCTTTGTCATTCCAGTTAGGTCAGTCTCTGAGGCCCTGCAAGGATTCTGCCCACCATCTTATTTTTATTTCTAAAAGAATAAGTAAAAGGGCTTGGTGGCCGTTCATCTATACAGCCATATCACCCTGGGCTGTGCCATGGAACTGAGTGGGTAAAAGAGTTTGCTGCCAAGCCTAAGGGCCTGACTTCAACTCCAAGAACCCATGTGGAAGGAAAGAGCGGACTCCTGCAAGTTGTCTTCTGACCTATGACCTCCACACAAGTGCTATGACGTGTGCACCCACCCACCTCCACACATACAAGTAAATGAATAAAGTAATAAAAATTGGAGATTAATATAAGACCCCTAAACTGTCTCCAGTTTTAAAAATGATAAAACAAGATAGGTTTGAGTTATATGTCAGGGAATTAAATTACAGGAAGTTCTTTATTGTGTTAAATAGAAAGAAAGGCAAATCTGCTCTCCATATCTCAGCTTTTATCAGTAAAGTTGGAATTTATAAGAATAACAGGAACTGGACAAGATGGCACATGGCCTTAATCCTAACACCCAGGAGGCAGAAATGGAGCTCTGTGGGTTCAAAGCCAACCTATTCTACATAGGGAGCTCTAAGTCGACCAAAGCTGCATAGTGGACTTTGTCTTAAAGAAGGAGAAGAAAGAGGAAGAGGGGGTGCTCTCTTCTGGTCTCCATGGGCATGCACACAGAGAGAGAGAGAGAGAGAGAGAGAGAGAGAGTAAATTAATAATAAAGTACATAGTAGTGAGAGGAGAAAGAGCAGCATTGTCTTTCTTGGGAGTAAATGATTCTGCTCTGATGGAATTCTGAGATAACCTTGATTGGAGTGACTTCAAGGCACAGGAATAGGAAGTGGGGGGAGAACTGGTGTAAAGTAACTTTTACTCAGCAGAAGTGATTATCTTGGAGACTTACTGTAATCTTTTATACTCCTATTGATAATTATCATCTCAGAGGCTTACTGCTGAATAGTCACCCTTTCTTGCTCTTTCTGAAATCTGGCTGGCTGGTTCAACTCAGGTGTTCTGACCCAAAACTCCCCTCCAAGCTGCCTGATTCAAACTGGCTTCTGTCAGCTTCTGACTGAATTGCTGTGCTTAGAAAAACTGCCTCTAAATTCCATGAACTGAACTTCACTGACTGTACTGACTGCACTGATTGTACTGACTGCACTGACTGCTCTTACTGCATTGCCTGCACTTACTACACTGACTGTGGTGACTGCACTGATTGCATGTATTCAGCAGAAGTTAATGGAACTGAACAGAACTGCACTGAACTGAACTCAGCTGAACTCCACTGCATTGCCTGAAGCCAACTGAACTGCACACTGAACTGCCCTCAGCTCCCAACTCACTCTGCACTGCTCTTATGTAGCCTCTCTTTCCTGTGCTGTTCTTGTGAGAATTGAGCATATCCCATCTCTGACTCATTCTGTCAAATCTTTTTCTGATTCATCACTTTGCCTGCCCCTCAATTAGACATCACTTTCAAACTTGGCGACTTCCTTCTACAAACTAACTTTACCTTCATTGTTTGAGATTAAAGGTGTGTACTATATTCTAGCCAGGGGAATTAAATGTCTTATCAATCAGTCAGGCCAGATCACATAGATCTAGGTCTTTGGATATGAACCCTTGCCAGAGTAGGCATGTTGCTGCATTAAAATTCCTCTACAGAGGGGGATGACTTAGCTGGTAGAGCATTTGCCTCACAAGTGTGAAGACTTAAAGTCAATACCCAGAACTGTGTAAAAAGTCATGCTTGGTAGTGTGCACTTGTAATCCCAGAGCTGGGAGGCAGAGACAAGCAGATACCTAGTTCACTGGACGGTTAGTCTGGCTTACTTGATGAAGTTCCAGGCCAGACTAGAAGAAATGATTTTAAATCTTCTTAGATTGGAGTTTAAGTCCCTGGAAGAAGCAAAGTGTGAGAATAAACATGGGAGAGGGTGGGCAGCCGAATGGAAGGCTGTCTAAAGGGTTTCAACACACACACTGCCCAATTGTCTCCTATAAAGACGTTAGGATGCGGAAATCAATACCAAATGTCACCCACATCCGGAACCAGCAGGGCCTCTCCACCAAAGGCAGGCTTAATAGCAAGAATCTCTAATATTTTCTTCCCCTTTATTGATCCCAGCTGATTTAGTTCAACATGCACTGAATGGAATCTGGTCCTTCTGAGTCTCCTCAGAGCTGTGGGGCCTGTTTAATTACATGTGGTGCCCAGTTGGTCACCTTCCTCACGATAGATGTCATCGACACCCTGCCATAGGGAGTTCTTTATAGCAGTATTCTCTAGAGCAGACTCTACTCGGCAAATGCAGAACCTCACCAGGCAGCTTGATGGGGAATTTCTCATGCCCTGAGAGATTTCTTCCAGCTGTGGAGCAGGCAGATATCTGAGCATTCCTGAGATCTTCTGACAATCAGTAAATGACTGTGCCCACAGATCAGGTTGTTTCTACAGTGCTCTAGGAAACACCTCTGTGTTTGGCCCCTTACTGGGAATTTATAGAGCTCTAAGCTTCTGGAGTAAGACCAGAATCTGACTATTTCCTTTGCACCACTTCAGGGCACTGACACTCATATGTGTAAAATAAGGTGCTTGGCTGTTCTTTTAAAACTATACCTATCTTTTTTTAATATCAAAATATATACTTATCATTTATTTTCTGTGTATAGGTATTCTGCCAGCATGTATATCTGCCCCTAGTACCCACAGAGGCCATCAGAACCTCTGCAACTGGACTTACAGATGGCTGTGAGCTGCCATGTGGGTGCTGGGATTCGAACCTGGGTCCTCTAAAAAAGCAGTCAGTGCTTTTAACCACTGAGCCATCTCTCCAGTCCCAGGTATTCTTTAAGAAAGCTTTCAGTCTGAAAATATTATAATTTGTGGACCTTGTCATTTGAAATAAAAATTCTATACTTTCCCTGTACAACCATTTTTCCATCTTTTTTGAAGCACAATTGGCAAATACTATTGTGTATCTAGAAGGTATCCATATGGTGGTGTGATATATGCATATTCCTTATGAAATAATTGCTACAATGAAATTGGTTGATAAATCTCTCACCTCACTTATATGAGTGTATATTAGAGAACAGTTAATATCTACTTTCTCACCAAATTTATTCACCCACTATTACTAATTACAGCAGTTATTTCATTCATTAAACAACCCATGTATTTTGCTCAAAATGTAAGCTTTCTATAATCGTGCCACTGTTAATATTTTTAAAGATTTATTTATTTTTATTTTATGTGTACAGGTGTTTCACTTGCTTGTATGTATGTGTGCCACATGCTTGCAGTATCCAAGGAGGCCAACTCCCCTGGAGGTGAAGAAGTAGAGTTATAGATGGTTCTTAGTTGTAATGTAAAACTGACACCCAATGAATCTAACCCAGGTTCCCTGGAAGAGCAGAGCAGCCAGTTCTCTCTCTCTCTCTCTTTCTCTCTCTCCCTACCTCCCACCATCCCTCCCTCCTTCCCTCCATCCCTCCCATAGGGTCTCTCTATGTAGCCTTGGCTGTCTTGGAACTCCCTGTGTAGACCAGGCTGACCTCCAGCTCACAGATATCTGCCCCTGCCCATGCTTTTCTGCCTCATGCTTGGATTAAAGCCACTACACCCAGCTTTCAGCCATCTTTCCAACCCCATTGTTAATATTTTGTGTACACTTTCCAGACATCATTGTCATCTATTATTATTATTATTATTATTATTATTATTATTATTATTATAGTATGTATGTGTGCAAGTGTGTGTGTCTGTATGTGCATGTGTATGTGCAAGTGTGTGTGTGTGTGTGTATGTGCACTGTCTTGCAGTCAGAGGACAACTTGGAGAATCACCTCTCTCTCCCCACTTTTTATGGGTTCTGGGGATTGAGCTCAGGTGTACACTGCAAGCACCTTTAGCGGCTGAGTCACCTCACCACCCCAGTCTTTCATCTAAGCATAATTATGTTAGAAATCATCTTATAAAACCAACTTGCATCATATTAACTAAGCCATCATATTCTCACTAAGCACAATACTCAAACCAAAAAAAAAAAAAAGGAAATTGAAAATTCCCCAATATTCAGAACCCCTTTCTTTTTAAAGATATCTGCATGTAGCCATTCTAAGAATATACTAAGATCTACTGTACCAAAGCCTTAGCTATTGTAAATATTTCTCTATTGATCACCCCTATAAACCTTGTTTCCTCAAGGAAGATTTCTAAAATGTAAAAATTGCAAATGTGAGGCCCGCCTGGGCTATTCAGTGACACCCTGACTCATAAAGGTGGACAGGAAAAGACAGTGAGTTATGGGAATCTGGGTTTGCCTGCAAAATATGCAACCTCGATACTGCTACTTATCCATGCTTTATGATTTTAGGTTGTTTTGATTGGTTGGTTGGTTGGTTTTATCAACTTTTTTTTTGTTTTTTTGTAAACCAAGTCAGAAACTGTGCTTTTTAAAACATGTAAATCCCTCTACTAAACTGTATCCATATAGCATTTAGGTTTGTTCCTTTAAGGCTCAAGAAGCATCTAGGAGACTGGGCATTTCATCTAGAATAGTTAGATAGGAACACACAGTACTCAGCAGAATGGGGGTTGATGGAGAGACTTCCTTAATCCTAGATCATTTAGAGCCACAGATGACACAGGAAGTGGAGATGATATCCACAGTTGCAACATGCCCTAGCTTCTCTGGAGCTGGAGGAACTGAGAGAAGCTAGTTTCCAGACTACTCACTCTATGGATTTTCCCCACAGACTATGGCACCGAGACTCTGTGCCACATGGCATCTGTGGCAGTGGGACATGAGGCCATTTTCACAGTGATCTATGTTATTACACCTTACTACAAAAGCTTCAGACTACTGACTACTGAGAAATGGAAACTTTGGAATGTGAGCCCATAGCGGCTGTTTGGTCACTCACTGCTGCTAACTCGGAGGTCTCAGAATCCCTGGAGTCCTTTCCTTGCCTGCCCCGAAACACCACTTTTGCAGAGCACAAAGACAGATCTCGAATTCAGTCACGTGCCTCATCCTCAAGATGGGAGACAGGACAGTAAACAAGACCCGCTTTTTTATGACTTGCTCACTTTGAGGCCTGGATTTGTAGGCATTTTCCACATTTTATAACCCCTCACCCCACCCCTGTCTCCTTTCTGTGAGTTTTGTTCCTTTGGACCTGAGGCTAAACGGTTCCGCTCGAAGCTTCCAGACCCAGGGTAGACAGTAGGAGATATTTCGAAATGTCTCCGGCAAATAAATAATAGCCACCCGAGACACAGACCTTTGTTTCAGCAGTTCAGGAGAATTCATTCTCGGTAGAGAAAACTCATTTGCTCGTGGCAGCAATTCAAGCTGCTAGCTTCCCAGAGAAGATTGCCGGAGCCAAATCCTTTCTCAGCTGTGGAGGTCAGAGGTGAAGCAACTGTGCTTACAGGGCAGAGCTTTTTTATGGATCCCCTTGGCTGGCTGCTCTCTTCTTTACAGCTGATTAACACTCAATGGCCATTTCTTTTAAAAAGAAAAATTCAATTCCTAGGTTAATTAACTTCCCTATCACCGCTTGCTGGAAACCACACAATGATGCAAGACTTTAGAATCCTTGATTTCCATCAAGGTAATTCTCTGCTGTAGCTCCGTAACTTCCAAATATGATCTCAGGGCTGGATGGCCACAATGAGGCCTGGACTTAACATGTGGTTAGCTTAAACGAGGACTCCTAGATACTGAGTGAGTGTACCCACCTCAGGCGACTAGAGCCAGCAACTTTCTGCTTTAGACTGACACTTTACACACACACCCCGCCACACTTCATGGCTAAGCTAAAATTGGTCTTCTCTTCCTCTCCCCACCCCAGGCCCACGGACAGCACGGGTTCTGTTGTTGTTAGTTTGAACAAACTGTGGGGCATTTCTGTCCATCTCATTCTTTGAACAATTAGGAACCAAGTGTTTATGGGGGACTCAGAAAACATAGCTTACCCTATATTCATTTACTAAGTGTCTGTAAATTTAAGCAACCATACACATTTTACTGTCCGCCCCACCCCCAGCTCTTTAGTACTATAACATTGAAGTAATACAGTATAATAGCTGAGAACATAAATACTGAGCCAAATTGCCTGCACTCACATAAGCTATGACACAAGCTCCACATCAAGCCAAATATGCTCCGTGCCTCGGTTGCTTCCTATTTAAAGTAAGGATATAAGAGGAGTCTCTTCCTTGGGGTTATGCCATCAATCAGTTAATAATGTAAAACAATCACGACAAAGACTGGTCCAGAGTGGGCTTCATGGTGCACTCGTGAGTGATCATCCCTGTGGGATGGTCACTTCACTGGGTGTGAGGTCACAAACTATCTACTGTCATATCGCCTCTCTTTCAGCAGTCACCTGTTTTGTGGGTGAGGGAGCCCTTGAGTCACATGAGAACTGAGAACGAGGTACACTCATTATGGTCCCATGTTGAGCTGCTGCTGGGGGGAGGTGGCCCGTCTGGCTGCGATGAGGGAGGCCTTGTGCATCATGGGATAACATGAAGTGGCCTAGAGTTCTGATTTCTTACCCAATAATCCCTTCAAGGGTTATTTAAAGCATGTACCACATCTTTGTTTGTGACTTGGCTCCTGGGAAATCCCAAGACATTGAGTGTTAGCATTTTGTCTAAGCTCCGCCCACAGTTACCTGGCAACAGCCAGGTGTGCCTGACTCACTATAACAAGGGCTGCTCGCCCCTCCTCTCTCTTGCTCTTGACATTTTGCTCCTGCTCTCTCTCCCCATTCCCTTCCTCCCTCTCTCCAGCCTCTACCTCTCTCTCTCTCTCTCTCTCTCTCTCTCTCTCTCTCTCTCTCTCTGTCTCTCTCCCCACCCCCACCCCCGCCTCTACTACCCTCTTAACTCCCCTCCCCATGCCCTGTATAAACTCTATACTATACCGTCCTGTGACTGGTCCCTCAGGGGAAGGGATGCCTCAGCACCGGCCCTGGGAGACACCTCCTTCCCCTCTACCTGACTACACCTCCACCAAAACATATCCCCTCTTTCTTTATCTTTTTATAAACACATCAACGAAGAAGGGAGAAATTCCCAGAGGCCACTGCTGGGTGGGCACTTCTGTGAGCGTAAGGCTTTTTATTTCTTTGAAATAAAATGCAGCAAGAAATATCCACTGACTCCATGTGAGCCAGCTTGGTCACTAATCCATCTGTCTCCTTGGCTGAGTAATGCACAGTCTGTAGCACAGGACTTGAAATTTATTATTGAAAAATCTCATAAAAAACGGTCACACTATGATTCAGAGTGAAAGGAAAAGTTACTGTAATAGGAAGACTCAGAAACAGAGCAGAGTCTTCCTCTAAAAGGAATTCTGCCTGGTCAGTTTGACAGAGTGCTTTTACTAAACATAAAACCAACTCTAGGTGCTAAGAAAGCCTTGGGTCAGAGCTTAGTCGGCTGAATTCTTCTGATTCCTCATGTACGCAGTACAATAATGATTAATTTTTACAAATTAAGACCTTAGAAGCCAGGTGCAGTGGCTTATACCTGTAATCCTAACACTTGGGAGACAGAGGCAGGAGGGTTGCCTCAAGTTTAAGGACAGCCTAGGATACAGAGGTGGGGGAAGCGAGTGTGCTTCCATATGAATGGGCATCCATGACATAAGCATGGCCCTGTCCAGGACACAATGCCTCAGACTCATGGGAATGGCACTGTCTTCCCTGGGTCAGGCCCAGGGATATGGCAAGGCTTCTCCTGGTGAGAGTGTAGACATTGACGAAACAGTTGTCAGTTTGCTAAAAACAAAAAACAGTGTGTGCAGATAGTGTGGCTAGAGCTTTCTCATCCTACCTGACTGCCAGATCCCAGTCCCCCTACAGAACCCCCCACACTGCAACCAGCTAACCTGTATGTTCATGCTCCATATAATAAATATGTCTGCTGGTTCATCTCCAAGCAAGTGCATGGCCCAGCTGTTCCCAGCTTTACCTTATCATGTCTGTCTTTTTCAGTCTCCTGTTACTCCCCAGCAGGGGGTGGGGGAGATCCCATTTCAAGAAAGATAATTAATTAAATAAGCAAAACAAAAATAAACCTTACTTTGATGGACTATGTTATATTTCAAAGTACTATCGACAGCTGAAGTCCAAAATAACAACCATAAAATTGTTTTCAGTATTTCAAAGTTTCAATTAAAGCAAAGCCAAGTTCTTATCTGCATTAAGGTTTAGTTAATTTTAACACTGGTCTAATTTCAAGCCTGGATACATTTATTTTGAAAGAAGAGTATTCTAGTTATAAATGTGAGCTGAAGGCTTTGATGTAGAATGGGATTATTTGAATATGAATTAAAATAAACTCATTTCCATTAAGATGCATGGAGGAAAGCCTGACTGTCCACCTCACCACAGAATGCAGACGAGGCTCCAATCAGACCGATGGCTTATTCAAAGCCACCGACGCAGAACCTACACCCATGTTGCTAGACTACTCTGCAGTGGCTTTCAAGAAATTTCCACCAAAACCATCCAGACAAACTGAATGCCCAGACAGTCTCCTTCCATTTAGGATCCAGCTTACCCATAACCTTAGTTTCAAAACTTATTTTTGTTGAGTAGAGGTACAGAGTTGGGCAGCCTGCTTTGGGGCTCATGGCATTCAGGGGAGACTGTCATGAATTCTTACCAACATTCTGACACAATGGTTTTGGGAGCTAGGGAGACAGATCTCATATTTCAGCCCCAGGGGAACATTTTCCAGATTAGCACTTGGCCTTCGTTCACTCTCAGCTTGTAAACTCGCTCTTCTTACTCAATGGAGCGAGGTATTCGCATATGGGCAAGATTCTCTATCAGCACTGGGGGAAGACATGCTGTTTACCAGCAAGAAACACTTCCTCACTTCACACTTCTCACTAATTATGGCTGTTAAGTTTTCTGGATCCTATCAGAAGAGCAGCTCATTAACTTTAATTATTTTTCAAATTCATTGGTTCCATTGTAGACTGATGCTGGCAGGTGCCAGTGAGTTTTTATTGCAGAAATTAATTAACAAGTGAGTGGAAGGCCTTGGTAGCTGATACATATCTTTCTTCTCCCCATTTGACCAGTTGAGAGTGGACCTCAGACCGTACAAACCAGAGGGAGAAAAGGTACAAAGTGAGTATCCAGGACACAAGAAAGCCACCTCCAAGGTTCAACCAGGGCTGTGGCACATGGTTTGTTCTCCATTGTCTGTCCAATGAAGTTGTTATGAGTCCTACATTCAGAAAGCCACAGATCTAGTTACCATAGATCTCCAGGGGGTATCTACATCTAGTTGATTCTAGATAAAAACCGACAGCTAAATTAGACTCTCTTTGTATGCAGCCTGTAAAAGTTTGCCTCCAATGGTCCAGGAAAGTCCTCTGCTCCATGGCATGTCCCTGATGTTATTTACTTGTCAATGTGGTTAATCCTCTGTTGCAGACCCATGTTTGTTCCAGCTACTCTTTTTTAAAAGTAATTTTTTTGGGGAAAAATAGTACCCCTCACCATAGTATCCATTCATAGGATCCCCCCTCTTCCCTCTCAGTATTTTATGTCATAAAACATGCATAATATTTAACTAAAATCTCTACAGGTATTTTCTCCAAAGTATTCAAAGACATATAAACAAAGATGCCAACTCTAGCATTGATTGTAGCAAGTAAACATTAGAGAAACAACAACAAATTCCCACAGTCAACATAAAAAATAAATAAATCAACCTGCTAGAATAGTAACAGACCCAGAAGTGATGTCACAGGACACCCAACAGAGGAAAATGTTTACCATACATTATATGTTACAAAGGACAGACAGTGTTGGTCTAGTCTTCAACACTGATATGCATGTATACCTTTTGTCTGATTCACAACAACATTTTGATTTTCATCCCTGTATATTCTCACCTTTTAAAAAACTTTCTGCATTGAACATCTGTCCCTCTTGTATTCAGAGTAGGAATTTATGTAATTTTTTTTTCAAATAAAAGACAAAGCAGTGTAGCACAGCATTACTGCAGCAGTTTATATGATCAAGCCCTGTCGTTCCTAATATTCACAAGGAAGGCATCTGTGACTCGTTGAGGGACCTAAGTAGTAGGCTGGGATATTTTGCGTAGGTGATTGCCATTAATCATGACAACAGTCCTATACGGTGGACATTGTTGTCCTTATCTCTATGAATGAGGATACAGAGACTACAATAAACTCGGTAATTAATTAATCTCAACTACACACTGACTACAGAGCCAGAATTCACATCCTCAGGTTTGGAGATGATTAACTAATCTCAGCGGTCATCTTGATGAGATCTAGGATTACCTGGGTAAGCTGCCTCTGGACAGGCCTGTCAGGGGTCAGGGGTTGCCTTAATTAAATTAGCTGACTTGGGAAGACCTGCCCACTGTGGGCAGCACCATTCCCTGAGGTCCTGGACTATATAAGGAGGCAGAAGTGAGCTAAGAGGCTACGTCCATCTCTCTCTCTCTTTTTCTCTCTGCTTCCTGACTGTGGACACAATGTGACCCTCTGAAGCTCCTGCCGCTATGATCTCCCCACCATGATGGACTGTAACTTGAACTGTGAGCCACAGTTCTCTCTCCCTTCAGTTGCCTTTGTCAGGGTATTTCACCACACCAGCAGAAAATGAACTAAGTCTCGTTTCATTCGTTTTTATTATACACCCTCATGATTCAGATAATGAATAAATAGTTCTATCAAATGAAAGCATAAGCTAATAAACACAGACCCTAGTGGAAAAAATATATTTACCTGGTAGTTCTAAAAATTAAATGTTTTGGATACGTATGATGTATATATGACTTGTATGATGTATATATGACTTGTATGAT
>JADRCH010000029.1:6134011-6401407 GCA_019843965.1 Rhynchomys soricoides | reverse complement strand
GACTTGTATGATGTATATATGACTTGTATGATGTATATATGACTTGTCCCCAATTCCATTCTGTTCTCTTCCACCCAGAGGTAATCATTATCTCAAATGTGAGATTTATTGTCCCTAACTAAATCATTATTTTCCTGGCTACAGATGTTCTATCCATAAACTAGAGTGAATTCATCAATTCCCAATAAGGAAAGTAGTAACAATTCAATGTATTTCGTGCAAAGGAATTTAGCACTGAGATTGCCTCCAAAGGTTCAGAAAGGCTAGAGAAGTTGGTATAATTTCCTCTGTTTGGCCTTCAGGTTAATTCCTTCAATGCTCAGAAACTGGGCAGTAGAAACTACCTCACCAGACTGCTCCAACCTCTGGATTTTGGTTGGTTTGGGAGAGTGCAAAGCACTGGCAAGAGGCAAAGGGCAGAGGAGGCTGAGGTCAGAGCACCTGCTTGACAGGTCTCTTTCCTGTGGTGGCTAAGGTCAGTATGGCACTGCTCAGATATCCGCGGAGCCTCCCAATTGCCTCTTCCTGCAACTGGTATTGTCATGCTGAAAATACTGCCAGGGACAGAAGAACAAAAACAAAAACAAAAGATGGAATCTCATTCCAATTCCCCACCAGTGCCTTGAATTGGCGAAACCAAATCAGAAGGCAGCCTGCCACATGGTGTCATTCACATAGTCTTTAACTCCTTGGTAAGGACGGTGTGCAGACAGGTTACCCAGAATCAGTAGAGACAACAGCACAAAACTAATGTTTTTGATTTTGTTGTTTTTTTGTTTTAAGCCAGCATCTCCTGGCCTCAAACTTGCTAAGTAGAGGGGAGAATCAAAGCACAAAGAGAAAAGGTGTCTTTTGGCTCACAGGTTCAATCCATAATCAGTCACATTGATTTTGGACCTATGGTTTGGCAGCATATCATGGCAAAAACATATAATAGAATACAACATGGCCCAGATATGAAAGAGAGAAGAGACCAACATCTCCCAATACTGTTCAAGGGTGCATTTCTAGGACCACAAATCTTCAGCAGACCCCACCTCTTAAGACCACATCACTTTCTGATAGCACAGAGCATTTAAGACACAGACTTAGAGTATACCTACCCAGCGTGTGCCAATACTCTTTCATCTGATTTAACATCTTTAAGATATAGCCATGTCGGTGCAGGCATCTCTAATTGATTCATTTGGGCTATAGTACTGAAATCGATAATGGAATTTCTTCATGGGAACTAGTAAAATGAGCAGCACAAAGTCGCTGGGCCAGGTGCCTGAGTTATGAAGATAATATATGGAGGATGTCAAACAGCAGGTAAAATCGGATTGTAAGAAAGTGTGTCCAAACGCTGTTCTTCCCACCCTTCAACACAGATTCATCAGGCGCCTACCATGTCCTTAAGCATTGTGCTTGACACGAAAGACAGAAAATCAAACATGACCTGGTCCCTGCTCTCCAGTTGCTGACACAGAAGCAATTAGATATATGGCTTCCATCAGGGAGACAGTGCAACAGGCGAGGCATCATTAAATTCAATAAATTAAAAAAGGAACTACGTAGGGATTTCTGCTATAGATTTACAAATTTCTAAATAGATGAAATACTGTACTGCAAGTCAAATACAGAAGTGTATAATAATAACTAATAATTAATAATAATAGTACACAAGTGCTTATTTTCAGAATATAAAATAGATTAACTTCTGTTTTGAAAAAAAAGTATCATCACAAGTTAAATGAAAAAAAACTAGGAATGTGTCAAAACTTCACTTTAAATACTTTGGAAGCTTTTTTAATAAAAACCTTATGCAAGATTAGTGGAAAATTATCTTAGCATGACAGACTAGTGAACAAGCACTTCAAGCAAGCATCTCATTAAGTAATGAGTTCTCTTGCTGTCTGACCAGGAGGCAGGCTGCACTAACACACCACCTTTTGGACACTTCTGTAGTAAGTTAGAAAGAGACGAAAGGGGCTGAGGAGGTGGTTCAGCTGGAGAGAACTTACCTGAGGACACAAAGTCCCAGCTGGATCCCCAGTAGTAAGTGGGGGTGTGTGTGAATGTTATGTATTTTAACAAGTAACAGAATATGTATTATTTAAGAATTATTCAGACATTGCTTCCTGTGGTAATTAGCTTCATCAATGTGACACAACTTAGACTCAATGGAGAAGAGAGTCTCAGTGAGGCATTGCCTGTGAACATATCCGTGATTATCTTAGTTAAATACATTGATGTGGGAAGATCATAGGATGCCACTGTGGTCAGAACCATTCCCTAGGCAGAGAATCCTAAACTATGTAAGAGCAGAGAAACTGAACTGAGGGCAAGCAAGCCAGCATACATGCATCATTTTTCTTTCTGCCCTTTGTCTTTAGAAAATAAACCTCTGTAAAGATGGTGCTATAAACATTAATGCCTGTGTCTACTTATTTTTACTACTACATTTGGAATACGAGTTTTAACCTATGACTCGTGCGTTACAATTGCATCCACCACTGCCAATTTTTCTGCCAGTTTGGGTAGACTGAACTCTGGAATTATGCAGCAACTTAAGTAGGTGAGTTAAAGCTATTGGCCTCAGGTGTTATGTAACATTTTTAGCCATTTGTTGGTGGAAACTTACAGAATAGACACAGCCATCTTCTTTACGTTTAATCAGATTCCTCCCATCCCCAGAGAATCTCTTAGAAACACTAACATAGCAATATTGTCATCAGTACTTCAGATGAAAACCTATAAGTTTTTCTAAAATATATTTATAATTACAGATGTTCTTTCAGCCAGCTCAGAG
Source organism: Rhynchomys soricoides (assembly GCA_019843965.1). NCBI lineage: Eukaryota > Metazoa > Chordata > Mammalia > Rodentia > Muridae > Rhynchomys > Rhynchomys soricoides. The sequence continues at coordinate 6,398,616 of JADRCH010000029.1, read as the reverse complement.
ATTTTAAAGACAACAACAGTAAAGCCCTGGCTCCACTTCTCTACTTGGCTGCAAGTAGGACTCTGAAATAAGGCAAAATAAGACAAAACCTCAAGTAGCCTCAGTGTTCTTCAAAGCCCCGGACTCAACTCTCCTGCTTGATTGGCAGGATAGGTGAGAGTGTAAACACAGACCCAGCACTTAGCTCTGTGTCCATTCTAAAAAGGAATGGAATAGAATCTTGGGGTGGTTAAAAAGCATGGGCTTTGGAATCAACAAGTTTGGATCTCATCTCAGATTTGGCCATTTGCTGGCTCTGGAATCTTGAGTAAGTCGCTTAATCTCTTTGGACCTTGATTTTGTAAAGTGAGTTTAATAATACCCACCAGGAATTAACAATGTCCTGATGGTGAGAGCTGATACAAACAAACTTTCAAAGGAGATAGAAGGGCACAGCAGTCACCCAGCACACAGAAGCCACGTTTACCTCTGAGGTTGTTGATGCAGAAGGGATTTCTAGACTAGGTGTCAGAATTGCTGCTTCTGGTTCTGCTACACATCAGCTTCTGCAACTGAGTCAAGTCACAATCTCTCTCTTTCTTCCCCTAAAAGAATAAAATAAAAGTCCTTGCCAAAGGATCAAACAAGAAGTTTGACACTACTCTGCAACATAAATGGTGTCTAACACCTTTAAGATGCTAATACTACTGTTAACGGACACCGAGGATTATTAGCATAGTGACTGAGGATTATTAGCATAGTGACTGTATTAGTTGCTTTTCTGTGGCTGTGATAAAAATACCCAGACCTGACAAAAAATAAGTTCAGAGGCGTTTATTTGGCGTACAGGTCAGATGGGATACAGTCCCTCATGGCAGGGAAAGGATGGCAGCAGGAGCATGTGACCAGCTCAAAGGAGATGGCAGTCTCCTGGCAGTCAGGAAGCAAACTGGTCACATTTCATCCACACACAGGAAGCAGAAAGACACTAGGAAGTAGAGTCCAGCTATAAAACCTCAAAGCCTTCCCCACAGTGACACACTTCCTCCAGCAAGGCGCGACTGCCTGAAGTTTCTGTAACCCTCCCAAACAGTGATACCAGCTGGGGGACGGAGTGCTCAAACACAGGATAGACCGGGGGACTTTTCATATTTAAAACCACAAAGGTAATGTAGAAGATTATCTAAATCACAGATGAGGCCCTTAATGATCACTTTCCCTCTAAGTACATTTCCGAGATATATTTGTTTGACCTTGGTTCTTTTGGCCCACGGGGTATTTAAAACAAGAGTAATTCATTGATAAAAGTGATGGATCTCATATGAGGAATTTTGAACTCTTCTTGAGAAACCATATTTGACAATACTGGTAGCCAGGCCATTTAGAAAGAAACGGAAATGTCCAGTTTCCCATGTCCCACACTATGGCCCTTCTCTGTCCAATTCATTCTGACAATGGAGGAATGAACTTTGATACTTGGTTACATCAGTAATGAATACAGCGTTACTAGCAAACATTGTATCAACATTTACAAATGGCATTCTAACCACTCTAGAGCGGATCCACTGTTTTCTTACTAATAACATCACTCTCACCCAGTTATATTTCAATAGACTTTCTTTTTTATTTTTATCACATATTTATTTATTTATGTGGGGGAAAGGTCAGGGGCACATGGGTGCCGCGGTAAATGGGTGGCTATCATTTGACGACCTGGGGAAGTCAGTTCTCTCCTTCCATCATGTGGGTCCCAGGGGTGAAACTTAGGTGTCAGGCTTGATGTGTTGAGCCACCTTGTTGGCTCACAATATACTTCTTAGGAAAGGACTTGCTGCATAGTTGTCAAGCTGAGAATTTTGCATAACCCTAGACATGCCCTCATGGTATCCTCCAAGGGAAAATCACTTGTTAACAGCATCATGGAAGGAAAGAGTTTATCTTAACAGGAAACAAAGGGTCCCCTTAGGATTTTCAGGCATCTCCAGAGACACTGTCTTCTCAAGCCCTTTGTAACCTGAAAGTCCCTTGACACACTGTGTGGCCTTTAGATAAGAGACCTTCAGCGTTTGCCTTCTCACACTGCTGTCCACATTGTACAGTAACAACATGATTGACACTGTCCTACGATACAGAGCGAGGGTCAAGGAAAAAGAAATAGCCCACATGATAAAATAAGCTTCTCTCCACCTCTCAAAACCGTAGAGCAACTGTCAGCTTCTTCCACGATATGACAGACTTTGGTGTGGCTGTGTTCATGTCTTCACAATATAAAGGGAGAAAAATCAAACCAGCCTGTCAAACAAGCAAGGGGAGTATCAGGAGAAGGTCATCAGAATTTCTGCTGCACTAACTGCTGGGCTCTGCCTGTACCTTTCATCTTCAAAGGACCCGCAAGTAATAATCAATGGAAGCCACAGCCCTCAAGTCAGGCAAAGTTGCTGGAAGATTCAGCACAGGAGACAGTTGAAAGAGGCAGATCTCGGAAGGCTGCGTTAAGCAGATTCTTTCATCTGCAAAAAGCCAGACAGGCTATTTTCAACAATAAAGGTTTTAGGTAAAAACAGAGCTGGTCATAAGAACAATAGAATGCCAAGACAGGCAATGGACAATTAGGGCCTTTAATCCCAGCACTCAGGGACAGGCAGATTTCCATGAGTTCAAAGGTCAGCCAGGGCTACACAGTGCGACCTTATCTCAAAAAAAAAGAAAGAAAGAAAGAAAGAAAGGAAGGAAGGAAGAAAGAAACCTAAGGAGAAAAACCTTCATAATCTCTGTTTGGTGTTCAATTTTTATATTAATAGAAAAATATGATAAATTGGAGTTTACCGAAATTTTAAAGTTTTTTGTTTTGTAATGATGCTGTTTGGAGTATGACAACTGGAGAAATCTTTATAAGTAACATTCCTGGTAAAGATTCATATATAAGAAAGGATCTGAACAGACACTTCAATAGGGAAGATATAGGCATGGCATATAACTCGTGAAAGGCTGCTTAATCAATGGATCATCAGGGAGATAAAAATTAGATACTACTACATGCCTAGTAGAATAGTCAACCCTGCAAAAGCAGATGAGGATGTAGTTCAGTGGCACAGCAGTTGCCTGTGCTCAAAGCACCTGATTTGATCATTGACATCAGCAACAACAACATACACATAGAAAGTGATAAATAGCAGATGTTCCTGAGGATGCAGAGTAAGGGATGCTAGTTTGTTGCAAGAGGACATGTAAATCAGCACAGCCAGTTCATACAGTATCTTCCTTCTTTCTTTCTTTTTTCCTTCTTTTCTTCTTATAAATACAGTCTCACTAGTACCCCTAGATGACCTGTGTCAGCTATGGAAGGCAGGCTGACCTCAAATTCACAGAGATCTGCCTGCATTTGTCTCTGTCTCTATAGTGCTGGGATTAAAGGCATATGCCACCACACCCGGTTTGAGTAAAGCTACTTATTTTTTGTTTGTTTGTTTAATGTATGTGAATGTTTTGCCATGATGTGTGTATATGCACCACCATATCTGGTGCCTTAGGTCAAAAGAAGGTGTTGGGTCCCCTGGAATTAGAGTTACTGATGTGAGATATTGTGTGGGTGCTGGAAGTTGAACTTGGGTCCTCTGCAAGAAAAAGTGCCGAGCCATCAGTACAACCCCAATAATAGTCACTTTAAAAGACACCTGTGTCTGGAGAGATGGCTCAGAGGTTAAGAGCACTGGCTGCTCTTCTAGAGGACCCAGGGTTTGATCTCCAAGACCCACATGGCAGCTCACAATCATCTGTAATTCCAGATCTAGGGACTATGACAACCGTCTTCTGGCCTCCATGGCACTAGGCAAGCAAGATAGCTATGTATGAAAAACACCCATACACATAAAATAAAAAGACAGCTTGCAGTTGTCTATAAAGACAAAAATAAACTTAGCCATACATATCCCCCCACATCTCTCTTTTATTTCTACTCAAGTAAATGAAATGTATGTCCACACCAAAACATATACAAGATTGCTATAGTAGCTTCATTGATAGTTAAACAAAGCATAACCGGAAACTATGTATCTTTCAACAGGCAAATGGCAACAAAGTAGAATGCCCTTAGATCATAAGCATGCAATAGAATTCACAGCACATCAATATTTTGTTTGATTATGTTACTTTTCCTTTTCAGACAAGGTCTCACATAGCTCGGATGTGTCTTAAATAGTGTTTTACTGCTGTGAAGAGACACCATGACCAAGGCAACTCTTATAAGGACAACATTTCATTGGGGCTGGCTTACAGTTTCAGAGGTTCAGTCTGTTATCATCAAGGCAGGAGCCATGACAGCATCCGGGCAGTCGTGGTACAGGAGGAGCTGAGAGTTCTACATCTTCATCTGAAGGCTGCCAGGAGAAGACTCACTTCCATGTGGTTAGGAGGAGGGTCTTATTGCCCCAAACCTCTACAGTGACACACTTCCTCCAACAAGGCCACACCTGCTCCAACAAGGCCACACCTCCTAATAGTGCCACTCCCTGGGGCAGGCATATTCAAACCACCACAGGGTGGCTTCTAACTTGCAGAGTAGCTGAGGATGACCTTGAACTCCTGGTCCTCTTGACTCTATCTCCTAAGTGCTGAGATTACAGCTGCTTGTAACCATACCTGGCTTTCTTTCTCTCTTTCTGGTTTTTTTTTTAGAAAAATTATTTATATATTAATTAATTTTAAGGCAGGTTTTCTCATAGCCCAGGCTGGACTCAAATTTACTCTACAGCCAAAGCAGGCCTTGAACTCTTACTTCCTCTTGCCTCCTTCACCTCAAAAATGTTCTGTCAAAGGCATGACCATGTATATAAATCTTAAATGAATTTGTATAAATGAAAGAAACTAGATTTAAAAGGCTATATATTGTATGATTCTAACCTGGAGAGGGTAAAATTGTGAAAACGTAAGGGTAGAAAAAAGATTAGTGGTTTCCAGAGTGAAAGGGAGGAGTGGTTAGCCAGGGAACACGTGTACAACTTGAGCAGCAAAACCCGCCATTTTTCATTCCAGCAGCAAAGTGCTAAGTATAAAATAAACACACACGGGGCCATGATGAGATAGATAAATGACTTTAACAAATAAATGACAGACAAGGAAGAATTAAATAATTTAAGCATGTAATTTCTCTTCCCGAAAAATGTATGCTTCTCACTCCTTAAGAACGCCTAGACATAGTGACTTGCTTCATTGAGAAAAGGCAAATAGTGACTTACTATTAATCAGACAGGCAAGCATAGGGAGTAGTTTAGAAATCGGGGACTCCTCTTGGCTTGGGGATGAGCACAGCCCTCTTCTACAATGCGCTTGGCAGCTTAGGACCTTTGCCTGCATGTACTATGCACACACCCCTCTCCTAACAAAGTTCCCCAAACACAGGACACCCACCTGCATCAAGGTTCGTGCATACCCACCCCAAACAATGGAATAACTTCCTCTTCTCCTTAACAACTGTCAGTCATGGTTTCTATTCAATCCTACTTTAGTAATAGTCAGGTAGGAGCTTAGAGAAGCCAGTCCAGCTGGTTTGGGGCATAACTGCAGTAAAACAAACTGTCCTCTACATTAGAGAGAATTTCCTGCTTACCATCTTCGCCCATCCAATTGGCATATATGTAGTTGAAAGCAGATGCATCCTGGGAAGGAACATGTCAATCAACACAGAGAACCACCTGGCACTATAGTCCTTAGCAACCAGACAGGTCTTTTTCTTGGACACCATAAAAGGAAGCTTCCAGTCAGAGTCTTTGAGCTTATCACCCCTGTGGCTGCCATCACTCTTGCCAGCATATTTCTTTCTGATTTGTACCATGGCTTTGCTTTTGAATAAAGTTTCATGGCTACTCTGTAGATCTGTGTGTGTGCCTATATTTCAATCCTTGCCTAAAAAACCAAGACCCTGCAAGACAGACCCTGGTCCAGAGTCTGTCTGTTGGCATGGTAAAGGTAGAAAGCATTGTAAATAGGCAGGTTGGCATGGCCAACAGTAAGCCATGATCACAGCATATAATCCTAATACGACAGTGAGAATGGACTTCCCTTCTCTAGGATTGCTCTGCAGAACCCATAACCCTGCTAATAACCATAATCCATAACCATAATCATGGGGATAACAGCAGACATGCTCAAATAGAGCATATTCTTTGAAGTATCTGAACAAGGCCTTTTGCGAGTGTCATGGTCCTGAAAAACAGGGAAGCTTAAGACATAGTCATAAGCCAGAGAAGATATGCTGAATAACTGTGATGTAGGATTGTGAGATCCAATCAGTGAAGGGGGGGGGGGCATGTGGAAAAAAATCGTGAAATCAGAAAGGAGTGTAGACTTCAGTTCATGACGCAAATGTGTGCTTCCTGGTTTTGACTAATTCACAATGTTCCTGTAAGATACAAACGATCAGAAAAACAGAGTGAAGAGCTCGTGGGAACTGTGCACTGTCCGAAACTTCTCTGAGGCCCTAAGAACAGTTCCAAGATAATAGCTCGTTTCAGAAATAAATGGGCCAAGCATGATAGCACACTCCTGTAACCTGGGGCCACTGAGGCAGTATCGTGAATTCAAGGCCAGCCTGGGCTACATAGTGACTTCCAAATCAGCTAGAGCTACACATTGAGACTTTGCCTCATTAAATAAATAATTTTGACAATAAGGAACAATTAAAGGGACACAAGAATATCAGTATAATTTGAGTCTGGTGACCATTCAATTTCCCACAGGATCTGTCCCAGTGCTAAATAAGCCCAGGTTTATCAGACATTGCTTTCATGAGGAAGTTCTCAAACTTGCTGTGTCTCAGGATCACCTGAAACTCACCTCTGAAGAGGACATAGCAGCGCTTGGACTTTTATGTTTTTATAGAGTAACTGATTTCCACCCAGGGTAGAAAGCCAACCTTCTACCGGGGCTCCCTATTAACATCACACTCAGACAAACCTGCATCCCTTCAACGCTACCTACTGACAAGCTGTTCCGTGTCAATCCCCTGTCATTACCAAAGCACAGCTAAACATGAGGCAAACACCCACCACAGCTGTCATTCTGATATGCAAATACTCGAACTTTGTGTTTCTCTTCACATTTGCCAGTTCCCAGACAGCAATCTGTTCATTGGCTCGGCTCAGCTCTCATTCTGTGTGTTTTATGAACAGAATCCTGCTACAATGCCACTTCATGGGTTCCTATTACGTGGAGTTATACACTGCCTACAGGTCATCGGTTCCCCTGTAGTCCCGAAGTGGTGGCTGGGCTTCTGTGGCATTAACATGACTATTTTGCTAAGAAGCAAAGCAGACTACATGAGGAAGGCGTTGCCATGTGGACTGACCCCTTATCTGATCTCTTCAGGAAGGGTTGACACGTACACATCGGGAGCCAGACCTTCCAGGTTATGCGCAGGGAGATAAGGCTGTACTCAATCAGTATAAAGAAAAGGGTCCCTTCCATCATGAGCTGCTTACTGACGATAGTTCAGAATTAACAAAACCCAGACGAATCAAGGGAAGGCTGGTTCTACAGAGGTAAGTCACTTCTGGTTCGATTGGTTTTAGCTGTGGGTATCTGCTTTTATTTTGTTTTTGCCGAAGTTCACTTTTCTGCCGCCTGTGATGTTTCAAAATGCCAACTTGCCTGCAGCAGATTCTGACTCAGACTGTGACTGACGTGGGCAATTATTTCCCATGTGTTTTGCTCCACTGTGTCGAATTTTATTTACATTCGCTTTGGCGGCATCCTCGGGGTCTTAGTCATTACCTTCCACTTGAGCATATGTCCCAACAAAATGAAGAAGGCAAACTGATACCAGGAACAGGAGTAATGGTTATATTTTTTAAAAATTCTCAAATCTTTACCTCACCTGCTAGTGATTGCCACAAAACAGATATTTTGATGAGGCCACGGTAACTGAATGTTTGTGAAGTTATTCAGTGCATGTGTTTAATTCAAATCAGTAATATTTTAAATTTTCCCCCTCCTCTTCCAGGAAAATAAGAGGTGGAAGCAGGGGATTTTCACGTGCCAAGCAAACATTTCCTGACAAATACTAACACCATGTTCCCTACCATAGACTCAAGATCTAATCTATCATACCAGACTCTTCCATGCTCTATCTCAGAGCTACATCCCTCAGCCCTCAAAAACAGGATTCTTAGCCCAACTGAAAGGCAAGTCTATGGTGATGGCTGTGATGGTACCAGAAATGCAGGAGCAAACTGTTCCAAGCACACACAATGAGAAGAGAGCTAGTCTGCATTTAGGGGTAAATAAGTTCATTCAAGACTGGCCATAAAAGACAGTGAGGATTTCTCTTAGTGTGAAAAGGGCAGAGAATTGCATGAATTAAGTCATGTATGAATTAAGTCAGGCTAAAAAGTGTTTGTTAGAAAGGAGATCATTTCTATTTTTGCTCACTTGGATGTCCCTCTTACCATGGAGTTGATTTGTCCTGCTGCCACCGCCGCCACCAATGATGATGATGATGATGATGATGGTGATGATGATAACAAATGATGATGATTCCTTCACTCATATCAGAACTAGAGTTTCCAAGCTGTCATATGGACTAGGGACCAGCAGCTCTCCAGGAACCTTCTGGGCTTCTGGCAGCAGATTGGAACAACTGAGGCACCCTGCCTTGTGGACTGAGTAACCACTGGTTGTCAACTCCCAGTGAAAGACAGCCACTGTGGGGCTACTCTGACGGCTGAGGTATTGAGCCTCAAGGACTACAGGGTTCTCAGCTCTCAGGTGTGATTCTTCTCTTGTTACTAATTTCAAGCTGACAGATTAAAGTTATATATACTATTTTATATATACTATTTAGGTTTATATATACACTATTTCAAGCTGCCATGTATATATAGACATATAAATTTATACACACACATGCATATATATATATTCTAGTTTAATACCCATCTTCTTGATTCTGTTTCTCTAGAGAACAATGACAAAAAAAAAAATAGCTGGGGTTCTTATGGTCTACCAAAGATCCACTGCTGGAATCTGCAAACTGTGGCTAATGTCTAGAAAAACTGATTCAAAACCAACTCTGTCTCTGTCTCTGTCTCTGTCTCTCTCTCTCTCTCTCTCTCTCTCTCTCTCTCTCTCTCTCTCGTGTGTGTGTGTGCGTGCAGAGGCCAGAGGAGGTCCCTGTGTGTTTTGGTCTTACTTTCTGACTTATTTCCTTAAGCCAGTGTCTCTATGAACCTGGAGCTAGGCTGGTGGCCAACAAGTCCCCAAGCTCTTTCTGTGTCTGCCTCCCGTGTTTTGGGGCTACAGACTCCCGCAGCAATGGACTGGCTTTTTGTGTGTGTTCTGGAGATCTGAACTCAGGTCTGTATGCTTGTGCAGTGAAATGACTTCACCCTGAGCCATCTCCCAACCCCTAATCTAAAACGTTGGCATCTTAACATATTAGTACCATGAAGGAGATTATTAACTGCCCAGCAGGATATGATGATATTCAACAAGTCCAGTTCTTATATTTATTGTCTTGTATTAGATATTGATTCTCTTCATTAGCTGCCAGGCATTTCGGTACATACTAGCAACATGCAATCAACTGCACTGCACTCCCTCCTCTTGAGAAGCCACATGGCTGGATCTTTCATTTATTCAACTATGTACTTGTGGGACCTTCTAAAGATACTATAATTGGCTTATTAGCAGCAAAGAGAGAGATGGTAATTTATTTTCAAATTTTTCCTTTTTTATTGGTTATTTTATTTATTTACATTTCAAATGTTATCCCCCTTCCAGGTTTCCCCTCCGCAAACCCCCTATCCCATTCTCCCTCTCCCTGCTTCTATGAGGGTGCTCCCCCACCCACCCACTCTCATTTTTAATTTTTAGATAAAAATTGTTATAAAAAAGACAGGTCCTTGAGCAGTATAGAATATCGAACAAGCCAAGATAAAAACACAGTTACTACTCAGTGAATAGTCAATAGTATAGCCCTTTGTTCATATCCTCCCAGATAGTCCTATGTCGAGGAATGCACTAATGTATGCTTTATTTTTAAAAAGATTATTATATATATTATATACTATATATAATATAGTATATAATAGTATACTATATTATAGTATACTATAATATTTCCTTTACAACTAATTGGTGAATTTCTTGTAAGCACAGATTTAATCCTCTCCCTCTCCCTCTGTGTGTGTGGGGGGGGGGGGGTGTGTGGGTGTGGGTGTGGGTGTTTTACACTGAGGTCAGAAGAGGATGCCAGACCCTTTGGAGCTGAAGCTTTAAGCGTTATGGACAGTCGGCTGTGGTGCTGGGATCTGAATCTCCACTGCCGTGAGTGAGCCGCCAACTCTTTTAACCCCTAAAACTCGTCTTCACTCCTAGGGATTTTTTCAGATTGGCCTTCTGTTGGCTTTGTGTCCATGACAAAAGGAAGATTGGCCTTCTGTTGGTTTTTTGAAAACGACAAAAATTATTTAAAGGAAGATTTATTTGGTTTGTGGTTTCAGTCCATAGTTGTTGGCTCCACTATTTTTCCGCCTGTGGTAAAGTATCATAATAGGAGACAAAGCTGTTCATCTCCGGGCAGCTGTGAAGCAAAGAGAGAAAGGAAGGGGCAGGGTTCTACTATCTACTTTAAGAACAGGCTCTAACTTACTTTTACAAAGCCCATCTCTTAAAGGTTCCTACACCTCCACAGGCTAGTGACTAAGTCTTTAGCTCTGAAGCCTTTGGGGCTACACTCCAGATTCAAACAATAACAAGATCCCAATTAAAGCTCTTCCTTGTATTTCTTAGTTATGTCTATGGGTATCTCTTTCAATCCAGTCTTCTTCTTTTCGTTTGATTCTGATTCCATATGAAGAGCTGTCCGAAAGAAAGGTCCACATACTGTTTTTCTTTAGACTGTCATTTGTTCCTCTAACCTTTAAACCTGACGATCTATCGGGGTAGCTATTAAAAACCATTTGGGACTAGAATACTTCACCCTTAATAGTAGCTCACATTGCAAAACACCAAAGGCAGTCAACAACTGGATGGCATACCATTACTGAGAGTCAAGCCAGAATAAGGGGAGAAGGGGCAGGGAACACTGAAAGGGGTGAAAGGAACAAATGGATTCGGTGAGATACGTGTGGATCAAACTGAGCTACTTAAAAGAGGTTCAGTGGGGCAATAGGTAAAATTCCAACCTGCACCCCTTCCCCCCTTCCGCTATGGCATAGTTCCGAAGGGTGCTATCAAGACGAGGAGAAAAACAACAAAACTTGGGAGCACTGCTCTTTATAAATGTGATCTGAGAATACCTGATATTCCAACCCCAAAAAGCCACTGCGAATTATCCTCAGATATACAATCTTATTAAACAAGACTAAAACAAATCAAGCGCCAGGCGTGCTTGCCATTTGCTCCCTTCCCTATCTTGCCTCTGGCCACTAGGAGGCGCTGCCACCAAGCACCCTTCCGAGATTGTAGAAACGTGCCTAGATGAGTCTTGTCCACTCGGGGGTCCCGTAGCGCAGCGTCGCGTTCGGAGCTGTATTTCCGCTTTCACGCGCGCCCTGCCAGGTTCCTCCCCTCCGCCACCTGCACGCTCTCGGATAGTTCCCGCCGGCTCCCGTCAGGGGGCGCTGTCTGCGGCGTCGCAGCGGCCGTGACTGCCGGGCGACGATCTCCCGGCGGGCTGTGCGGCCCGGCTCGGGCGGCTGCAAGTGCCACGTCCCAAGAGCTACGCGGAGTCGCAGAGCGGGCGGTGCGCGAGGCGGAGCAGCGCTAAGCCGGCCGGGTCGTACGGATCGCCCGCCGCCATGGGCTCCTCGCAGAGCGTCGAGATCCCGGGCGGCGGCACAGAGGGCTACCACGTCTTGCGGGTAAGGGCTGCGGGGGCGGAGGCCTGGAGGACGCCGGGGCGGCCAGGCCCGAGTCCACGGAGCGTCCTGGGCGCGGCTGCCGGCGACGTGGCCCGGGACCCGCCACTCTGGCTCCCGGCCCTCCGCACGGCCTCGCCGCGCCCTGACCTGAGCTTCAGAGTTGGGAAGGGCAGGGGGGCACCGCCTCCAGAAGGAGCCGGAACCTGTACCTGTGTTGCCGGGGAGGGTGACCGAGCCACAGGCTAAGTGGAGATGTCACGACCGGTGTCGGTTCATCTCTGCTACCCCTGGATGCTTGGAAAGGCCACCTGGGCAGGAAAAGGAGAACGAATGGCCTCGAGCTAGATTTGACAGACTTGAATTTACTTGTTTTTTTGATAGGACTTTTCTGTTCCGGGTCGCTCCTGACCCTTCCAGATCTCTTCAACAATTCCTGGTGGAGAGGAACTTCCATTCTTCTTTCTAAGATGAAATGGGGTGATTGAAGTTTAGGTCCGCGGAGGAACGTTTCCAAAATAGCCAGGCTTGATAAGGGAACGCAGCGCCAGACACCAGGGGTCAAAGACACATCCTCCTGTGAACGGTCCTTTCCTCGTGGAAGCAGGAATGTGGTGACACCTGTGTGAGTGCTAACATGAGCTGTGAACAGAGTGGCCTCAGTCTGCATCTCCATTTAGAGACAATCTTCCATGAGAGCGTGCTTGCTACCTTCATTTTCTGCACACCCCCCTAACCCCCCTCCCATGTTCTGAATGAGATAACATTCTAAAATAATCCACATACCTGAATGATAGGGCTGTGATGGGTTACCTTTCTGATTGTCCGGATTGTGGTGTATAGTTGCCTCTCCATTCCACTCAAAAGAGACTTTGGAAGCCCAGCTCTTGATAGGTAGAATAGTTTGTTTTTCCAGGGTGTTTCTTTATACACCATATTACTTTCCTATTTCCTTCAGCTAACCAAATTCCTAAATCCCACACTAATAGGGAAAACAGAAAAAGAATTGCCCCATCCCAGAGTCAGAGGAAAATTAATGGCGGTGCTTTTTTATCTGGTCTGATTTTGAGTTGACTCATATGAGGTATATTATCCTGTTACTTGCTGATTCTCGGAGCGGTTGACTGTGGCCACAAACCCTTAGGGAGCTGTAGTATTTTTATTATAATAAACACCCAGGGAAACCTAGTAAGACACATTAGTGTTAATGAGTAGGAAAAAATAGTCTTTAGGGTCTTGGACAAATCTTCATGTCAACAGGACTCCAGTTTAATGGCCTCATTCCTATGGAAGGCAGTTGAAGTATGTCTTCTTCATAGGTGTACTAAGGGGGATTTCTGTGTGCGTCCGTAGCAGTACAGGTGTGCTGTTACTCTCTTCCTTGAGTTTTAGCAGATTAGGGGCAGCCTCAGTTAGCAGTCTGCATCTGGAGCACAAATATTACAAAATATTCTATAGAGGATTTTTATCAAAGGATTTTATCAAAGGTGTTTGTGTCATGGAAGCACATGCTTTAAGTTCTTAACCCTCTCTTTCCCTAATCCTGCCACTCATTGCCTTACCTCTGTTTTCAGAGAGAAAAGAACAATTCTCTCCCCTTCCATCCATTACTGCCTAAGTGCCTGGTGGTGCGTTCCACTACAGGATACTGAACTTGTGAGCCAATGTGTCTATAGCAGGAAATTTTTGAGATAAACTACATAATAAAATAAGCTTAACATTGAGAGATTATTTTTAGTACTTACTGCTCAGCTCTGCTTTACAAATCTTTGGACAATCTGAAACAGACCCAGCAATTACTCTAAGCAGAATACTTACCTTCTTAGGTGCTATGTATTTCTGTCTTCCTGTCTATTCTCTTAGGTGGCATGTATTTCTTCTGCCTTCCTGCCTGGGTCAGTGCAATTGTGATCCCATCATATAGTCACTTTGTTATCCCCGTTGCAGAGGTGACTGACCACGGCAGAGGGTTTCTCCTTTGGTCATTCAGTTTGCTTTATGCATAGAGAAGCATCTCTTCCCACACCTCATCTGTTTTTCTCAGGTTGTTGCTTCTTTGTGTGACTGTTGGAAGCTTATAATACATTCTGTGAAGTTTCCTGACAGAGCAGTGAGGTTCACTGAATTGAGCTTCACAGAAGAATGTGGTTAACTAGCACCCCTTGGTGTCGAGCACTGAGTTTTCTGGTCTTTAATTCTTAAAAGGATATGTTGAGACCCTTGAATTCCTTTTGTTTCTTTTAAATTATACAATTTCAAAATTAGACTTTTAATGTTCTATAAGTACCGATCTTCCTTTTACTAAGTTGCTGTGTTTTCTGACTATCCGTTCTCTAGAGAACACTTAAACAAATTTCAAGATAAAACAAAGTTTTGTAAAATTGCATTCTCTAAAGGTAAATACTGCTGGAGTATTTGTCTTTTTTTCCTGTGCTTTACTCAACCCCCTATATATGTGCCACAGAGGTTTTGAATGATATAGCATAATCAAGTTGAGTTTGGGCAAAATATATATTAGAGCAGGGTGTGGTCAACCACACCCATAATCCAGCACTTTCGAGGTAAGGCAGGATTGCCAGAAGGTGAAGACCAAGTTTGAGTACAAAATGAGTTTTAGGCCACACTTAGTTACAGAATGAGATCCTGTTCAAAATCAAGAACAAAGATAGGTTAGTCTTCCAGCCTAAATGATTAGCCGTTATATTTCTTGGTAAATAAATTAGAGCTTACCCATTAGTTAGAAAGCTGCACTTTCAAGGAAAAGTTTATCAAACACCCTGAATATTTTTAAAAGTTATTTTTTAAAAGTGGGCACTTGGGCCGAAGAGATGGCTCACTGGTTAAGGTCACATACTGCTCTTGGAGAAGACCCAAGTTCAGTTCCCAGCGTCCAAATTGGATGGCTCACAGCTGCCTATAATTTGAACTGAAAGAGTTATACCTGTGGCCTGTGCAGGCATATGCACACACCATTGCCAAAGTGAACTCTGTGGTGGCGCACACCTTTATTCCCAGCACTCTGGAGGCAGAGGCAGGCAGATCTCTGAGTGTAAGCTCAGCCTGATCCATATTTTGAGTTCTGGACCACTTGTGTCACAGGGTTTAAAGAAGTGTTATTTTTAAAATTCAAACAATAGGTTAGAACTATGTATCACTTTTTATGGAAAATGTGTCAGTTAGGGCCTCTAGATGTTATAGAAGTTACTGTGGAGTTACTGTAGGCTGCCTCCTACAGTCACTGTATGTTGAATGCTTGCTTCGATTTGACATTTGTTATCAAGTGAGTCCAACAAAGCCATTCTCAAAAGTTTCATCTTTGGAGTGGTCTCTTATATGGCCATTATAGATTAAACAATTCTGGCCTTACATAACACTGAGAAAGGAGCTCTCCCAGGACATTCTGGAACCAGCGCTCACACCAGTTTGGGGACATGTTGTGTTACTCTGTTGACTGACAGGCCATTGATATGCTTTGCCACCTCCCTTGTAATCAGAGGCTTAACCCAAGCCTTGCTGCAGACTCCCCAGCATTTAGGTGCTAACTTCAAAGTACAAAGCTGCTACAAATTAGTCCTGTAGAAAGACACCTGGACCATGTCTGCTCTTGGGTGGAGCTGCCCTATTTTAGGGGTGCCTCACCGACAAAGAAGCCCTGTTACAGGGGACAACTTTTTTGACATACTCATCAACAGCTGGGCTACTTAATGTTGTTTTCCAAAAGTAATTAGAATGTTTTATAAGCAGGTACCACCTACAGATTATGCCTCCCTCCCCATTAATTTCTTCAGTTTAACACCAGGAAGTGTTTTAATTCATCAGCATTCTTTGAAATTACCTTCAAATGCAGGACACAGATGATTTTAGTTTCTTAAAGCCCCAGACACACAATCATGCACCTGAGGGCACCTTTAAACATTGTATCACTGAACATAAACATTATGTCCAAAGACTTAAACAAGTTAATCTGGCCGGCAGGGCTCCTCACTGGCCAGCCCTCCTGTTCTCCGTTAACCTGTGGCTTTGGTAAGGATTCTGTGCAGTGCTGGTTCCACTGCCTTCTCGACCAGCGCCACTAACACCACTGCACTTACTTTCCCGTCTTTAATATTCTACTGAAAGGACTATAGTCTCATGTTCACTAACTTAAATAAATGTGAACTGGTAAATGCTTGGGAAGTTCAGCATGTGTTTTGGAATCTGACTGCATAGTGCTTGGGGAAATGTGATTATCTAGTAAAATGACTTGTTTCTATAAAAGACACACTCAGAGTGGTTACTTGAGAGACTGTATACTGCCCTGTTTGCATTGCAAATAAACTTTCCACACTAGGAAAAGTAACGATGGCTGCTTTTTCTTTCTCTTCTTCCCTCCCTCCCGCCACACACCTTTGAACCTGTCACAACATATTTTCAGAAATGGGGAAGCATGTCGACTAGTGGACATGGATACACTGAAAGACCATTCTTTAGACCACCTGAGGGTGCACTGGGGAACTGGATTCCAGCCCCTGCTGCTGGCTCAGCGTCGTGAACCTCTTCAGGCTGCCTGATGTCTGAAAGTCGACTAGAGCAGTGCCTCCGCCGCCTTTGTCACTCAGCCCCACAGCATACATTAGACATAAATATTTGAAAACAAGTACTATTAACTCTTAATACGTCCTACCCTTTGGTTATCCTGTGCATTATGTGAGATTTTCCACGGCACACTCTGGGCTATGGTAAAGACTCAATGAAGGTTAGCTGGTGGCTTTATTACCAGCATTACATTATTGCCTAGTTTGTGAAATCAACTATTGCAGTGGCAATACCAGTTTCAGTGGTGTTCCTTTCTAATCAGCTAGTAGATCCTTTTTGCCTGTGTGCCTAGTTCTGTATATACTGCTATTTGAAACATAACTTTGGAGGGAATTAACAAGGTGACTTGCTAGGTCACTTGAGCTTGATCCCTAGCTCCCACAATACATCTGGAGAGAAATGACTCCTAGGAATTGTCCTCTGATCTCCACACCCATCTTTGTGTGTACATTGCGTTGTCTGTCTGTCTGTCTGTCTGTCTCTTCCCTCCCCCCTTGATCTCTCTCATACACATACAAAACAAAAATAAATAAATATAAAAATTAAAGCATAAGCTTGGTTCAACTCTGACCCTTTAATTCCTGTCCCTAAAGTACACACATATATGGTGCTTGTTACTCTTAAAGAATTTCCGTTTTTGAAGAAATTGTTTGTCTTTTGAAACTCAGGTGAGCACCATGAGTGAACACAGTCATTACAGTTCCTAAGAACCCAGGGGGTCTCGACAGTCTTCTGCATTTGGTGTTCTTCATGCCTTTCATCGTCACAGACCATCTGGTTGACTGCCTCACTTCACAGTTAGAGATTTGCCCAGTCGCACCGTTAGCTTTCCTTCCTCAGGAAAGCATCCAAAGCAGTGTTTGAGCTGGGGGATTCAGTTAGTATTTGCCTCCCATTCCCAGATCTTTTCTAGAAAGCTAGTTTTGCCTTTTTTTTCCCCCAATATTTTTGGTCATCAAGAGTTGGGATTGTTTGCTTGAGATGGGGTGTGTTTGTATTGGAACTTTCAAGCTAAAGTCTCAGCCTTCTAAGTAGTTGGGATGATAGGCATACTACTGCAGCTTAATAAATAACTTATTTAAAGTTGCTTTATATGTTATGAATTACATCATAGGACCAGTTGTTAGAACATGAAAGGAGAAATTGTTGGTAAGTGAGGCCTAACATTCTAGCGTATCACAGAATCATTACTATACATTTTGTCTTCTACAACCACAGAGCATTTAGGTTTCAGGGTTTTTTATGTTGCAAAATCTTGCATTGCTGTGATCATATAAGCACACATATAAGGATTTATGTGTGCAGTTGAAGTGAGTTCTCCAAGGACCACATGTATGGAATTACTATCTGGTCTTCTTGAGTCAGGGCCTCACTTTGTAGTCCAGGTTGGATCTCACTAGATAGCCTAGGCCAGCCTCAAACTTGTGGTAATGCCCCTGCATCAGCTTCCTAAGATCAGGACTTACAGGTGGGCCTACCACAATCAAGTGTTTTCTAGCCTTGATTAGCATCTTTACTGCTTTTAAGTCAGTGCAAAAGTGAGAATACTGGGCTTATATTGAGATGGGAGGGTGATATGGTGGTACAGTCATTCATAGAGACTTTATCTGTATTTTATAAAGAAGAATCCATGGTACAGTTGGCCTGGGGAGGTAGCTCAGCAAAGTGGTTGCCAAGCACGAAGTCCTGAGTTTAATCCTCATTACCCATTTGGAAAAGAGCTCGGTGTGGTGGCCTACTTGTAATCTAAGCATTGGAGATGCTAAGGCAGGCAGATCCCTGAGACTTGATGAGTTCTGGTAAGTGAGAGTACCCTGTCTCAAAAAGAAAGTCAGAAAGTGCCTGAAGAAAGATACCTGAGTTGCCCTCTGACTCCTCAGCCATGAGCTTAGACACACACACAAAAGAATCTATATCAATATCCCTAGCCATCAGAGAAATGCAATTCAAATCTACTTTCAGATACCACCTCACCCCAGACAGAATGGCCATCATCAATAAGTGACAACAAATGTTGGAGAGGATGTGGAGAAAGGAAGCCTTATTATTCACTGCTGGTGGGAGGTACAGTCACTGTGGGAACCTGCTTGGAGATTACTCAAGAAGTTAAAAACAAGTAACTGTATGACCCAGCTATTTTACTCCTGGACAGATACCCAAAGATCACCAAATTGTACTGGCGAGGTGTTTGCATTCCTCTATTTATTGCTGCTTTATTCACTATAGCAAAAAATTGTAATCAATCTACTTGTTTACCAGCAGATGAGTAGATAATGAAAATTTGGTATATGTATGTAAAATCGAATACTACTCAGTTCTTAAAAATAAGTCAGAAAATTTGCATGAAAGTGGATGGACTTAGAATTCATAGTTTGAAGTGAGGCCACACAATCTTAGAAAAGAAAAAACCGTTCTCATGCAGAACCCAGCCAATAATAAATGTGTATGCGGCTACAGTAACAAGTGTACATGTGGATACAGTGTATCATGCAGGAGAGAGAACAGGAAAAGTAAACATTAGGAAGAGGGCAGACTTTGTGCAGGTAATGAGCTGAGTGGGAAGGGACAGAGCCCAGTGTGTGTCCAGGTCTAAGTTGTGGGTTCACAGTTTTGGTGGAGGACGAGAGCATGCAGAGACACTCAAGAGACTCAGAAATTAAGAGCACTGACTGCTCATCCAAAAGACCCAGGTTTGCTTCGCAGCACCCCATGGCATCTCACAGGCCCACAGAAGTCAGTAACCCAATGTCTTCTTCAGGCTTCTGCAGGCATCAAGCAGAACAGCCGTGTACATAAAGTAATAATAAAGTTAAAAGTACCTATTTATATTGGTAATAAAACTATGCAATCCAGTGTATAGCTTCTGTTCTGAATGGCCACTCCAGCTGTATAGAAGTTCATTTAGTTTCATAGTGTTTTGGTATAGTTAGTTTCTGTTCATGGTTTTTGGCTTTGGTTTTTGGTTTTGTTTTTTAAATTTACAACCTTTTTTTTAGATAAAAAGTTTGAAATTTAAACAAGGACAGTGATACAATAATAAAAAGAGCTGTGCCCCACTTAGCCTGCTGTATCCAGGAAGTCCCCCATGGTTACCTGTCTAGGTACTCTGTGGTAGCCATTGTGTCTGTGCCAGCTGCAAAGCATAGAAGTCATGCATAAAGAATGCCCAACCCCCAACTTTATCCAAACTCATGTTACTGTGAGACTCTCCCCTTCCTCATCGCCCTCTCCCAATTGGAGAGCTAAGGAGGAGAAAGGGTTGATGCTGACTGAGACATGAAGTTGAAATATATTTTTTTGGTTACTTTTTTTTTTTTGGTTTTTCGAGACAGGGTTTCTTTGTGTAGCCCTGGCTGTCCTGGAACTCATTCTGTAGACCAGGCTGGCCTCGAACTCAGAAATCCACCTGCCTGTGCCTCCCGAGTGCTGGGATTAAAGGCGTACGC
Source organism: Rhynchomys soricoides (assembly GCA_019843965.1). Classification (NCBI taxonomy): domain Eukaryota; kingdom Metazoa; phylum Chordata; class Mammalia; order Rodentia; family Muridae; genus Rhynchomys; species Rhynchomys soricoides. The sequence continues at coordinate 6,378,761 of JADRCH010000029.1, read as the reverse complement.
CACCACTGCCCGGCTGATTACTATTGTCTTTAATGTGCTTTGCATGTATGTCTGTGTGAGGGTGTCTGATCCCCTGGAACTAGAGTTACAGACAGGTGTGAGCCACCATGTGGTTGCTGGAAATTGAACTAGGGTCCTCTGGAAGAGCAGGCAGTGCTCTTAACCATCTCTTCAGTCCCATGAAGTGGAATTCCTAATTCCAGAGAAAAGGAGGTGAGTGCTGTGTTGCTCATTCCTAATTGTCACCTGGGAGATTAGAGCGCACTCTAGGAGGCTATTCGGGGCTCCAGATGTGAGTAGGTCCTGCGGACAGTGACTTAATAAGTGCATTACTCCCTGATTAAGTCATTATGATGGGATTATTGGAGGTGGTGAAATGTCAGTCTAGCTGGAGGAAGCAGCCATTGAGGTCATGTCCTTCAGACTGTGTCCTAGGCTAATCCATTCTGATATTCCCTTTCTCTGCCTCCTGGCCGCCGTGATGTGAATTGTTCTGCCTGCCCAGTTCACCTCCAGCTTATGATGGGTAGACAGACACCTGTGAAACTGAGCTGAGATGAACCTCTCTCCCTTCGGCTGTTTCTGTCAGGTGTTTTGTCTCATCGAGGAGAAAATACTGACTACAAAGGCTTTTCTGGGAAGGAATCAATAAGACAAAGGATGTCTCTGTGCAGGGAGGGAGATTAGTTCAGGGTAAGTTTGGTAAAACTTTAATATAAGATCAGAAGATAGAAGTGGGAAGTTGTAGACTGGAAAAATGGTTCACAAAGCCTGGCTACTTGTGTTCTGTTAAAGAAACCATCATGGTGGATGGAGAAGACTGTTCTCACGAAGTGTCCTCTTACCTTCACACACACACCCACACCCACTGTCATGTAAAACAACTATGTGAAAAGGGAAAGTTGAAAGTTAATTTTATTTATGACCTGAAACTTCATTGAGCAAACTTAATTTTTTTTTGCAGCTCAAAGAAACACACTAATGCAGAATAGAATGTGCCATGAAAATTTTCCTTATTATGTTGTGAATATTTGATATGTTTGCTGCTCTGGTTGTTTGTTCAGTATTTCTTTCTATAATAAAATCCTACCTAAATGGATTTTATGACCTATGGAAACTTCCCCATTTATCTGGACAGTACATTAGGGATCACTTAATGATCAATAATTCCAACTGATAAATGGATTCAAATGATTCAAATTCCAACTTCTGGACATGTTTTGTGGCTTTTGTTTGTGTTTTATTTTGGTTTTGATTTGGTTTGGAAGACAGTCTTGTGTGTCCCAGACTGGCCTCAACTCACACTGTAGCTAAGGATGACCTTGAACCCATGATCCTCCTTTCTCCACTTCCTAGACATGTTCCACTTTTCAGACTAATTTTAATGTGGTAGAAACGTCTCATTTACAATCTCATAAGCTTCTCTGTTTTTTTGTGGAGGTCTAACAATATCTAGAAAATCCCGTGTTTAAAATGTGTTACATCTTCCCCCCCCATCCCCCCCCAACCTCCCAGCATCACAAGTAGCACTAAATACAGTGCTTCCTTCTCCAGTCTTGTTTGTGGTAGATGCATAGTAACCTTTCTTCCAGTGAGTAAACCTCCATGACCATCTACTAAACATGCTCTGTTGAAATGGACTGTCGTGATTGTCATGTAGATGTGTGCTGTCCAGCCAGCTGCTGTTTTTATTAAGTTAAATGAAATTTAAATTGCAGCTCTTAGTTTCACTAGTCAAGAGCTTTGTGGGTGTTACTGGTGGCCACTGTTTTGGAAGGCACCCATTCGGAGAACTGTCATCAGTATTAAGGCTAGAGCAACAGCTAGCCAGAACCTTGTCCTTCCCTGATCACCTGGTACTGTCAGGTTTCTACCTCTTATGGGATGCACATAGCTGCCTTTTCTACGATGGAGCTCATGGTAAACCAGGTGATGCAGTAGCCTCTCATCACTCTTGACTATTACTCTGTTGATGTTGGAGGTAACACATGTAAATTGTATGACGTAAGTGTTCTTGTGAAGAATGAACATCAGAGCAAATTTTTGTTAGTTTGTTTTGTAGCCTTTACATCAACTGCTCAGTCTTTTTTTAAAAAAAAAAAAAAAAAGCAAAAAACAAAACTAATTGCAGGTTTTCACACTTTCCATGAAGTGGACCTGCTCTTAGATTATAATTTCATTTCTCTTTTTCAGATAGAGGGAAAGTGATGCAGGCCATTACGTAAGAGTCCTTGGTGAATTTTTACAAACAGTCCTTGAACATCATTCCCTTCTAGTCGCATCCCACGCACTTCCACCCTCCCTAGGGAGTTCTGTCTGCTACACTGATTTGTAGCAATGGCAATTAGTTGGCCTATTTGTGAACTTTATGATAATATGTGCTCATTTCTTATATGTCTTCTTTGCCTTGAATGATGCTTTATCCAGGTTGTGTTTTATTAATATATTTAGTACTGTTGAAAATATACCAGATTTTCTTAATCTGCTGTTGATAGGCATTTGTATAACCTTCAGTTTGGGGCTATAATAAATGTGCCCTACTGTGAACACTGGCCTGCTCCTTTTGGAGAACATTTGCATACCTGTTTCTGTGGGAACACACTTTAAGAGTGGAATATTAGGTCAAAAGGTCTACATGTTTTCAATATTAATAAATACTGCCAAGTTGCTAGTTGAAGCCCCACTAGCAATGGTTGAGCTTTCTGAATGTGCACCCTCATTCATGCTCAGAGGTCCCCATCTTTCTTGTTTATGGCTTAAATTTATGTCAGTCCTAGCTGGGGGTATGGCACATGTCTCTAATCCCAGCCTTGGGCTATTCCAGATCAGTCAGTCAAGGCTACACAGTGAGATTCTGTCTCAAAACAAACCAAACAACTGTCTCAGTCTACTCTAAAGCTCTTATCTTTTTATTACACATTTTAAACAATCTTAAAGTTTCAAATTTAACCTATTTTTCTTAAATTATCATAGTATAATATTTGACTCTATAATAAGTGTCAAATGGTCTGTGGAATCAGGTACATATAGTTTTTGTTTTGCTTTGATTAAGGTAGGTTTGAAAGAAGCAAAAGATAAATCAAGGTCTTAAAGGGAACAGAAAGTACTGAACTAGTCATCAGATGCTGGGGGTCCGCTGCTGAGGAGAGTCTTGAGAGTGGATAAGATTTCTCGAGGAACCTTCCCGTGTAGAATTTCAGTGCTACTTTCTAAACCTTGTAGGCCTCCTTTTCCGTACTGTGACAAGTGGAGTACTAACCAGAGATGGATTTTCAGAGCTCCCTCTGCTGGTGTCCTAGCAGTAATTAAGATATCTTCTTGCCCTAATTTGTGCTGGGCTCTAATGATGTATAATAAATTTGAGAAAGAAATTAATTTCAAGGTCCATTAAAAACAGATGAAATCGATGTTTGTAGCAAATGAAATGGAAAAATAGAAAGGGTTGTTTATTTCTTTTAGGATTCAGACTAAGCTATTGAGTCTTTTTTGAGTTACAGGGAAGATACACTTCTGACGATATTGGAAGCTTTCCATTTCAAACAAAACTTTAAACTTTATTCCACTGTGAGGGCGGGTAAGGCAGCATGCTAGGAATCAGTATAGGGTCACCTTTGTAAGTGATGATACTGCAAAAGTACTCTTCCTGGCTCTTTAACTAAAAGATAAACTTCAGGGAAGAAGCCCAAAATTGATCAGTAAACTAGTTGGATTCTAGATAATGCTACCAGTGACCATTTAGAACCTATATTTAGATAATTCGTATTCAGATAATCAGATTAGATTATTGGACCCATTTAAAAGAGAGAATTTATTCTGGGGGTGTCTAAGGGTTGGCTGAACTTTAAGACCTGGGGCATCTCACATTGATAGCTACTTGCTGTGAGGGTCCGTGACTAGCAGATGTTACTTCATCCTTTTCCTGACTACATCTGTTTGGTTTGATTTGGACAGGATCTCTCTGCTGTGTAGCCTGTCCTGGCATGTGCCACATGCTCCAGGAAGTCACCCTCTGCCTTTTAGAGTTGCCATTGGAGGAGAAATCTATTTGATACTTTGACTTTTAGCTGTTTTGATAATACATACAATGGGAAGGCTTCCATTTAAGAAGACTAGCCATAAGAAAACTGAAAAATGCATTTTGATTGCTCTTGTAGTAGAACACCCTAGGGGCTGCAGAGATGCCTCTGTGGTTAAGAGCATAGTCTGTTCTCACAGAGGACTGAGTTCAGTTTTCAGCATCCACACTGGGCAGCTCACAGCGACCCTGCAACTCTAGCTTCAGGGATCTAATACTCTCTTCTGGCTTCTGCAGACACCTGCATTCATGTGTGCATGTCATACACAGACATATACATGTAAATGTAAGTAAAAATAAAATTGTATTCTATTTTTTGAGACACTCTCACTAGTAGCCCCAGCTGGCCTAGAACTTGATATGTAGACCAGGCTAGGCTCAAACTAATGTACATCTGCTACCTCTCTTTGCCTCCTAGGGCTAGGACTAAAAGTGGGTATACTCACAAACCCTCAAAAAAATCTTTAAAGAAATAACTAATTAATGAGACCCTTTTTTAAATTAGAACTAACAACTTTAGATAATTGTTTTCTTTGATATTTAACTTATTTATAAAAAGAATTTGTAACAGGGGATCACTGAGAAGGACAAAGCATTGAATATCTAGGAAAGACAGAAGACCCATTCATGGCCTTCCCTCCCTCTCCTCTCAGTGTCTTTTGTGAACAAGAAGCTGACACCTTAGGGAGCCCACTCTCCATTTCCCTCTTTGTGTCCCTCTAGAGCTTCCTCAGGTTTAATCCAAAATTTACAGGGAAACATAATAAAGCTGAAAAAAGTTTTAAAATAAAGTAAACACTGATCTATCTCTGTAATGGAGCATTACTTACTGAGCAAAAGATAAATATCTAGTTGTTTAGGGCTAATGATAGTAAAGTAAATTTAAAAAAACAAAACAAAACAAAAAAGGCTGGGTGCTGGAGACACAAGCCTTTAATCCCAGCACTTAGGTAGCAGAGACAATCTGATCTCAGAGGGCCAGGCCATGCTGGTCTACAGAGCAAGTTTCAGGACATCCAGGGCTATATTGAAAAAAAAACTGTCTCAAAAAACTAAAAGAAAATAAGAAAGAAGCATTGACCCAAGAAGTACAGTACAATTTTGAATGTTGTTCTAGAAATATCTGCATGTAAATATGTATGAACTGCACTTTGCCTAACCTCAGAATTGCCCTTAGAGCCATGTGGTCTAAAGCTAGGTGTGGTGGCTCATCTCTGTAACTCCAGAACTTAGGAAGACTAAGATTGCTGACAATTCCAGCCTGGACTACAGTGTATGACCCTGTTTCTAAAAGCCAAAAAAGAACTAGATAGTCTAGTTCAGAAAACCAGCCTATAAATATTAGTGCAAGCTTCATTTTTAGGGTAGTTTTGATAGGGTTAATAACCTCGAGCAGAATACAAATTCCTTATTGTGCCAGATATGATGGCAGACACCTTTGTCCTAGTACAGGTAGGTCCCTGAGTATGAGGCCAGCCTGATACAGAGGCTTACTCTACAGAGTAAGGTCCTGTCCAAAACAACAATGACAGAAGTTACACATTTGCAAAAATCTCTTTGAAAAGCCAATGTAAAATTAATTGTATTTACTTTGGGGTTTGTTGGTTCTGGTTCTCTTAGTGGCTGTTAGTGTTACTATTCAGTAGTGTTACTATTCAATAGTGTTACTATTGAATTTAGAAAGTTTGGTAGACAATGGTAATTCACTTTAGGTCTTCCCCTTTAGAACTTCCTCTCTCTGCTAGTTCCAGATGTTAGGTTTGTGATTAGAGGCCTGTGCACCTCCCTTCATCCTCCTTGCTCCTCTGCAAGGTTAGCTGGCTGCCCTGGCATTGCTCCTTTGTTGATGTTGAGCTGAGCGGTGCCTGAGAAATAAATGCGGGCATGTGTCTCAGCGCTGGCTGTCTGCTGATTTGGGGGAGGGTACCTCCCATGTGCACCCTCTGCCCACCCCCGCTTTCAATTTCAAGTACTTATCTCAAGTATTCCTTTTACAGGTACAGGAAAATTCCCCAGGACACAGAGCTGGACTGGAGCCTTTCTTTGATTTTATTGTTTCTATTAACGGTTCAAGATTAGTAAGTTCAACTTTTTATGGTTTTGTATATAGAACTTTGTAATTTTCTTCAAAGTGGAATTTTAAAATTTTTCTAGGTTAGGTGTGTATCAACTTCCTTTTAGAAATAATCATGTTGGGGGCTACTGAGCTTTCTCATTGGGTAAAGGCCCTTGCCATAGAAGTATTGGGACCTGAATTCAATCCTTGGAACACATGCAAACATAGAGGGAGAAAATTGACTCCAGAATTTCTTCTTACCTCCACATATGCACTGTAGAACATGAGTGCTAGTTTTGTGCGCTGGTGCGCTCTTGCTGTCTCACTCTACACACACACACACACACACACACAATCAAGTGTGCACATAATATATTTAAATTTTATTTGTTTTGTTTCTTCAAGACAGGGTCTCACTATGTAGCCCTAGAACTTGCTCTGTAGACCAGGCTGGCCTGGAATTCACAGAGATCTCTATATCCTGAATCCTGTGACCAGAGGTGTGCACCATTGTGCCCAGCATATTTAAATTTTTAAGAGAATGATGCTAATAAATATTAAAGTCTCCATCATCTTAGTAAAGTAGAATCTCTCTAGTTTTGAACTTCATATATTAAAGTTTGATTTTTTTTTCTAGGCTATTGACAAAAGGACTAGGAAAGTGGGGCTTCCCTGTCAGTTTTCGTGGATATGAGTCCCATTATACATGAATTTAATGATACATAAAACAACAAAAAAAGTTGTTCTCAAAGAAAGAGTTATTCTCAAAAAGCTGCCTTTTCTAAACTGTCTTTAGTTGACTACTGATCTAGTCTGTTGAAAAAGAAATTATGTGACTTCCACAAAGGGAATTCTTCAAACAGTATCTGTTTGGCTGGCTTTGTTTTATAACGGTCTTATTAATTAAGCCTTTGCTCGTAATTTGTCTTGTTTCTGACATAACGGCCTTTGTGTATACGTTAGCATTATTTCCACTTTCCCTTTCGGCCCCTCATGAACAGTAGAGCGTATTTTAGAAAGGAGGTCCAAAATTAGACTTTAAGATCAGCACATATTTTAGATTTTAAAAGCAGAGTCATTGTAACTTTGTTAGATGCAACTTCTTAGGGGATATTTTGTTTTCAGCCACTGAGTTGCTTGGTCACCCCAGTGTTGGGTTGGTATTCCATGGTTAGCTATTAGAAAAGCAGCCTGCTTGGATAATATTGAGAGTTCTTAATTCCCTGACATTCTTTTACTTGGAGAAACATTTCAATGTTAATACAACTTTTGCCTGATGAATTTGTATTTATACTGACTATTACTATTCCTTTATTAATGCATTCTTTTTACTTTTTTTTTTAACTATGACTTCTGTGCTTCTAGAATAAAGACAACGACACTCTGAAGGATCTACTGAAAGCCAATGTTGAGAAGCCTGTAAAGATGCTCATCTACAGCAGCAAAACCCTCGAGCTACGGGAGACCTCAGTCACACCAAGCAACTTGTGGGGCGGCCAGGGCTTGTTGGGGGTTAGCATCCGTTTCTGCAGCTTTGATGGGGCCAACGAAAACGTTTGGCATGTGCTGGTAGGTACTGACCATGAACTGCTCCTCTGGGTGGATTGGATTTTATTATGGAGAGACTATGTTTTTTTTGCTTCTGAAAAATCAGCATCCATTGCTATTAAGATACAGATTAGTTTTTAATTCAAGGAAGAAAAGCCAAAGAGTTGATAATGCAGATAACCGTAGAAATATTTTAAGTATCAAATATTATATAGTTTTGGTGGTTGGAAATGTAAAATATGTATATTCTCTAGTTTCTTAAATATGACATTTCCAATATGGGATATTGGAGGTTCTTCACGCGCTATAGTTAGGAGCTGTCATTCTAAAACATGGACAGTTGCGTTCTGTGTATGGAGTTGGGGTATGTCTGTGTTGTCTTAGGAAGTGGAATCAAATTCCCCAGCAGCACTGGCAGGACTGAGACCTCACAGCGATTACATCATTGGAGCTGATACCGTCATGAATGAGGTAATTAAAACACTGCTTAGTAAGGAAATGCGCTTGGTAGTTACTGCACTTGTTAGCAATCAGACAGTCACATTTCCTCTCTGCTGTTTAAGCTCAGGATATTTTCAAGATACCTTATGCCTGAGGGTGTTAAATGGAACATCTGAAATTGTGTCCATAAGGGTGGCTCTGAGAAAAAACATGTGGTCCCTGCACAGCTTCTTTGTGTGATACAGAGACACCTCTAGAGCACCTCCAGCAGGTCTCGTTTCTCATTAGTTGGACTTGTCATCCATTATACATTGCTGCAGAGTCTCTCTTAGCTCCGCTGTGTTGGTCAGATCCTTTTCCTCGGCTGTTAGCTAGTGAAAGTACACACAAAATTAAAGAAAAATAAGGCACCTGAGTAGCCAGGCTTTAAAAAGAGTAATGTAGGCTCTGTGGAACTTAGGGAGGAAGAGTTTGTAGTAAGCACATGAGGAGGCTTTGGAACTGACTAGAGGCTGGCATCTAGTGGACTTGCTTGAATTAATATGTACATTAAATTAGACTCTGCTTGGCCAGTTGGTATTAAATAGTGACGTCCATGCCTTAGGTAGGGCCCTGAGGCTGAACTCTTTTAGGAAGCGTCTCAGTTGATATTGTTTGGAGCCAAATTTGAGACCCACAGTACAGTGCCTTTAAGTTTTTTTCTCTTGATGATGTGCAGTCTGAAGACCTGTTCAGCCTTATTGAGACCCACGAAGCAAAGCCCCTTAAGCTCTACGTGTATAACACAGACACTGACAACTGTCGAGAAGTGATCATTACACCGAATTCTGCATGGGGTGGAGAAGGCAGGTAAGATCATTCACAGGGGGAAATTATGACTGCTAAATCTTAGCAGTCAGAGATGTGTTACAGCTTTTATTTTACTATGTTATAAAAGAGTGCTTTCATTTTCAAGTAACATCTTGATTTTTTTAAAAACCCTGAGAAAAAAATCATGTAGAATATTGAAATTAATAATACATTTTTTAAAAAGTACATGCCTAGGGAGAATAGCACCTATTTTATAGCCCATTTGTTTTGTTTTGCTTTGCTCTTCTTGGCCTGTGAGCTAACTGCCCTTCTGATTTGAAGAGGTATCTGGTGTAAGTCATGATTACAGAAGAGCCTATGCAGAACTCACTTACTCATATTCTTGCCCTGCTCGATTGGTGTGGCTTCCTTGCTTCGTAGAGCAAGGAAGGACTCTATGGGCTCTGTACCCTCACAGTATTTTTATTTTACTACCTAAGGTTCTGGAGTTAAATGTGTTTAATCACCAGAATTCTGAGTTGTTGCAAGTCAAGAAAAGTAAGATAGGGGTGACTTTAAAGCATCTGGCCTGTCTGTGGCCACACTTGATCATGTTATCCTTGTCTACTCTCCAGGCTAGTACAAACACCCAGAAATAAGGTCTTCTCAAGGCATTCGTAATTGATCGACTTCAGGAGTAGATTGCTTGCCTAGTGAACACAAAGCCCTGGCATAAAACCCCAGCACTGCATAAAACCAGACATTATACACATACATACCTTTAATCACAGCATTCAGGAGGTAGAAGCAGAAGGATCGAAAGTTCAAGAGCATCTTGGACCACATAAGACACTCTGTCTCAAAGAAATTTAATCCCCTTTAGAAGGATTGCCTCATAAACTTAATTTGCAAAGAAGCTTCTGTGTACATTTGGTGGCACATTTTTGTTTCACAACACAAAAAAGCCCTCTCCCAATGTGTTTTGGTTTTCTTTCTCTTGCTGTGATACAATACCCTGGCAGAGAGCGGCTTGTGAGGAGACAGCTGTTACTTTAGCTCACAAGTTCAGGTTGCAGTCCATCACTCTGAGGAAGTCACAGTAGCAGGAGCTTGAGACATCGTGTCGCAGCAGAGAGAAAATGATGTGTGTGCTCTGTTCCACTAGCTTTCTCTGCTCTGACACAGTACAGGGACCCAAACCAAGGGTGGACTGGGTCTTCTGCATCAATTGGCAACCATGACAGTCCCCACAGCTATGCCACAGGCTAACCTGATCTGGACAGAACGTCATTGTAATTGCCACAGAGTAATTGGTGAGCACGGGTCATGGAAACAAAACAGCTTTATAGGCAGGCCCTGCAGCAAAGACATCTCTTGCTCTTTCATGTTTAATGACACTGATTGTATACTGTATATTCATACTTAGAGTCCTTCTGTTGTAAACATCTGCCTATTGTTCCTTTGCTTTGAAGACTTTCTGCTTTTATATGGTTTAATACCATTTATGGGCATCTCTTTAGACAGTTCCTTTTCAGCCATTTTCCCAAGTGTGCTCTGCCTGTGTACTCAGAGTATCTCTGCCTCTTTCCTTCATTCCTTAGAAGAGGACCATGTGTTACTCAGCCGCTCTTCATTTCATGCCTCTCTTGAATTTGCAGCAGATTTTGCTGTTGCTTCAAGTTCTTTCTCTGTCATTACCTAGTTCTTTTGAATAGCAGGCACCTCGTAAGTCAGTATGGTGGTGCCCACCGCAGTGCTGAGAAAGTTGACATGGCAGGATTGATTCCAAGTTCAAGACCAACCTGGGCTACATAGCAAAATCCTGTTGCTCCCATCAAACCCTATTCTCCAGAAAAAAATAAAAAACAAACAACCATAACAAAACTCCTTGCTTTAAAATGTGATTATGCCAAAAGACAATCTTTGATCAATATAGATGACTTAATCTCTCTTCCAATATTAATTTTGAAAGTGTAACTTTGATGGTAAGAGAAAATGGAAGTGTAATTTTGAAATACAAAGCATCACTGTGAAAATCATATTTGCATAAGGAAGAGCTGAAGTTGGACACTGCCCAGCTCTTGGTAGTAGTGGGGCCAGCAGAGATAATATGTGTGCCTTGGCAAAGGAGAGAGATGGAGGAATCTGTGCATAGTGGCTCTGAAAGTGCCAGGTGCCAGGGAGAGACGAGATTGTGGTAGAAACAGATGGAAACCATAAGTTGTCAAAGGCTGTAAATGTGGTCCAGATTTGGCTTACTTTGAGTTATAAGCCTCAACTTATATAAGCTATAAGATAAGTAAGCATTCATTGACTCCAAAGTGCAGAAGAGAGCTGTCACCATAGTACGCATACATTCATATGGATTCATGCTTGTCCTTAGAGACCGCTAAAGACCCAGGTGCAGAAAAGGCATTCCACCGACAAAAGAAAGAACCTATTTTTAGTTTCATGTTACTTTCAAGATTTTCGGCTCTGGGCAGAAGCTGATCAGCTGACTTTGGCCATGAGTTGCTCTGTTGGATTGGCAGAATAGAGCATTGCACTCAGAGGACAGCAGAAATTCCCCAGAGGACGAGAGAGAAGTGAGACAACAGACTGGAAAGAAGCAGTGTGCTCAGATCTGTTTGAAATTGTCGTCAAATATATATCTGGTTTATGCTGAACTCTTCAGATGATATATCATCATATAGGTGTAGAGCTCTTCAGTGGGCAGCCAGGGTGACTTAATGCAGTGGGTAATAATTAGGTGCCTGCCTGGTGCCCGGGAACTGTTAGGTAAGAAAAGGCAAAGACTCTTCCTACTAGCCTTCATATTTTATTGAGGGGACAGATGGTAAACATGCCGTGTGCTGAATGGTGGTAAATGTTTGAGGAAAAACAGGAACTAAGAGTAGTGTCCAGAGTGGATGTATAGTGTCATATGTACGGTGGAGCCCAGAGACCTCTGGGAAGATGGCATTATGTAAAAGAATGAAATGCAGATGAAGACATGAGGATCAAGAGTCCAGACTACATGAGACCATGTCTCAAAAAACCCTAAGGAGTAGGAGGAAATGCATGGGCTTATATGTTTTAAAACCTCAAAGAAATGAAGTTGTATTTTATAACAATAAGAAAAATGTTTTTTAGCCTTGGATGTGGCATTGGCTATGGTTATTTGCATCGAATACCTACACGCCCCTTTGAAGAAGGAAAGAAGATTTCCCTTCCAAGACAAATGACTGGTACTCCCATTACTCCTCTTAAGGATGGGTTTACGGAGGTAAGATCGTTTTACCAGGTGGTCATTTCTGTGTGCGGAAACCTATGTTGGTGGTTGTAGTTGAGATATGCAGTGCTGAGTTATGCAGTAAGCATCATGTTGAATTTACGGTTTCTGTACATCTGGAGGGAGGCATGTGCTGGCTGGTCTGTAGAGAACAGAGGACTAGGTGTTCAGATTAGAGATCATCAGCACAGGCAGCAGTTAGGCCAGCGGAAGGTGATGAAATAGTCACAGGATCCTGTGGCTTGCAGGGTTTTTAACAGTTCTTAGGAATGCATCCCAGGTGCTTACTTCTGTCTACTTGGCCACATAAAAACCATATAACTGAAAAGATATAAAGGTGGGGCTAGGTTTTGGTGGTGGGATCTATGTGCATGTGTGCATGTCCCCAAGGAGGCCAGAAAATGGAATTGGAGCTCTCGAAGTTATGTGCAGTTGTGAACTGCCCAGTGTGGGTGCAGGGAACCAAACTCAGATCTTCTGAGGTGCTTGCTGCTTTTGTTGCCATCTCTCCAGACCCCTGCCCTATTGTCTTAATTCAGCCTTCCCACTTCCAGAGGAAGTGCAGCTTCTGAGACATTTCTCCTCTCCTTGCCCCCCTTGCCTGCAAGGCCTGGGGCCAAAGCCCACGTAGTTTTATGTTCAAGTCTGCCACCCTTTTCCACTCAGTAATTGGTGCCGACTACCTAGAGAGGTCAGTATGTGAAGACCATAGTGTCACATGGCAGCCAGGGCAAGGACAGAGTATGATGAGAGAATGCAGAAAGTCATAAGGGAATCAGAAGTGGCACTGAATATAGGGACTCTAGAGTGTCTGGAGACCAGATTCCTAAGAGGTGGAGGTACTGTCAGTCAGAAGAGTGAGTACATTGAAGAGGTTAGAAATCTTGAGATTGGAGAAATGAATCATGACACTAAGATTTCCAGCTGGTTTTTCAACTAATTTATAAGTAGTTCTCCACCCCACCCCTGTTTGTTTATTTATTTATTTATTTATTTATTTATTTATTGCTAGGTCCAGCTGTCCTCAGTCAGTCCCCCATCTTTGTCACCACCAGGAACTTCAGGAGTTGAGCAGAGTCTGTCTGGACTCTCCATTAGCTCAGCGCCGGCTGTCAGCAGTGTTCTCAGTACAGGTATGTAGAGCTGAGCTCACCTAGCTGGTGTTACCCGTGCTCTACCTGATGCAGGATTCTCGTTCTGGTTTAATGTTTTCTTTAACAGCTGTATGGAGAGAGAAGTCCCATGCCATCCAACTCATCCACCTTAAGCGGTTTTTAGTTATTTGCAGAGTTGTACAACTAACACCTCAGTCAACTTGGATACTTCACTGCCCCCGTACCCCAGAGAAACCCTCCACTCACCTCGAGCCACTCCCTGGTGTCTGTAGTGCCAGGCTGAAGTGACTGCTTTGTGTTCTTAGCTCAGTGTTTTCAAGGATCATTGATATTGTTGTAAATATTAGCGGTTCATTCCTTTTAATTAATAATGTTTGAAGGTGTAGCTGTGCTACATCTTCTTACCCATTCATCAGCTGAGGGATATTTAAGGTGTTCCTGTTTGGCTTTCTGAGTCAGGCAGCCTGTACCTTTGTGTGTAAGTCTCCGAGTCTGTGTGAGGTCACATTTCTGTGCAGAGTCACTCAGTCCCGACACAGCTCTTTTTTCCCATTTGCAATCTCCTGTTTTCTGGTTTCTCTTCTTCATAATGTCTAGAGTTGATTATATTGTGTCCATATTGTTGTCCGAAGCGCTAACGGAATTCTGACATCATTTACTTAGGAAATATGGGGGTTTTGTTTGTTTGTTTGTTTTGTTCTTTTTTTTGTTTTTTGTTTGTTTGGTTTTGGTTTTTTGGTTTGGTTTGGTTTGGTTTTGGCTCATTTAGCTATTTGTATTCAGAATTTGCTTACCCCAGACTCTGTTCTGCATTAGACTGCCCATCAAGAAGCATTGATAGGTGAAGGCATGATGTCTGGAGTTGATCATCTGGTTTAAATCCTGCCTCTTCTCAGAATCAGCTTTTCTTCCTAAGAGGGTATGCAGCCATTACTACAGGCGGACATGTTTCTCAAATGCAGTCAGACCCTCGTGTCATGAGACACGAATTACAGACATAGTAGCAAGGAACTTATTTTCCATCTGATGTGTGAGTTCTTTCTAATGTTGTGTTGATTTCTTACACTCATCACGACCTTCTAGTTAATTTCTGAGTTGATATGGTGGTAATGGCAGGTCAGGCTGCTTCACAAGACAGCAGGCCCATCTGGCCAAGGCATTCTGATTTACTGAAAATGACTTCTGGAGAAAATTGACAGCTCATTTTGACTCCTCCCTCGACACATTACAGTTAAACCTATACTGTGTTAGATGCACAGGCACTGAGGTCCCTAGAGCTGATGAAATGGCTTCTGGATACTGAAGAGACAAACAGGAATGAAGCAATACTTGCTCACAAAAGACTAAAAAGAACTGAACGTTTTCACTGTTGAGTCCATTTTAAAAGACGGTACTAAAATTTTCACTTTAGAACATGAATTTCAGACATGAAAGTGTTAATGCCGTGACATGTCAGAAGCAACTTCCTGTTTTCCATCCTGACTTCTCAGAGAACTCCACATAATAATTGTGGACAGAGGAAAGTGTGTTGGTTTTGGTTTTTTACATTTTTTGTAGATGTTTTAGAATATTAAGTGACGTTGATCAGTGTGAATTTGGTACTTCTTCTGCTGCTGCCTTGTATGATTTTTCTTATAAGCCAAGGTCTTTATTGTTTGGTTTCATTTCCCCCCTCCTTTTCTGAAAGGCTGTGTTTCTCTTTCTTCCCACTGACAAGGACATCGGTGCCTAAAACACTGTGAAGCAGACAGTGGGTACCCTCTAGCTGCAACGCCTGAACCTACCACCCGTCCCATCCCTTTAGAATCTGACAGCAGGGTCTGGGGAGATGGCCCAGCAGTTAAGGGCACTGGCTGCTCTTCCAGAGCTGGTTTGATCCCCAGCACCTCCATGGCAGCCCACAACCATCTGTAACTCGTTTCAGGAGATGCAACATTGTTTTCTGGCATCTGAGGACACTATACACCTATAATACACAGGCATATGCAGGCAAAACACTCACACACATAAATCACTCACACACATAAATACAATAATTTTTTTTAAAAAATCTGATAACAGTAAGAAACACCCTTCTCCAAAACTGCTCGGAACTTCCCAGACTGAGTAAAGGCCATTCATGGCCCTAGGTTACAATCCCTGGCTTAGATTTGGTCAGTTAGTTTTTGGTACAAAAAATGAGACTTTAAAAGGGAAGAAATATCATGTGAAGGGTTTTATTAGGATATAGGTTTTGAAGCAAATCCAGGCTATTTTTGTTTTCTTTTTGTAAAAAAAAAAAAAAATTTAGATTTTTTTTTTTAAATGTGTTTTTTTTTTTTTAAATATTTTGCCGTCATGTGTGTATGTGTACCACACATGCTCATGCTGCCCTTGAAAGTCAGAGAGAGTGTCAGATCCCCTAGAACCAGAGTTACAGACTGTTGGGAGCCACTGTGTGGGTGGTGGGAACCAAGCCCTCTGGAGAAGCAGCCAGTGCTGAGCCGTCCCTCCAGCCCATTTCATTTTCTTAAAGGCAAGATTTAAGATAGGAATATAAACTAGTCACAACATTACTGTTGCATGTACTAGTTAACAAGCACACACTGATAACAGTGCGGTCCAGAAAAGAGAAGAGTTTCCCATACCGGAACTTCAAAGCCTCAGGTCCTAGAACTCTGACCGTTGCCATAGTGAGGCTTTTTCTTCTTTCTTCATCTCTTTCTTTTTTTCTTGTTCCTCCTCCCTTGCCCTCTGCACTCTTGTACGTGTCTCCAGTTACTTCAGGAAAGCACTTTGTACACAGTGAGTAAGTCAGCTGCCATGGTAGGCTCATCCTTGTAGGAACTGTTTGTTCCTGTTGCATATTAAGACACATCTCTGTCTGACACAAGCCTGGCTCAGCATGGAGCTTGAGCACCTCTGTCTGGAACACCAAACCAGCAGATGTCAGGAAACGCCCTGCAGCTGGAGCCGAGTCTAAGCACGAGTCCGTTTTTTTTTGAAACATAAGCACGTAGACTTGACCATCATTGTCCTGCACTGTTTTCAGTGGGCCTATGTTTTGACTTCCATCTCTTACATGAGGTCAGGTATGGAATTTTCTACTTGCAGAGTCACATTGGCTCTCAAAAAAGCTTCATATTTGGGATTAGCTCAGATTTTGGATTTTCATTTAACATGTATTACTATTGTTGTGACAGAAAAGCCTCCCTCTTGAATAGGTTAGTGCCAGTAGACAGACAGGTCTTCATCAGATGGCATCCTGAGGATCTGTGTACATGGAGAATATGTCCACTAGCCTCACTACAGGTGGGGCAGTGTTGGTTATGTAGGAGCCTACAGTTAAAGGAGGCCTAGTCGTTCTCTGCACCTCTAGAAATGGAGGTGTTCTTTGTCTGCTGAGACATCTCTGTCATCACCCTCATTCACAGACCAGCTGTCACTGCTCAGGGCAGAGGGTGCTCCAGCAGCCCCGTGCTTGCACACCCTCCATGCTTGCATGAGCCTGCTCTTGATCTGACCCATCTTAGGTCGGTAACAGACTTCTTGTCCAGTGAGCTTATCCAGGGAAGGCTACAGTTTTCTCACCCCTCCTTAGGCTGTGGCTAAGGTGTTACATACATCGGTGAGTTAGCTCTGGAAGGTTATACTTAGCAAAGGATGCAGCCAAGACATGGTGAAGGCTGAACAGTATCCTCCTGTATGTGACCTCCTGTATGTGATCTATTCATTTCTGGCAGTAGAATTGGTTTTAAAATGATCTAATGTGCTTTATTTTAGGAGTACCAACTGTACCATTGTTGCCACCACAAGTAAACCAATCCCTTGCTTCTGT
The DNA here is from genome assembly GCA_019843965.1 of Rhynchomys soricoides. Classification (NCBI taxonomy): domain Eukaryota; kingdom Metazoa; phylum Chordata; class Mammalia; order Rodentia; family Muridae; genus Rhynchomys; species Rhynchomys soricoides. The sequence continues at coordinate 6,361,649 of JADRCH010000029.1, read as the reverse complement.
GCCACCCATGAACCCAGCTACCACATTACCAAGTAAGCAGCAGGCTGAAGACTTGTTTGATAATGGTATTTCCTTCTGAAACTCTTTGTCTTTTAATCATCCGTTAGCACTGCAGAGCTCTGACAGAACAGGGTACTCTCCTTAGCAGACCAGGAAACAGGTGCCACTTAGCCTGAGACTCCCGTCATCTCACCTCCCCACCCATGTGTGTGTAGAACTTCTTGGTGGCTGTTCTGTGGCTGCCCTGGCTTAGAAGGCGCTGAGAAGCTCACATGTTAAATTGTGTGGATTCCTAGTCAGTACAGACTAAGTCTAGCTGATGTCAATAAGATGTTGCTTGAGTGGTGAGTGTGTGTGTTATCAAGGCCTCCCATTACAGGGCTACAGTTGTCCGTGTGCAGATGTAGTCAGCCAGGAGCTACACGTGTGCTCACACAGAATGATGGGGCAGCATGGTGAGCTGTTAGTGTGCAGGTATCTAGTTGTGCTTCCTAGGTAGTTGCTACAGTAAATGAGCCTTTCTCCAGGTGCTGAACCATTGGGCACCATCACTCTTGTCTAGGGTCTTGGGAGCATTTGTTGCTTGTTGTAACATTTGCTGGTGTCACAGCCTAATACCTTAGACACAATAACATGTTCTGTGAGATTCACTTGTTGCTCATGAGTGAACCCTGGTGGTGGAATTCTGAAGCATACTTTTGTCGGCATATGATGATGTCTCCTTCCCAGGTAAATGACTTACCTTGTGCTCTTTCTCACCCTCTGCTCAGGTCTGATGCCTTTGTCAGCAGGGTTGCCTGGCCTCCCCAACCTCCCCAGCCTCCCCAACTTCAACCTCCCTGCTCCGCACATCATGCCAGGGGTCAACTTGCCAGAGCTCGGAAACCCGGGTATGTTGCATGCCTTACCCTCCTAAGACACTGCTAATAAAAAAATGTATTCAGGAGAGTGAGGCCTCCAGTTCAGTCTTTTCCAGAAAGTGAAACTCAGCTTAATACATCTCAGCTACTTCTAATCAGTGTCCATCTTTTATATGGAAAAGAAGAAAGAAAGAAATCCATGACCAAGGCCGCTGCCTCCCCCTTTCTCTGCACCCTGGCAGGTCTGGCCTCAGACAGGCTGTCGCAGAATCAGTGGAGTGGCATTGTGCCCTGAATTTGATGATGTGGTGCAGGTCACCTGCTAGAGATGCATGAGTCCCCTCTCTTCACTTCCTGTTTAAGGATGCAACCCACAGGAAATCCTGGTGCCTGCTCTGTGCAGTCCAGGCCTGGTATTTTTCATTTTTCTGAGATTGGAGGGGGTTTGGGGGTGGGAATCTCACTGTGTAGCTGACCTAGGCTAACCTCAAATGGATTAACTTCCTGTGTCTCAGCCTCTCAAGTGCTAGGATCACAGGTCTATACTCAGTGCCAGCTAAGTTCTCTGTTGTCGACAGATGTTTTTATAGTAGTAACCGAGAGTACTAGCTGCCAGCAGGTGGCTCTCAGATCATATGTGAAAAGGGAACATCAGTCCCCAAGTCTGCTCTTGCTGATGATCCCCGTGACTACCCATTCATGACACTGTAGTGATCACCCCACACTAAATATTGGTTGTCATTGTCACACTTCTGACAGATTTTCAATTCTCACATCAGCTCAGCACATCTTCAGTGCCAGGGTTGAAGAACAAGGGACCCAGAAAGCCCCAGTCGCACTAAGCACGCTCCCTGCTTCTTTTTCCTGGTGCCCGTATTCATGGTCCCCTCTGTCTTTAAATGCAACAAGCCTCTACAAGTAGGACCAGCTTCTCCATCCAGCAGTATCCTGGACATACCTGTACAATCCACCTTCACTTTGCTCTTTCCTCTTTAAAAATCTCCAGAATAATACACCAAGAACAGCATAGACAGTTGTGAGTCTCAGGGCCTCCCCAGGTGCAGGGTGACTTTCTTGAGGCAGCCCTCACTGCTCCTCCACGGCTCCTTCCTCTTAGCTGGACTTGGACCTTGCCTGGGAGCAGGGTCCTCCTAACTCACATCTGACCAGCACCATGGAGTGCTGTGGAGCAGTGCTTTCCATCATCCCATCAGCAGATACTCTTAAGTGCAGGGCTGAAGCACATGGAGCTTGGGAGTTGAAAGCTTTTGGCCCCAGCGTCCAGTTAGCGGCCAGCAGAGGTAGCTGTGCTGTCCTGCTTTGGCTACAGGTTCTTCTGAGGTGCAGGTAGAGGAGCTTGAAGGCAGCCCTCTGGTCGCTGGGAAGATATGTGATCTCTGCTGTTTCTATCCTAGGTTTGCCACCTCTTCCCTCCTTGCCTCCCCGAAACTTACCTGGCATTGCACCTCTCCCCATGCCGTCCGAGTTTCTCCCGTCATTCCCTTTGGTTCCAGAGGGTTCTTCTGCAGCCAGCGCAGGGGAGCCACTGTCTTCCCTTCCTGCCATGGGCCCACCTTCTGACCCTGTCATGACTACTGCAAAGGCAGATGCCTCTTCCCTCACTGTGGATGTGATGTCTCCTGCTTCCAAAGTCCCCACCACTGTTGAGGACAGAGTCAGCGACTGCACCCCAGCCATCGAGAAGCCTGTGTCTGCAGTTACAGATGCAAATGCTTCTGAGTCTTCTTAACTTGAAACCAATCTTCAGAACCGACGTGGTCTGCTTATTTAACCACGGGATCATGTCTGGAATTGCAAACTACCATTGATTTCATACTAGTTTGTACCGTATCTGTAGGCGTCCTGTACATAATTCTAAGGGGAAACTACGCAAGAGGCAGAGGGCTTGTCTCCTACCAGTTGAGGGAATTACGACCAAGGAGGGGAATCTGAGAATGTGTTTGTATTTTAAACAACCAAAAAAAAAAGTTGTTAAGGTAGCTTGCTGCCAGGCATCTACTGCCCTTTTGGAATGTACATCTTTGGAAAAGAGATGGCAGGGTGCCCGCTAGGTTCCCTGTACCACTGCTATGCCTTGTGTAAGGAAATGAAATATTTTATGCCTAGTGCCCACATGCAACATTTCTTGTACTTTGTAAGTTGTTTGCAAGAACACAGACCACCTCACTAAACTGTAAACGGAAACAAGAATTGAATGTTGGTCTCTGCGAGTCGCATCTCTATTAAGGTTTACACAGAGCTCCCAGGTGAAGATGTTTTGTTCCGGGTACACGGCACACTAGTAATTGAGCATCTTTTTATTCTGCCTGTACACAGATCTTGTTTTGAACTCAGAATTACTCAGACACCATTTTGTAGCTGCTGCTGTTGCTTTAGATGCCTGTGGTAAGATGGCATTTAAAGAGAAATAAAGAGGAGCTGCACTCTGTAGCTACTTAACAGTATCGAGACCCTGGGAGAGCGAAGATGGCAATAAACCTCAGTCGCTTTACTGTCTCCTTGTGTTGTATCTAAATGACACGGCTCAAGTCAGCTTATGGTGGGTGTGCTTTCCTAAGTTTCCAAGAGATGCTACACCAAGTAGAATTGACTTCCTGGGTGATATAAAAGCATTCAGTAGCCCCCTTTGGAAATAAGGTGGAAGCAGTTGGCTGTTGGCCTGGTACTAGCATAAGGACACTCACACCGCAGCAGCGGCCATTGCTGCCGCTCAGCAGAAACCCAGCCCCTCTCCCAGGGTGCATTTATAGAGACACAGGCCTAAAGTCGAGTGATGACGTCTCCAGCAGCCCTAGCACTGGGCACCCCTGAAGCTCTCTGGCAGCTCATGAGCCTAACTGGCAAGCTCCAGGTTCAATGGGAGGCCCTGTTGCAAAAAACAGGTGATTGAGAAAGGCGTGTGATATAGACCTCTGATCTCAGGGTCTGTCTGTCTGTATGTCTCTCTCTCTCTCTCTCTCTCTGGCAGTCAAAGCAGGTTTTCAAGCTGTATAAAATGATTAATCAGCAGTGTCTCCAGTGAACTGTCTTTAACCTTAGTGGCTTATCATTGAGAGGATACCCCAGACCATCTTTCCAGGAAGATGTCTGTGAGAGTATATGAAGCCCCAGGCTCTGGGAGAGAGAGGGGGCCTCAAAAAACACCCGTGGGGAGGGTGGTGGCCCAGTGACTCTACTTGAAGTGCAAAACTTTGAGTATTTTCTTCAGAAAAACATGAGTCTCTTAGTGTTGGTCTCTTAGTGTTGGGGATTAATCTCCGGGCCATGAGCATGCTGGGTAAATGCTTCACCACTGACCTCCTTAGTTCCCGTAATTTTGGGGCAGTGGTAGATCCTGTACTAGGTTCCAGAAGCTCAGATTTAAGACTGGTCCTGGTCAGTATGCCACTCTCTTTGATAAGCCAAGAAGGAACCTTGTGGGGCCCCAGTTCAAATAGTCAACAACTCACAAGAAAGCCAGGGCAGTAATGCTATTGGATTGGGTTTCGTTATCTAAGAGATCCTCAAAGTACAGTGATTTAAAACAATAAAGTTCATTCTCCCATTTAGACAAGTCTCCCATTTAGACAAGGCGGCGGCAGTGGTGGTGGTGGTGGTACACTTTAATCCTTTTCTTCTAGCACTTGGTAGGTAGAGGCAGGCTGATCACTGTGAGTTTGTGGCCAGTCTAGTCTACAGAACAAGTTCTAGGAGAGTCAGGGCTACATAGAGAACTCCTGTCTGCTCCATCTGCATATGTGTCCACTCACACAGGTCATGGCATGGTCTCAGATGGCAGATGGAAACCCAGCCACCGTGAGCCAGAAGACAGGCATTCTTATCCTTCTGAGTTTGCTATAGAGAAGTTTGCTACACCACCATAACATAGAATCTGCCGGCAAGGAGTCATGCAGCCACATAGAACTGAGGGAAGCTGGGAAGTGGAGCCTTTGGTTCTTGTCCACCCTTGGCTATCAGCACATACAGTCACTAGGGAAGTCAGTGGGCAGCCAGGTGGACATGTACAGGGGAGTCACTTGACGGCAATTGAGGAAAGCCAGATACTTGAGGGGAAAGCTCTGGGAAGGGACAGTGAAGTGACATTTGCAGGGAAGTGTGGCAGTGACTTGTGTGTGCACGTGTGTGTGTGTGTGTGTGTGTACGCACGCGCATGCGCGCGCAGGGTTGGGATGGAGGGTTAGAGGATAGCTTATGGGAGTTGGTTCTCCTACCAAGTACGTTCTAAGGATTGGACTCAGTTATGAGATTTAGTGGCAAAGGCCTTTATCTGCTGAGCCACCTCACCAGCCAAGTTTATCTTCCCTGTTGATTTTTGTCCATTTTGTTTTGCCCATGCTAAAAGGGTTCTCTCTAGAACAACTGTGACTCTTAGCTTGGTCCAGCTTTGTGAATAGATGAATACATTGAGAGTAACCAGAGCACATGTGGGTGACCACTCAGGATGCATCCGTGGCACTCACCAACCTGCAGGACATTTGGTAGCTCCGTCTCCTCACTCCAGCAATTGTTCGCTGTTTATAATCTTGTGGTGGAGCCTGTGGGTTCCTTAGATTTTAGGAACTTCCTCAATCTTAACAGGGTGTGCTGAGTTCCTCATTCTCAGGAGCAAGTGTTTGAATTTGCCTAGCAGTCGCTACATAATAACACTCCACCCTTGTACGGCCTTAGGTTCTTTCTGCTCCCACTTCTGCAGTGTTTCCTGAGTCCCGGGCAAGGCAATATACCTGTAGTTATTTTCCTTCACCTAGGACTGAGTATTAGGCCACTGTGCTACAGCAAGAGTCTCTTGTTTAGAGGAGTTTAACGGGTTGAGTCTCTAGAGTACACCACCCCTTGTACTAAGCCGTCTTCTGTGAGCAGCTGACACACAGCGTAGTTATCTATGGATGTAAAAACCAATGCACACATCACATCTGTTTAACAAAACAGTAGCTTCCACTGGACTCAACCACGGGATTTGCCCTGACTTATAGTTTCTGATGTGAATTCCTCCTATAAAGAAGACCTTAAGTCCAATGAGAAGGGAGTTAGTCTCAGCTTCCTAACAGCCATGCAACTGTTAAACCATAGGCACACCCTGCCCTGCATGGTAGTCCAGTTCAGCATACATTGCCAAGGAGGTCTGTTAGTGACAACTCTCTCCCAGCAGCCCTTAGGGTGCCCTCCAACAGAGAGGGCGCTTCCAGCTCAGTTACAGCCTTATTTCTTTATATCCTTCAGCAGAGCATATAGTTTCCAATAAGGACTTAACTGCCTAGTTTGGGCATGCAACCAACAGTAGTGGTGACAGCCTTATGGTTTGTGGGGCTTAGGCGGCCTCCTGTGTACTGGGGATTTCATCCAGGAACGTTATGGCTCCTGGGAGTTATTTTCACACTCACACAGAGTGCCTGACTTTATTTAAACTCCATCAGTCTGTCTTTACTGGATTTCCACATACTTTTACAAACGTGTAAGCTACTTGTGGTTTGAATAGGTATGACCCCCATAGGCTCATGTGTTTGAATACTTGACCCATAGGGAGTGCCACAATTAGGAGGTGTGGCCTTGTTGGAGGAAGTGTGTCACTGTCAGTGATAGCTTTGAGATCTCCTATGCTCAAGCTACTCCCAGAGTGGTACACAGTTTCCTGTTGCCTGTAGATCAAGATGTAGAACTTTTGACTCCTCTAGCACCATGTCTGCCTGCATGGTGCCATGCTTTCTGATTATTTCATTATTTATTCATTATTTATTATTTCATGATTATACAGACTGCAACTGTAAGCCAGCCCCAATTAAATGTTTTCCTTTATAAGAGTTGCCATGGTCATGGTGTCTCTTCCCAGCAATAAACCCTAAGACAACACTAAAGGGTTAGCATGATATAAAGAAATGTTTTCCCAGTGAGCTGACAACCTCTTTGAAGGCACAGCACTGTTCTAGGTTGTTCTTGGATGGCTAGGTAGATACTAAAGTAGAACTGCTGGCCAGGTCATCAGTTGTATCAGTTGTTTGGTCAAAAAGGCAGTGTTGGGTCAGAAAGCCTGGATGGATGGTAGCCCCCATCCCATTACCCCTCCCCAGCCTCATTATCCGTAAGGTGCCACCTGGCCTCCTTATCCGTAGGCTCTGCTGCTGCCCAGGGATCACTGCATCTCTGTTGCAGGACATTTGGTCACACTGTGAACCCTGAGATTGTGTTGTTTATTGGAAAAACTTTCTAGTTGTGGTGTGGCTCAGCTTTACCACACATCTTTAATCCCTCTGGCTGGAATACAGACACACCCTAGTACACACCTTTAATCCCAATAAAGGGAAAGTTAGTTTGCAGAAGGAAACAGCCATGTTTGAAAGTGATGTCATTCTGCCCATTTCATGAACCTCAAAGGACCACCAAGGAGCTGACTCTGATGCTCAAGGTCGAGCTTGGGCCATACCACTGTCTCTGACGCAGCAGAATGGGAAGGTGTAGCCCCGAGCCCAATTTTAAGCACTTGGAGGTAAGCAAACAAGGAGTTTCTAGCTTGGCACACATTTGATTGGAGGCTATTATGGAATTTTGTTGCCCTTTAACATAATTGGCTGGTGCTGGGAGCCAAACCACAAACTTAACTTCTGCTTTCCCCCTCATTAGTGGTTGTTAGGAAGTGAAGTGTCAGGGGCGGGCTTATTAGAGAGAGTAACCTGGAAACTAGTGCTAGGTGCCAGCTTGTTAGTTAACTCAAGTACAACCTTAGGTCAGGTTCTCTAAGATGGAGTCTGAACCCAAGATCTGGTCTCTCAGTGTCTAACTGAGAGGCAGACTAAGTGCCAAATCAGAGAAGCATTTGACAGAATAGGATGTGACCAGCTCTCAGGAGAACAGAGGGCAAAGAGAGGCTACTTAAGAGAGGGTAGCACAGAGGAGACAAAGGCAGGGACAGGTTGCAAAAAGAGACCAAGCTAGATACAGGTGAAGACAGAAGGAGTCAGAAGATTAGAACAGATTGCCAAAGTTGGTATGAGGTCAAAGAGAGTAATTCAGTGAGAAGCTGAGAGATGCCAGATTGAATTACTGGTCTTGGAGAAGAGTTTTGAGCCAGAACAGCTGAGTTTATTCAGCAGTAAGTCTCAGAGGCTGAAAACATTCTAGGCCTAGATAAGGTTGTCCAGAGGCTAGACACTTCCATGACTAGGCCTAGGTTATCAGACAGGCAGTAAACCTCCAAGATGATGTTACAACACCTAATAAAGGATACTTTTACATCCTCCAACCAATGTGGTTAGAAGGAGAACCCAACATAATTGGAGAAGGACAAAGCCCGCCAACGTTGCAGGAAGCAGAGGACATTGGACAGAAACGTCATAGAGGACATAAGACACCTGGTAGAAAGTTGCAGAGGAGAGACTGGTCTTCGATAGTCTCCAGAGGAAGCATCCATTCCTTGAGTTCATTTGGATGACCAGACCTGGAAGACTCTGAACTGGTAGGAGCTCGAACCCAGAGCAAAGGAAGACACAGGAGCCTCTGAGACAGCAAATCACAGTAAGCCACCCCAAAAGACAATTTTAATTATATAGACAGACTCTTCCTGCCTTAAAAAAAGATGGTAAAACTCTTTCAGACCCCTTGAGGGTAAGGGTAGGACTTGAGGGTATTGACACGTTACTTGAGAAGGGCTATAGCAGCACTCATTTCAAGTTCAGCCACTGGAGTGAACCCCTCCCTGCTTTCAGTTGTGATCTTCATATTTTTTCTCTCAAAAAAAAAAAAAACATTGAAAAAATAGTTGTACAAGGAAAAAAATAGCTACGATAATACAAAGGCTTGAGATACAAGAGACAGAGGAAGGAAGAGAACAGGATGTGCTTAATTGTGACTCTGTTACATAATGAAATTGAGAATCAGGATAGACAGCCCTTGGACAGTGAGTAAGAAGCTGGGTATGCAATGCCTAAATGTCTAGTTTATGTGTGGGTTCATAAAGATCTAACTGTGCCTTGATAAACAGAATGGGGAATAAGATCAGCTGAAAGATGCTGGATTACAGGGAAAAAAACCTAAAATGCTGAATTGGATCAACCAGTATATTTTAAAGATATGTTAACATCAGAATGGAGGTCAGGGAATGTGTTAAAGATTTGATCCGAGTACTCAGAAAGACAGCAACACAGACAGAAAGCTGATCACCCTGGGACAGCTCAACAAACTGGCTGAAAAAGGATAGATGGTCAGACCAGCAGATGAAAACGGTGATGCTGAGTGGACTGATGCAGTGATAAGGGATCAGTGCACCAGCGGATCTTCCTGAGGACATTCAGACTGTTAAGTGTGTGGGACAGATAATTGTTTCTGTTGAAATTGTTTTACTGTGGTGGAGATAAAAATCTTTCCTTTTTATTTAAACAAAATGTGGATATTTAATCACACTGTGAACCTCAAGATTGTGTTTACTGGGAAAACCTGTTTCTAGTTGTGGTGGGCCTCGGTCCTTAGTACACACCTTTAATCTCAAACAGTGAAGGTAAAGTTAGTTTGTAGAAGGAAGCCGCCATGTTTGTAAATGACGTCTAATTGAGTGGTAGACAAAGTGATGAATCAGAGAAAGATTTGACAGGATAGGATATACCCAGCTCTGACAAGAACAAGGAGAGAAAAGAGAGAGGAGAGGCAGGTTTACCAGGACAGTTGTTCAGAGACAGATTGCAGAGAGAGAGAGAGAGAGAGAGAGATATGAGCGCTAGACATAGGTCAAGACAGAAGGAGCCAGAGAATGAGGAGCCAAAAGATTCAAAGATTCAAAAGATTAGAACAGATTGCCTGAGTTAGTTTGAGGCCAAGCAGAATAAAAACTCAGAGGCAGGGAGAGAAGCCAGATTGAATCAGTCAGCTAGGAAAGGAGTTTGAGCCAGAACTGAGTTAAACCAGCCAGCCAGAGCTCAGAAAGAACTAAGAAGGGATGAGTTTATTCAGCAGCAAGTCTCAGAAGCTGAAAACATTCTAGATCTAGATAAGATTGCACAGAGACTGACTTCCAGGACTAGGCCTAGGTTAACAGACGGAGGCAGTAAGCCTCCAAGACAATAATTACTTCAGGCAAATAAAAGTTACTATTACACATTTCTCCATTCCTGATGGCAGTTGGGCCAGCCAGTGCTGCTCAACCTGGCTCAGGGCCATATTCTTGTTTGCCGTGTTTGTCTCTAGAGCCAGTTCCTTTGTTTTTGACAGGCTCCCAGATAGCATCATGGCCCTTGCTGTACTGCAGTCAGCCACACCTGGCTGCTTAAAGGACCTCAGACTGAATAATCTCTCCCCCACTATACTTCTTGCAGAGGATAAATGCACATTGCAAGCTCATGAGATAACTGTCCATCACTAAGTCAAGCTTAATGTTGTTCACCTGTGCTATTTTGTCATTTATTTCTTCTCTTGCTCAGTCCATAAGACCTCCCAGAGGGTCACTAGCACAGCGTTTTGAGTTCCTCTAAGCCATGCCACATCTGCCTTAGAGTACCCAGACAGCTGCTTTGACCTTTCAACTCCCTTTGATTTAATATTTTACAAATCTCATTTACATGTCTGCCCAAATCATACAGGCTTTCCAGAATCTCCCCTTTCTTCTACAGCTCACACCCCTCGATGGGGCTCAGTAAGACTTCCGAAGCCCTTTACTAAATGCAAGGTCTCTGATGAATCAGTCAGGTCTGGTGAACTGGGAATCAAACGCTGTCCTTACGCTTAATTTCCTCAACCTGTCTATTCTCTGATGTCCTCCAATCCCTGCTATTCTCGGGGACCTTAGTCAGTGATAAGTGTACCCAGTGGCTCAGTGAACCACCAGGGACAGAGTCCCCTCGCACTGTCTCAAGGAGAGCTGAGAAGCTGTATTGCTTAGTTTCTCTGCTTTCCCTGCACTCCGGCTGGTACCACCCACTCCCCCACCCACAACTTCCTGAGCCTAGCCGGAAGAAGCTCGATCTTTCTTTTTCTTTTTTCATTTTTCTAGACAGGGTTTCTCTGTGTAGCACTGGCTGTCCTGGAACTCTGTAGACCAGGCTGGCCTTGAACTTGGAAATCCACCTGCCTCTGCCTCCCGAGTGCTGGGATTAAAGGTGTGCGCCACCACTTTATTCCTCGATTAAAAGTCTTCCTCAGGACTGCAAGAAGTGCTCAGTGGTTAAGAGACCTTGTTACTTTAGCAGAGGACGGGAATTTTATTCTTGACACCAACATGGTGGCTCACAACCATTTATAACTCCAGTCCAGGCTTTCTAGTGTCTCTTTTGAGCTCTGGGGGAGAGAGGGGGGACCGTAGGCACACATACGTGCCGTGTAGGCAAACACAAGTACACATAAAAATATATCTGTAGAAACAGAGGGGGCGGGGTTCCTCAATCTAACAGGTCAGGGTCACATGCTGTACTGTTCTCTTCCTTCTCTGTATCCCATGCTTCCCAAGGCCGCCACATTTCCAGATCTCACCAAGGGGCCCGAAGGACAGACTTGGTTTACACATTGTCCTTAGCATCCTGCTAGCTGAAGACATGGGACACCCCCATCTCACCCTTCCCCTTTCCACGTCTTCCAAATCAAAGGCTATTTGCAGTAGAGCGTGGTGGCGCACATCTTTGATCCCAGCACTTGGCAGGCAGAGGCAGGTGGAGCTCTGTGAGTTTGAGGCCAGCCTGGTCTGCATAGAGAAACCCTGTCTCAAAGAAAGGGCTCTTGCAACAGATAGCATGCGCCTATCTTTTTGCTGTTGTAATTCCTCCCTTCCACCACAAGTTCTCTCTGGCAGAAAGCTCCGTGTTAGTTTCTTCTCTTATTGCACAGAGGAAGGCCATGAAACAGTTTTCACAGCCTGCTTATCATTCTGTATCGCATACATGTTGGGATTAGAATATGTTCCCTAGTCTCTAATCAGCCCTATCCTAAGGCAGTGAACCCCATTCTTCAAGGAGACATGTGGTCACATACTATGGAGAAAAACGTTTCTCAACCTGTAGGCCTCCACCCCTTTGGGGATCCAACAACCCTTTCACAGGGGTCACTCAAGGCCATCAGAAGATAGACATATGCATTACGATTCATAACTAGCAAAATATAAATATAAAAAATTAAAACATATAAAAAATAAAAAAATAGAATAATAACTTGGGCATTGTATGGATGCATCAGCTGTTAATTAAAAAGTCTATGGCCGCCGGGCAGGGGTGGCCACGCCTTTAGTCCCAGCACTCGGGAGGCAGAGGCAGGCGGATTTCTGAGTTCGAGGCCAGCCTGGTCTACAGAGTGAGTTCCAGGACAGCCAGGGCTACACAGAGAAACCCTGTCTCGAAAAACAAAACAAAAAAACCACAAACAAACAAACAAGTCTATGGCCAACGGCTTCGGCAGGAAATAGGAGGTGGAACATCGGGAAGCAGAAAGAATTCTGCAGGAGAGCAGGGCGCAGGAAGATCTGCTCAGGAAAATGTGAGAACACAGACACGTGGGACCTGAGCACAGGTAACCAGCCATGTGGCAGAATGTAGGTTAAAATAAATGGGCTATCCTTAGTTATGACCTAGTCAGAGTAGAGCCCAGCTATATGACCAAGGTATTTGTAAATATTTTTGAGTCTGAATCTTATTTCTGGGAGCATGAGGCTCCCAGAACTTTCACTTATAGTGCCCCACGTTAGATGCCATATGTAAATGAAATTTCTTTAATATAAGTGGAGCAGTAAATTAAACTGGCAGCTGTATCTCTTTACTTATTCCCAAGTAACATCACAAAGAAACCAAGATTTGTTTAGAACTGCACCTCAATAACCGAGCAGTTAAGTGATATATTGTTGTGCCTTGTTCGTGAGCCCCAAAAGACCAACCAGGAGCTGACTCCAGTGTAATCACACTAGGGTCTCCTTATTCCAAGCTTGAGCTCAGGCTTACTCACCACTGACCCTGACACGGCAGGACAGGTTGGTGAAGCAGCCCCAAGCCCTCAACTGGACAAGATTTTTTACAGGAAATGGCGAGCAAGTAAATGACAGCATCTAATTATATGACTATTGTAAGCCACCAGGTGGGTGTTCTGAAGCAAACTCAAATGTCTATACTAACCTAGTTCCTCCCAGCCCCCTGCTACTTGCATATTATTGTTGATCTGGCTCTTCACACTTCAGGTGTGTTTCCATGATTTCTCTCCAGACCCCTTCCTCATGGCTCCAGTCCTCTCTCCATCCACCCTGCTGATCTAAATCTCCCTCCATCTCTCCTCTGGTTGCCAAATGTCCTGCTCTATTCACTATGCTGCCCAGCCATTGGGTGATCAGCATTTATTGATAAGACAGAGAATAAATGGTGAGAACTGTTTCCATAAATTTGAGACAGGAGATTCTTGGTATAACCATTACAATACCGTGTCTGGATTAAAACAAGATATGGGGGGGCAGAGAAATTGTCATTTGAATAACACAAGTGTAAACTTTATAGTGTATAAAAACATCATACCTATAGAAAAATTACAATTATGATGTAGCAACAAAAATACTTTTATGGTTGGGGATCACCACGACACGAGGGACTGTGTTAAAGGGTCACATTAGGAAGGTTGAGGACCACTGCTCTAGAGGAAGAGGTTCACATCAGCATCCTCTCAAGGAAGATCCACTCTCAGAGCGCTTAGGCTTGCTTTCCAGTCTCACCACCAGTGCATTGCCAGGAGCATGCAGCCATCCCCACATCAACAAAGCACACCATTCCATATGACATATGGAAAGGAAGTCACATTAGGATTGGCTCCACAGACGCTCTACATTCAGTTGGGTCGGGTGAACACTTCAGCACCCACTGCAGGGGACTGCCACCTCCCTCTCAAATTCATTTTGGCTCCCTCAGTCCCTATGAGGGCACTCTGTGTGACTTTTCCAAGGAAAATGTGAACCAACATCTATTTGCTCCAGATAGGGTAACAACGACAGACCAAAAGGAATTTCACCTGAGTCTGTCTTGGTGAATGTGTGAGTTTACAGGGGTCACAGGTTCCTTACAGAAACGGGGGTGACTCACAGGTAGCTAGCTACATCACTGAGGAGTCTAGCTCAGAAAAGTGCTGACTCATGAAACTGGAGTTTCAGCCCAGCTCAACCTTCAGGCACCAAGAATCCCCAGGTTGGTCTGCCTAGGTGTTGGAACCAGGCAGCCAGGAGACTCCATCCGACCTCAGAGGCAACTTCACAGAAATGTGTATAAACTGAGAAGAGTAGAGAGACCCAGGAGCAGGGAGGAGAGGCCTACCACTTTGAGGGAACAGACCCTGGTCACTGAAGAGATCTTAGCTGTGCCCATGTATCCTTACAGGGGAGCTGCCCAGAATCCAGTGGGCTGTCAGAAAGCCCCACTGTGTTGCAGCCAAACATCACATACACATTGTATGTCAACAATCAAGCATTGTCTCTCAGAGTATGGCCCTTCCTCTTATGTTACCTTTTAAGAAAGGGAGAGTCTGCCTCCTCCTTGTAGCCTTCTGCATTCTGAGCATCAGCAGGCCTTTCAACTCTACCGAGTTGAAAGACACTTAAAGAACTTTCTGGATACATGAGTTTATGAAGATGCTTGGATTTTCTCGTTTGTTTGTTTGTTGTTTCCCATCTGCAGGGAAGGAGGGAAGAATTACAACCCTATCACTTAGGAGATGAGTGAATCAGATGATTCTGTGCACAGGGGAGGTGACAAAGGCCACAGGATGGGCAGTGTCCACCAAGGCACTGCTTAGCTATCAATGTGAGCACTGCTGATAGTCTCTCATGCTAAGAGTTCCTTTCCAGACCTCTTGATTATCAAGCCAAGTGACTAAACAGAACCAGAGAGGTGACATTGTAATGAATTTCTCCATCTCTGGAGTGACAGGCCAGAGAAAGGGCAGAGAGGACGTTCTCCCAGGTACCAGGGGGATGCAGTTGGTAAGAACAAACCTCTCTCAAGGGCTGATGGTTTAGTCAGTACAGTGCTTGCCTTACAGGCATGATGAACTAAGTTTGCTACCCCCTGAGCCTGTGTACAAAAAAGCAAAGCATAGCTAGGCATGGTGATGTACACTTTTAGTCCCAGAATTCTGGAGGCAGAGGAAGGTGGATCTCTCTGAGTACTAGGCCAGTTTGGTTTACATAGTAAATTCCAGGACAACCAGGGCTTGTCTCAAACCATCCCCCCCCCCCCCAAAAAAGCATGGTAGCAGGTGCTTGTAATCTCAGCACCAGAAAGGCAAAGACAGGTGACAGGTGGGTCCTTGGTGGCCAGCCAGGCTAGCCTACTTGGTGGTCACTAGAGCAAGAAGAAGAGCCATGCACATGCTCACATGAGAACACATGCACACACAAACACAAAGATGTCTGCCTGAGGCTCAGAGAAAACATCTCAAAAAGCCCTTGACTTAAGATAACTGGGGGATGCTTACTGGGATGTCCCATTTCTTTTTCTTTTCTTTTTTTGTTTTTTTTTGTTGTTGTTGTTGTTGTTGTTTTTGTTTTTTTGTTTTTTGTTTTTTTTTTTCGAGACAAGGTTTCTCTGTGTAGCCCTGGCTGTCCTGGAACTCACTCTGTAGACCAGGCTGGCCTTGAACTCAGAAATCTGCCTGCCTCTGCTGGGATTAAAGGCATGTGCCACCACTGCCCGGCGGGATGTCTCATTTCTACATCCTGTATAATCATAAAGTCTCAGAAAGCCCAGGCTGCCCTTGAATTCGAGGTGCAGCCAAAAATGATGGTGAATTCTTGATCTCCCTGCCTCCAAATCTGTGGTGCTGACATTGTAGAGGTGCCGCAGTGGTGTTGCTGTGTGTGTTTTTGTTTGGAGTGCAGATCTTGCACATACTTGGCAAGTGCTCTATCTACTACTGAGCTATACTCTATCCTGCCAGAGTTTTCCAACACACATTTGGGTTGTTTCCTAGTGTGCACAAACAAGGTGCTGTCTAAGCAAGGAAAATGGGTTCCTTAAAGTCTGGAAGAGCTGTGTTCCATCTTAGCTTCCCAAAGCCTGGATTTTCTGTAAAGACTATGGGTGATCACTCTCTGCCATCTCAAAGTTTCATTCTGTGGCTAGTCAGACACGGAGATAGCTGCCTCCTGAACAGGTCTACACTATTGGGTCTGCATCACTGTAAGGTTTAGGAATAAGTTTACGTAGGAATGTCCCTGTCTGGTGCCGACAGCTGTGTTAGAGACAGGCCCAGGGAGGACTACTCATGGTGTATAGTCATGTTTGGGGCCTTGTTCTCACAAGAATTACCATTAACTGTCAGGTGCAGTAAGCACATACATATAACATGGCTTACGCTTAGTAGCTAGTTTCATGTGCTTCTGTGGCAGGAGGCAATGAATAGGTTACAGCGAACACTATCTGCTTGGTTAGAGAACTAAACTAAAGCAAGAGACAAACAAGCTCCTCTGACCGAGCTTGGAGCTCACTGTGAGCCTAATAACAGACATGTCACCTTTGGGCTCTGCTGAAGCTGTTTCTCTTTTTTGGAGGGGGTGCCCAAATAGTAAAAGGTGTAAAACATGAGCCAAGAAGGTTCATGGTTTCAAATGCATGTCTTTACTTGTTAAGTAAAGTGGAAGGAAGATGAGGTGGGGGGGAGACAGAGAGAGAGAGACATACATACATAGACAGACACACAGAGACTGGCAGACACAGAGAGGGAGGGGAGAGAGACAGACAAACAGACAGAGATTGTGCTCTTATCAGTTTTATCAGGTTCAGGTTTTGGACTGGCCTATGTATGCATTATTAACTGGTGCGTGGAAGGAAACTATTTTTTCTAATTGTTTTAATTTTTTAAGGTTTATTTATTTATTTTATGTTTGTGACTACACTGTCGCTGTCTTCAGACACCAGAAGAGGGCATCAGATCCCATTACAGATGGTTGTGAGTCACCATGTGGTTGCTGGGAATTGAACTCAGAACTTCTGGAAGAGCAGTCAGTGCTCTTAACCTCTGAGCCATATCTCCAGCCCCTCCTTTTTATCTAATTTAATACACATATTTTAAATATATATTGAAAAACAATTAATTTGACTATGTTAGTGAGAAAAAAGATCAATCACATTTAGGGAGATGTGATGATCTGAGGGCAGGCCATCAAATGCTTTCCTCGGAAATAACAGGCCTTCCTTCTCAGGATCCTCAAACCGAGGCTAGGAAGGCTCCAGTTCACACGGTAGGGAAGCTTTGGGTGGGAAGTTTGAATCCAGGTAGATCTGTCCCATCCCAAGCCTCAGCTCTCCCTTACAAAGCGGCCCCAAAAGACTCCACAGCGACCTGCAGTGAGCACTACAGGCCACCAGGTGGCGCTGCAAACTTGGAAAAGCCGTGACCCGCCAGAGGCCGCGGGGTCTACAGGCCGACCCTGCAGGGCCCGGGGCGTGGCCAGCAGAGGTGGAAGGCATGCTCGGGCTTCCAGTACTGTGGCTTGGATGGATGGATGATGTGGTGGAGCTCCGGGATATCAGCCCAAAAGGGTCCAGGCTTTGAAGATCGTGGCTGGGACGCAGTCTGGTGCAGCATCCCGCCTCGCTGTCAGCGCCTGCCACTGCTGTCCTACCAGGTTGTCGCTGGGACGCTAGGGTTTGGCAGGCATCCTGCTCCCAGCCAATTAGCAAGTTTGTGCCCAGGTGATGGGTAAGGGACAGATGGTGCAGGCATTCACTCCATCTGAGGCGTTCTCTCGGGTGCAGAAAGAGGGAAGAACGTCATTCAAGACCGACATGGAAGTAACACTTGCAGTTTGGGTGACACACCTTTCACAGACTGAAAGGGAGCCTGGCTCGGTACTGCTGGGGGTGGAATGAGGCGGAGTACTATCCTACAAGGCCTTGGGCATGGGGGTTAAGCTGCTTAGATCCTTCCAGTCCTGAGGACCTTGCCTTTTGCCGAGATCAGGGAAGGTTTGAAAAACCTCATTGGCAAGTAGAAGTCTTTTCTGACTTGGGCAATGGAATGTGTGGAAATCCAGATGAGCCTGGTGAACGGTGCTCATTTGCCAGAGACTTGCTGTCTTTAGCCAGAAGGCCGGTAGCAATGAGGCCCCTCCTGCAGGTGTCCTTCAGTCCTCCTGGCAGAAGCAGCAGTAGACACTGAGTGGCTGCTGTGTGACCTCTGGTAGGGGTCACATCTGGCTTTGTTGGTATCTGTTAGTTAAGCTTTGAGTACAGCTCCAAGTGGTGAGGAGGCAGAGGGCTGGGACCACTCAGGTGTCCTGTGGCACCTCAGCCATGATGGGGCCATGCAAAGTCAGATGAAACAGCTCTTGACCAAGCAGAGGCATAAAGGGCTCTCCTCCCCGCGGGAGTGGCTGTCCAGGTAACGGACAGGCGGATAGACCAGGGGTAGTCTGCCTCCAACATCCCTTCTAAGTTTGAATTCTTTCATTCATTTCCCAATGGAGAGTTGGGGGGGGGGGACGACAAAAAAAATGGTTAAGACATGGAAAAGGATCCTTTAAATTTTCCGACAGAATTGCTTTTCTGCAAAAGCCAGATGTGATTTTTCTCTCCATGTTGAATCGTGAATGACGTCTTGGCCAGAGGTATTTGCATCACTTTGAAGGTTTCTAAACAGTATGGTGGCAGTCAAGGTTGCTGGAACACAAGTCAAAGAAGTTAAGGCTGACATTTGACAACTTCTGAGAACATAATTACTTTTATATTGAAAAAAAGAAGCCCACAGTGATTGGAGCTGGTTGTCATTTAATTCAGTTAAGCTTTAGGGTCCCCAGGCCCAGCTCAGCCCAACTCCTGCTGCCACACTATAAGGAGACTAGACCTACATCCCTCCCTCCCTAAACCTACAAGATGGGTGTAACTCTCCGTGACTGTGGTTGAGTCCAGAGCCTCAGGTACAATTGAAGAGTTCAGCGTCTTGTTCCCATGAATCCTTTAAGGACATAGACCCTGGTGGCAGTTTCCGCTTGTTCCCCCACTCTTAGGCTTGAGTCTCCAGGAGTTTTCATCTGGAGTTGGACTGTTGAGGCCTTGATAGATGGAACGTTATGAAACATGCTGGACACAACCATGTTCTTCTGTGTGGAAGCCGAAAGAAAAAGTCTACCTGAATTTGCAACCACTAAAGGCTAAGTGGTTCGTTAGCACAGAGATAGACAGTAGCTGGACATCAGAACACAGAAGAGCAGTTCACAGCGGGGAGGGGTCCGAGCTCCTAACAGCCCACTGTGTGTTTACGAAGCGCTAAAAGTTCTAAGGCCCCAAACATAGATGGCAAAGGGAAGGACATGCACCCCAGTTGGACCAGTGTGTCAAGCTATCCCCCGTACCCTTTAAGCATGTACAATTACTGTTAATGATGACACCAGGGTCCTCTAGGTGACATTTTCAGCTGAGTTCTTACACTCCTGCTGCATGCGCTCCCCAGATCTGGGAAGCCATGATCTTATGTGCATGAGAATATGTGTGCATTTAAGGCAGAAAGTACAGATTACACACAGAAACAGGTCATTTGTCATGCTACGGACATTGCCACATCAGTACTATGAAGCTGTTTGAGGCCTCATGACTCAACTGTAGTCAAGAACGCTGCTCAGGTTTGAGGCATGAGAACCCAGGCGCCCTCCCTTGCTTCTCCTCGGCTGTAAGTGCACGAACAGAACCACCAAATGATCAAATGTGCTCCAGTGTGATGAATACAAGTACCCTTCCATCAAGATCCTAAGGACAGACAGCTAGCTTGGAGGGTTGCCAAGGAGACCTACCAAGCCTGAGTAGACTTTTGCATGGAATGAGGGCCAAGCTTTTCTTTCTGGCATGGTGAGGACCTTGTAACCCTAGCTTACCCTATCCAATTACGCCGTTTTGATTCAACGGAAAGAATAATCACATCATCGTAAAAACTTAAAACTTGGTGGGGATGACCCCAACACTTGGTGCTACAAGAGAAAGTGATAAGCTGATGGCTCCAGTTGTCATTGTTTTTATTGAAGTGTGCCCTGCAAGTAGGAGTAAATGCACACAAAGAACAGTGTTTCTTACAGAGACCAAACCCTGCTTGGCTTTAACTCTTAGCCCTGTGGTAACAGCATGTGGTAAGGGCAAACGAGCGCAACAATGTTTTCATCATGGTTTTGCCTAAACTCTCCAAACCAGAAGGAAAAACTGTAGCGCCAACATGGCTGGCCTGAGAAACAGGCAAGAAAGCCCTGAAAGGTTTCATGTTACAAGTTCAAAAGAAGACACCCCCATTGCTGCTTACTTCTGTGCCAGGCCACTAAACAAATGCAGGCACACTTATCCCCTCTAAGCAATGTAGAACCAAGAACTTTATATTTTCCAGATTTCATCACCAAGTATGGCTTCTAGAAATGTGGGGGTTAAATGTAGACAGTGAACTCCATGGAACAAGAAACCTGACAAGCCATTTTGTGGCCATTTAACATTAGCGCCACTAGAAAGTCAATGATTTTCTCTAAACTGTCGTTACAAATCAGCCTGTTTAATACTAAAGGTCAAGACCTTCTTTTAGATTTAAAAAGAAAAGAAAGCCAACAAAATAAAACTTACACTTTAACATAGTTCTTCCTCCTAAAAGACAAACCCCCTCCAAGAAACAAACAAACAAACAAACAAACAAACCACGTACTTTGCTGGCCGGAGGCAAAGAAGTATATTTGAAGGTAAACATGCTATTGATTCAATACACACACAAGATAATCCTGCACATGCTGTCTAGATTCCTTAACTAATATGGTCACTACTGGGGAATTCTGAATCTTGATGTGCATGATCTGATAATGCTGGGGGGCGGGGGGAAGAGTCTCTTCAAAGAGGTTTTTTTTTTAAAGACTTGAAACTATGTTTCAGAGTTGAAACTATGTGTCTGCTAGATAATCTACACTTCTGAAAAAGCTTTGCAAACTTTAGAAAAACCCATTACTACTGGAGAGCTAAAATTGTCACAAGAGAAAAAAATGTTAACAAGCCCTGGGATACATTAGTCCAGAAACCAGCAGTGTTAGCATCCATAGTGGCGTCAGATCCACAGAGCACAAAGTGGGGAGCAGCATTAACCTAGGAAACAGACCTACCCAACTGCACCCCCGAGGAATGTGCTAGGGCAGGTGAGAGATTCATGGGAGCCACAGGCAGGCCTCATACTGAAGTCATGCCCAGATATGGTTTCAAAAGCAATTCAAAGCCAGGGGCTGGATGCTGCCCAGTTGTCTCTTCTAAGGGCCTCCCAATGGCCCCATGGGTGTGTGTGTGTGTGGCCCCTAACCCTCTCCCTGCACTCAGGTGTGGCTTCCTGTGCTAGATTCATGCTAGGCAGGGGCAGTTTGTAAACCATTTACAGATGTAGAAGCCTCGACTATGCTCACACTAATAAACTAACACGGAAGACAAAGCCAGAGCTGACTTCCAAACCAGAGATAACAGCCACCTCCACCCCACCATTATCCTTTTCCTGAATATTTAAGAAGTTATGAATTTGGTTATTAGTAGACAAAATAATAATTGAAATACATAAAAACACTGCCAAACACCACATTTACTTTTCGGCAACTTCAGTGTCTAAGTTTGATCACTACTCTGTCTTACAGAAGACCTTGGTATCTCCTGCTAAGTGGATGACTTAACACATATACAGCAGGCAATTAACTCAGATGGGATGGCGGGGTCGTGGTGTGTGGCTCAAGGCTTTCTGAAAAGCCTAAGAGCCTTGAAGCTTACATGACAATTTGAAATGGAATCATTCAGGATTCTGTGTGGAAGGCTGTGCTGAACACCCCATGGTGCTGTGTGTGTGTGTGTGTCTGTGTGTGTGTGTGCATGCTCGCACATGCTTATCAGTCCCAAGACTTGGAGGGATGCACTGAAGCTTTTCCAAACTTCCAGAACTTTCTTTTGAGAGAGTTACTGAGGCAGTTCCAAAGCTCTCATTAGGAAGAGAACAGTGGGGAGGGAGAAGTGCAGAGCTTTCTGCTCCTCCATGGGGAGGCGACAACATCCTGGAAGCCTCTCTGGAGAGGGCACACAGGTCCTACTCGTGGGTGGCCTGACTGCAGAAGGCAAGGGAACACAGCAAGGACAGCACTGGTTTGCACCCCACTTTCATCTTACCTGAGATGAGCTTAGACACGAAGGTACTCTCCAGTGACTCACCACCACAAACAGTGCGCACTGCAGCATGTGCTCCAATACTTTTCTTTAGGTTTGCTCTTTTCTGATGATATAAAAAGTCACACTTGCTCTTTGATTTTTGTCACCATTGAAAAGTGACATTTCAGGCTTCCAAGTTAGACAGATTGGTTGTTCTGTCTGTCTACCTACCTACCTACCTACCTTTTATAGGCCCAGCCAGGCTGGCCGGGGACTTCAACTAATGCTCCGACCTCGACCCATCCCTGATACCGAGGTTGTGTCACTATGCGCAGCTTCCCTCCTTCCCATCATGCATCACTGAACATGTGGCTGTTATGTCAGCTTCCTCCATCCATCCATCTTACTTCAAACGGCTGTTACACAGAAAGATGATAGAAAAGCACAGGAGAACTTCTGAGCAAACAGCAAAACTGGCCAAAGCAGGATCCTTCTAGCCCAGTTCTAGGTATTTTTCCTCCAAACTCCTGTTTCCTAGTCACTCCATTTGCTCACCTTACCTTTTCTGGGAATCCAATCATCTCTTCCTTGAAACTTGATTCAAACATTGAGAAACTACTTTTTTCTTGAAGGAATTTAAATTATCACAAGAACCAAAGGGAACTGCTTTTTGTGCATAGGGCAAAAGCGATGATCTTGGAGTTTTAAAAAGCAGATGATGCTGGCACTTACTAAGTGCTGGCATAGTTCAGAGCGCACCAATCTTTACTCCACATAGCTACATTTGGTGGCGCATGCCTTTAATCCCAGCACTCGGGAGGCAGAGGCAGGTGGATTTCTGAGTTCAAGGCCAGCCTGGTCTACAGAGTGAGTTCCAGGATAGCCAGGGCTACACAGAGAAACCCTGTCTCAAAAAACCAAAAAAAAAAAAAAAAAGAAAAAAAGAAACTTGGATCCTTATTTTCAGACAGAGAACCTACACAACAGCTGTCAACATCCTGCTTCCAAACTGTGAAGGTGTTTCTGTACCCTAAGGAGTGTTGCCTAAGCAGGTAATCTGCACTCGAGCTAAAGGCCCAAGGGGATTCAGGCCAGAGCCACACACCCTGCTATTCACTTGAAACTTTCTACCATTTTGGTTTGGTTTCATAAAAACCAATTTTGTATTCAGTTTATACACTCCAATCTTACCTACTGAAAACAGTTTTACAGGGTGTCTTAGCGTGGGAAAGCTCTGCTAAATAAGGCCACGGTCTGCCAAGACCGGATAGCCTTTGGGCTGGGAGCAATATGTGAGACTCCTTTCTCTGGCAGATCATCGCTTTCTCTGGCCTTGTCTGGGGTAGTCTAAGCCCCCACACTTGCCTCTACCTGAGGAATGTCATTTAGCCTTAATTCGTTTATAGGATCAATTTCCTTTCTCCTGACAAAACCTGTTCATTCAGCCAGCATCTGAGATTACAGAAATGATTCCTCATGCTAACGAGGCATTCCAGGTACCTTAAAGCCCCCAGCCAATGGCCTTTGCTCATCCTGGATGTCCCTACCCTCAGTCCCCCAAAACTTTATAAGCCTTCAGTCACCCTAAGTTAGTCTGCCTACTGACAAGTGGTCCTGGTGTGGTCACTCACTGTAGGTACTCACAGGGCTTCAGAACCCCAACCCCTTCGACATCTCTGTTATCTTTGCCCTTGTGGACTGAATCGGCCAATGATCCAGGAGGGCAGGGAGATATATAACCCCTATCTTAGGGTTATATTGTTGCGAAGACACACCATGAACAAGGAGACTCTTATAAAAGAAAAACATTTAGTTGAGGCAGGCTTAGTTTCAGAAGGTTAGTCCATTATTATCATAGGGGCACGCAGGCAGACATGGTGCTGGACAAACAGCTGAGAGTTCTGCATCTTGATCCGAAGGAACCCATATGGAGACTGTTCCACACTGGGAGGAGCCTAAGCATATATATGAATGACCTCAAAGCCCATCTCCACAGTGACACACTTCCTTCAACAAGGCCACATCTATCCTGACAAGGTCATACCTCTTAATAGTGCCACTTCCTATGGGCCAACCACTCAAACACATTAATCTATGGGGACCAAACCTATATATACACACATATAATTCTAGCATTCTGGAGGCTGAGGCAGGAGGATTGCTATCAACTTTGAGGCCAGCTTGGACTACATAACCAGTCTCTAGATAAATTAATGGGGGCGGGGGAGGTAACTGGAGATGTATTTTGGGTGGGAAAGCCAATTCAGATACAAATGGTCAAGCTATACACAGTCAAAAATCACTACAGAATGAGCCAAAATCCAAAAATTCAATTTAGAAACTAGCTGTCAAAGTAGTTTTGGAATTAGGCTAAATATTCAAAACACTGAAATGTAGTGTATTCAGGGGAAAAATTATTTAAAAGACATGGAAATTTACAGTGAAACTAGAGAAGGACTAGAGAATGTGCGTTTGTTCACATTTAAACCCAAGTTCTTTTGTAGGAAAACCAACCACACATCTCACACCGTCAACAGATGCATCGTCATGGCAGCTTCTGCACCCCTTCCAACATCCATGTATTTATACAGTGCATGTCCTCACAAGGTTTGGGGGCAGTATGCTGGGGATTGAACCTACATGAGCTAAGTACAGCACTCTCCCAGTGACTGCACACCCTGCCTGTACAGCTACTTTCAAGGATGAGAATTGCACACTTTACCTGCAGTCAATGCTGACTCCAGAAGACAAGAAAACAATTAATACCTCAAAACAAATGGGTGGGAACTGACAGAGTAACATGGAAACTATTCAGCAACAAGCACCAGTTCCTCACAAAGGTGATACTGGCTCATTGAGCCCAAGCACTAGCAGGCTACTTAAATCTACATTTGGAAAAACCTTAGAAGACATGGGTAAGTTGATTCAGCTCCAATACTCTTATTTATATTTTTTCTAAACATTGTTTTTAACAGCCTGAAACACTTCATACTTGTCTTGAGTATGCTTTAAAGAATTTATTCATCTGGCTTTTGAGTAAAGGACCTAAGTTAGTGCCCTCAATCTTAAGGGTTCTCTGAATGTAACTCCCACAGTCTTTACATTTCTACTGTCATTGTTTATTACTGTTTGGCTACATTCTCTAAAATTCCAGCAGCATCTTAAACAGACAATGTGTCTCTGTACAATGACAACAAACAAACAAAATGGCTTGCAACACCAGGTAAGAGCCACAGTTTTAACTGTACATGTTAAGGGGCAGGGAGAGCCTGTTTTCTGCGCCATGGACAATTTACATGTAAGTCTCAGCATTATGAATGTGACAATAAAGAAAAAAAATCCTTACAAGAATGAAATACAGCATCCCAAAAAAATATTGGTTTCTACCACACAAGGCAGTTAGAAAATGTTCACATTTTAACAAATCTGTACAAACCACAAGAAACATTCTATGGGACTATCATCCCACCTTGATGCTAAGAACTTTCTAGAAATGTAGAATAACCATGAACAATTTATAAATCTAGTTTCTATGTGTTCCACAGCTTTAGAACCTAAAAAACTGATTTAAAGAACTCAATATGCCCAACATGGATCATTTTACATGCCTTGATTGTTAATGAATGCCTGCTTTTAATATCTCTCTATGATGTACAGTCAACTTGTGCCTTCAAGGTCATTCAATTTTTTTTATAGCAAAAAAGCAGTATCATTTAGCAGCAATTAAAGCGCCTTCAAGAAGACTTAAAAAAAATACAATATCCAATTAGAAAAGCCGTATTTTTAAACATTTGTACAAGAATAAGCTGCTGAAACTCAGTAATTGTAATCCGACATCTGTACAGTAGTTTACAATAGAGCCAGAAGGGAATTCATCATTATCCTGCATACAACTGGCCTGCTTTTGGTTACACACTGTCTCCTGTTTTAATGAATGAGGCCTGGAAACAAAAGAAGAATGCCTGTTAATTCTAAAACACTGAAAGCCCTGGCAATACTATAATTTAGTAACTTCAACTGATGTGAAATAGGCAGCTCTTTGTGTTAAAGGTGTACAGTGTCCAGAAATGACAGCTTGCCTTTAACACAACCAGTTAAGAGGGGTGGGGGTAGGGCGGGAGGACCACTGACATGTGATTTCGAGGTACAACTTGGTAAAAGCCAGAATAGGCAAATGACAAAGTCTGCAACTGTCCAAAGACCCTAACTCTCACATTCTGTTACAAAACACAATGGCCGCTGTCACTCAGTTCTTGCTTTGGTTTCTGTAGATCACTGCCGAGTGCTGACGCTGTACCAGGCACTGTAGCTCCCGTGTTACAAATGTCTCAACATTTTTCCATGTGTTCTTAAATAATGAAAAACTACCCTTCATATTAGAACTCTCTGGTAACAATCAAATATATTTAAGTATTATAAACGTTATTTACAGAGTCCCCCCCGCTCCCTTGTTCTACTGTAACATGGTATTCCTGTTTTGTGCTATTCCAGGGCAGTGAGGAGTGTGTACTTAGTCACTGTCCATGATCCACTCTCACACAAAGGACTCCATGGAGAGCTTCAGTTCACAAACACTTCTTAACCATGTCCCATGTAAAAAAAACCACAAACACTCAAATGCACTCAAATTCAAGTATGCATCTGGAAGCCAATCAAAGAGAAGAGATCATGCCAATCTTGGAGGAGAGTCAGTAAGTAATTATGTTTGAAGAAGGAGGTGTGGGAGTTGTTGTCAGCCCAGACATATGCAAGTTTCCTGAAGAATTTGATCTTCTCATGTGTGGCAGAAGGTATGGGTCATTTGCCAGCTGGTGCACATCAAATCGAT
The DNA here is from genome assembly GCA_019843965.1 of Rhynchomys soricoides. Taxonomy (NCBI): domain Eukaryota; kingdom Metazoa; phylum Chordata; class Mammalia; order Rodentia; family Muridae; genus Rhynchomys; species Rhynchomys soricoides. The sequence continues at coordinate 6,334,884 of JADRCH010000029.1, read as the reverse complement.
CTTCTTTTCGGTAAGCCAAACAGCGTCTTATGAAGGCCTTCGAAAGAAGAGATAACAACACAAATGATCTTCTACTTTCTAAATACCAACCCACCAACCCCTACAGAAGCAAGGGCATACATACAAACAGATCAACTTTTACAGGAAGTTCAAACCTTAAGAACTTTTAGAGGTAACAATGACATTTTTCTTCCAATTTCAACCCTCCAGTGGCACCCCTGGGCACATCATAGCCTCAGCCAGGATTGCTTTCCTTGGATGTATTGCTGCAAAGTTTTATTTCTACTTAAAAATTTCTTTATTTTCAATTTATTTTTATTTCATGTGCATTGGTGTTTTGCCTGCAAGTCTGTCTGTGTGAGGGTGTCAGATCCCCTGGAACTGGAGTTACAGTTGTCAGCAGCCATGTGGGTGCTGGGAATTAGACCCAAGCCCTCTAGAAGAACAGCCAGGATGCTTAACCACTGAATCATCTTTCCAGCCCCTACATAGTTCTTTTTTTGTTTTTTTTCGAAGACAGGGTTTCTCTGTGTAGCCCTGGCTGTCCTGGAACTCACTCTGTAGACCAGGCTGGCCTTGAACTCAGAAATCTGCTTGCCTCTGCCTCCCAAGTGCTGGGATTAAAGGCGTGCGCCACCCCTGCCCGGCATAGTTCTTAAGATCCCTTTTGTCTGTAATTTTTTCTGACTCTAATCACATATTGTTATGAGTGTTGTCAAATTGTAGGCAGCCGTTGTTAGTCTTACCCCCCACTCAGCCTGACTGTCTTTAGATGAAGACCACATTGACACAGAAGTCCCATTAGGGTTTCTGTTTCCTAGGTCGGCTCTGCATCTTTAGATTTTGTTTTTGTTTTTTGTTTTTTGTTTTCTTTTAAAGCTGGTCTACATAGTGAGTGCTAGGCCAGCCAGAGCTACATAGTAAGATCTTGTTTCAAAATCCAACAAACAACAAAACCCCCAAAACCAACCCCAACCCTAAACCAAAAACCATTATGTTAAAGGAATATATAAATATATAATATACATACTGTTAATTTATTGCAAAATTATTATAACTACCCAGAATTGTGCCTCACACCTAAAATACTAGCCCTTTGGAGCCTGGAGCAGGAGGGTTACTGTGAGGGAGACAGCCTATGTTAAATATTTAAGGCTAGCTTGGACTAGAGTGAGACCCTATCTCAAAAAAACAAAACCAGTCACGGTGACACACGCCCTTACTCCCAGCACTCAGGAGACAGAGGCAGTCAGTTCTCTGAGGCTGAAGCCAGTCTGCTCTACACAGAGAAACCATGCACAAAAACAAAAAAATTAAGCTAAAAAACAATACAAAACCAATTCAATGAAGATTTATGGATAATTTCCAATAAATGAGAGTTTACAAAGCCAGCATTCTTTAATTATGAAGGCAGCTCTGACTGCAAACACCTTCTAGTTGTTGTTGTTATTATTATCACTACTATTTGAGACAGAATCTCACTATGTAGGCTGGACTGGAGCTTGCAATGTAGATCAGGCTGGTCTCAAATTCACAGAGATCTATCTGCCTCTGCCTCTTAAATGCTGGGATTATGGCCTAGAGTACTTACATAAGAAACTACAGCACATCTGCTGTTTTGTCTTATGGATTCCTAACAGTTATAGAAAACCCATCTCTGTGGAAGTGCACAGTGAAGGAGAAAGTGCTGGAAGCACAGGCACAGTCAAGGTCAGGAAAGGTTTGCTCTACGGGAGCTCTAGTTCTTACGACTTCACCAAGCACATGTACACATGCAGATTAAAAATGGGTTTCCCCATTGGACTCGACTGGATTAACCTCTGACCCAGTGTACCACAGCACAGAGAACAAGGTGTGATGTCAACAGGAGACGGCTGTGTATTGCACAAGACGCTAAGCAAGGTGTTTTTGTATGTTGTGGCTGTTTTCTCACTTTACAAAAATAATAATATACAGTGTATATAAAAGCACTACAGAAATGACAGCTATTATTACACCTACTCTTCCTTATACTTTTATTTTTTAAAAAAATTACTGTTTTATCTGTATTTGTATTTTGCCTGCATGAATGTCAGTGAAGTGTGTGTGTGTGTCCTGGTGGAGACAAGGGTGTCAGATCCCCTGGGACTGGCGTTACAGGACATGGTAACGTGTGTGGATGCTGGGAATTGGTTCTCTGATAGAGCAGCCAGTGCCCTTACCCACTGAGCCATCTCTCCAGCCCCTCTTTTTATAGACTTACATATCTCAGCATTACAACAAGCAGACTGAATAAGATCTAAAAGTAATAAAGGATCCAGATGTTGTGGTTTCTTCCTAATTTTCAAAGAAAGGCAAGTTGCTGCACACAGACTAAGGAAGCATATCGAGTGCTTAAAGATGAAAACCAGCACATCCGAGGCGAGGCAGCCCTGCTGTGGCGGCCATTTCTGCCCTGCCGATGTGGTTACTGAAGCTCTGACCACACTGGAACCACAGCCCAGAAACGTCACAGAACAGTATGAGATTAATACCTTGGCTTCACTGCTTACAACTGGTTTTACAGGGAACTGGACTTCTGTGGCTTTTAGTATTGTGTTTTCCTGTAGAATGTCTTGTTGAGATTGATTGTGACCAAATGGCTATAAAAAAACCAGAAGAAAATACTGAAATAAAATATTTAAAACAAAGAATCACCACTGAGCCCACCACAAAAATGATTTGTATTTTAACATCTTGTCCTCGGCTACTTGAAAGTTGTGGTCTCACAGAAACAAAGATTATAGCTAAGAGCAGGCTGGAGAAACCTACTCGGTTAGTCTTCAGAAGACAAACCTCATGTGACAAGAAGCAATGAGGCTGTCATTCGAGTCATCAGGAGGAACGGATCTAGATCTGGAGCCAGGAGACCTGGGTTTGGAGTCAATTTTTAACAACTCAACACAAGGTAGAGTGAACTGAGAGCTTCAGCTGAGTCCCTGCCTCTATCAGCCTGGTCTGTGGACAGGTCTATGGGAGCATTTTATGGACAGACTACTGGCGAGAGAGGACCAACAAAACAGCAAGCTGGCAGCTAAACAAATCAGTAAAAAATGTTCCTCTGTGGTCTCTTGCTTTGGTTCCTGCCTTAAGTTCCTGCCTTGGCTTCCTTCGGTGGTGGACTATAATTTGTAAACCAATCTGGAAATTGTTCCCTGACCAAGTTGCTTTTGGTCATGATGTAATTCTCAGCAACAGAAAGCAAACAAAGACAGTCTTTATATGCTGTGCATCTACACAGGTTTCTCTACCTCTCTTCTCAGAGACAGAGATTGAGCAGGAGGCAAACTAGACATTATCCATGACAACTTGCATTTCTGATTCTAATATTAACAGAGGTCTGGGAAACGTAAGTTTGATGGTACTCCCCGAGGTGTTTCAGGAGGAAATGGTGCCAAGGCCAGATGTCTGCAGGGAAGAGGATAGGCTGAGAGATGTAAGGAGTGACAGGCACTGCAAAGTGCTCCAGAGCTGCCAACAGAAAACGTTCGGGAAAGAAGGGTAAGAAGGTGAGACAAACACATCAACCGTTAGGAACTCTGAGCCAGGGAAATAACCAAGAAATGTGCCTTTCCTTGGAAGGAACTGAACTGATTCTAAGTTAATGAAAATTTGCACATTTTTAAAAATAACAATCACCTTAACTTATTTCTACACAACTGAAGCTGGTGTAACAACTTACTTTTCTACCATAGAGGCACTGGAAGAAGATGACCCCAACTGACCACACGTCAACCTTGTTGGAGATCTTCGGTGGCTCTTTTCCAACTACAAAGCACTCAGGAGGTAAATACCTTTAAGTGATGGGAAGGAAAAGAAAGGACACAATACTGAGTTTAAAACATTTTAAATCTTAGAGTGCTTATTTTATTTACTTGCACATAACTGTTTTCATCAATAAAAACCATGAGTCATAAGTTTTAATCCATTTGAACCAAAATACATCTTTGTAAGAAAACATATTTTTTTAAATACGTTTTTAAAGAATGTTTTTAAAGAAAACATTCTCATTGGAGATTGTGATAGTATAATCTGAGCTTCTAATAAATAGAGGAAACACTCTCCTACCCACCTCAACCACTGTTCAAATTGCAGGGAGCTCTCCTAAAACACAAGCCAGTCCACAGAGTCTCTCTTTTAAGCCACCCAGAGCCTTTACTTATCCCAGTGAGATAGGATCCTGTATCTCTCACTGTAATATAACCTATCCTCATCCACAATATAAATGCCAAAATCTGCCACCACCTTCATCCCTTCTCTTACCCCACACTGGTTAGTCAAGTCACTCACTCACCTCTGGGCATGAGCTTTCTCTGTTGCCTGCCACACAGAACATGGCTCCCTTCCCCACATCAGGGGAAGGTGGTATGGTTTATCTACTAAAGCACCAGCGCTCCTTGCACTACACTGTGAGACATGCAAGGAGCTTTGGTTTATTGTGCAGTTTCAAGCACTATCAGTCAGTGTGTGAAATATACCAAGCATTCAAACACTAACTTTTAAAATTTAAAACTGCTATTCATAAATTCATATTTTGATATGTCACAGGTAAAAATAAGTTTGTTATCTTTAGTTATAAGTAAACAATCCATCAGAGATACAAGCATCTCATAACTCAAAACTTTGACAAATTAAAAATAGTAATCACAGGTAATGTCGTTAACTGTGGCTCACTTAAAAATATTCAGTTCTATACTATCCTGAACGCTGTCTCCATGTGTGACTGAAAGGAGCATGGCTCTTGAGCATCTTTCCACACAAAGGGGTACATAAGCAAGCAAGCAACTGTGGGAACAATTCTGTAGGTCACAAATCTGACTTCACTGGACATCAGTAAGAGGGGAAGAAATGAAACTGACTTTTCCTAAGTGACATTGACATCAATTTTAAGTTTTTGTAAATGACAAGTATTTTATACATGTGTATTCTGAAATAATCATCCAAGTCCCCAATACACAGCTAGTAACTCATGACACTATGTACCGATAAATTGATAAGCCGCGCTGAACTCTGAACTCCCACAGGTGCGCTGGTTGCTCTGCACCCTGAAGGTGAGAATTCTCTGCCATGAGAGGGGCACAGGACAGACTAACTGTGAAGGAGAGGAGGGTGACACAGCCAAAATGTAGGTGCAAAGGGAAAGCAGTCCCATGGGAGGGCCGCACAGAAAAAGCAGGGCAGCAAAGATAAAATATAGGTTTAGAAAATGTTAACTCAGGAATACCAGAGGGGAGAGTGTGCTAGCCACAGGGAGGTTTGGAAATGCCCAGCCATTGAGCAGGTTAAGGCTTATTAAATATAAAGGTTGCGTGTGTATGTCTTTTCATTCACGAGCCCAGAGAGCTCTTGGGTGGGTGCAGAGCCACACGCGCATCCACTGGGAGCTCAGTGCAGTTTGACAATTTGCTGCTACAACACTGAACTAATTTTGGGGGGCCAGTTTCTATAGGAGATAGGCTGTTTTGAGACAGGTCTCACTATGTAGGCTTGGCTGGCCAAAAATTCACTCTGTAGACCAGGCTGACCATCAACTACAGAGATCTTCTGCCTCTACACCCGACGGCTGGGATTAACAATGTGTGTTACCACATCTGGCTTGCAAATACGTCCTATGTTTCTACATAAGAACATCATGATTGCTGTCCTGCACAGCCCCTAAATCAAATTTCCTGATTCAGGTCCACCTATGAGAGGGAAATTTCCTTCTGCTGTTCAACAATAGTGAAGACATAATGACAGAAGAACCAACATTGAGTGTTCCACAGAGAAGGAAAGCTTCTCATTTACTACAGGCCTTTAGGACTTTTGTTGTAAAGAACAGCCTTGTCATAAAAAGTCCACAAGACTTCTGATTGAGACTATTAACTTTTAGGAGACTACAATTCTCTTCATCCTGAAAGCAGTTAACTATTTAGGTGGCACCACAGGCAGATTATACGACTTACAACCTCCCTTCTTTCTAACCTCATTTATTTTGAGAACTAGGTTAGTTTTGAAAATGTCAGTCTATGTTCCCTGTTCTGGCAAACTTGAGTAAGTTTGAAAATTCACACTGTCATAGGTTTTGTCAATGAGCAGGGTCCTAGTGAATTTCATGATAACTCGACAAAAGCTCAAGTCACATAAAGTTTGGGATCCTGTCCTGATTCCTTCTCTCCATGCTGAACAGTGCTATGGAAGTGTAGGTCAAAGAAACCCTTTCCTCCTGGTTTTGGCTGTACTGTTTCATCACAGCAGTAGTAACCCTAAGACACCTAGGTACACTCAGGATGGTTTTACATTTAAGAATTAGTTCTAGCTAGACTTCTAGCTGCATACAGACATTTTTTGACTCAGGTCTAAAGACTATGAATATGCCGAGTTTATCTACAATTAGCAAACTCTATCTAAAACACACACACACACACACACACACACACACACACGGCCTGAGGTTCACAAGTGTTCTTCTTACTTGAAACAGTCAGAATATTACATCAGCAAAAGTACTTATTTAGATCATAAACATCACTCAACACCCCATAAGAAAACTCATGAATTTTGATGCACACTAGAAGTTCCTGCATAATAAAGTCATATGCAGATGTCAAGCCATTCTTTTTACAATTTTCAATCTTTGCAGTTAAGAATGTAGAATAGTAGCCACAAGACTCTCCCTCTCAGTTCCAAGGCTTAGTATCAGTGTCTTCAACACAGTTATCTCAAAGAATATTGAAAATAAAACTAAACATTTATAAAACACGGGCACTAGTCTAAGCAGTCTTGGTGTGTTTGCTAATACATTTACCAGTAAGTGCCTGCCCCTTGGGAAGTCAGATCCATCCCATCAACACCGTAACTATCATCATCCATAATCTTGGACAGACCAAAATCTGTGATTTTGATTTCTCCACATGCCGTTCCATCTACCAGAAGGATATTTCCTAAAAAACAAAGTATGATGTTTTTAGTAATGTGTGTGTGCGCATGTGCACACCCCATATATATGAATGAAAGGATAATTTTTACAACTAAGAGTAATGTTTGATAAATAAATATATATTGGGGGACTGATTATAGTGATATATGCCTTTAATTTCAACACTCAGGAAGCAGAGGAAGGTGGCTCTCTTTGAGTTCATCTGCCCAGGCTGCATAGTGAAACCCTGTTATAAAATACAAGAAAAAATGCAAACATAACCCCCACCTCCCACACTATCCCCCGTCCCCCCAAAAAACACAACCCCATAAGACACATTTCCTGCAATACCTGGCTTAAGGTCATAATGTATGATAGGAGGTTTGATTTCATTGAGATATCGTAAGGCATTCACAATCTGCATCACAATAGACCGAGCTTCTTTCTCAGACATCAACTTGTGCTGCTTCAGGTAGAAGTCCAAGTCATTACCTTCACAGTACTCCAGCACTGTACAAAACCTGTACCGGGAAGGGAGTAATCAGCAGAAATCCCGCGCATAAACAGAGCACACTGGGAAAGGGAAAATCATTATCCAGTAACTAAGAATGCTGACAGACAGATGAGAATATCTACACCATCACTGCAGATCAGAAATAAAACCAGTATTCTTAAGGGTCACATTTTGTTTACTTACGTATCTGTATCCAAGGAGAAGTAATCATAGAGTTTAACTATCCTGGGGTGGTCCAGTTCTTTGTGTATTCGATACTCTCTGCATGCATGTTTGTGGTAGTTTTCTTTTTTCTCATCTCTCCAGCTTTTATTAAGCTGGTGGATCTTCACAGCAGCATATCTTTGCTCATACAAATCAAAAGCCTACAATTCAAGGCAGAAAACAATCACACCATACACCAATCAAACACCTAAACAGACTGATTTTGGTGGTAATTCTTTTAAATAACCAGTGATCATCTCTAAAGAAATAGACAGAAATGCCATGGCAACGAAAACGAAAGTGAAAAGTCAACATAATCTTTCACATTCAATTCCGTTAGATGCTAATACTTTGAATCACAATAAAACAATGAAGCTAGCATTCTTTTAAATATGGACCCACTCCTTTATATGCAATTTTGTAGAAAGCAACCAGTAACACAAACATCTATAATGCTTTTCTGTGTGTCGGAGAAAACAGTATTTTTATCTATCTTTTCTTAGCAACTCCCTGCTTTTTACTTTTTGTGAAAATTAATAGGTTCTTTTAATTTTAAGATTATTTTTATTTTACATGTATGGGTGTTTTGCCTCTGTTATCTGTGCATCTGTGCATGCAGTGCCTGCAGAGGCCAGAAGAGGGCGGTGGGTCCTCTGAAACAGAAGTTACAGATGCCCAAGTGTGTGTTGAGAATTCAGTATCTTTCTCTGAAAGAACAATGCCACTCTAACTACTGAGCTCTCTCTCCAGCCTCAATTAATAGGTTCCTAATAATTTTTTCAATTACTGAAAAAATTTCTTTTATTATGAAATTATTTAATCTATACTTCAGAAGTAGCATAATGAATGTTTATGCACCCACCATCCAGTTAAAAACTTTAATCTATTCCTTCTACCATGCCACCATCCCTTTAGGGTAGGACAGGGTGTGACTCTAAACCCAGGGTGTTGTGCAGGTTAAGGGAATGCTCTACCATTAAGGACTACCTCCAGCCACCTGACTTATCCCCTATAATGTTTAAAAAAATAAGTCATGGTAATTCTTCAGTATTTATCTCTAAGAGATAAGGCCTTAAAGAAAAATTGTATTATCACATGGACCTGATATATCAATATTTCCTAATCTAATCTGGTATATGATCTATATTCAATTTTATCAATTGTCTCCCCCCCTCAAAAACTTGCTCCAATTACCAGCCCACTTCATAGTGAACAAGAATATGATCGGTTACTCTAAGTTTCACATAATTTATAAGTGTCTTAAACCTTCTATTTTATTTTAGGTGACCTCCCTGTGACCTGAACTATGAATATATAAATAATAGAATTTTATTTATATGTACACAAATGCAGATGCCTGTAGAGGCCAGATGCACCAGATCATCCTGAGCTGCAGTTAGTTGCAGGCACATGTGAGCCTTCCAACAAAGGTATTTAAAACTGAACTCGGGTCCTTTGAGAGAGCAGTACATGCCTTTACTGTGACAACTCCCCATCCCCAAATAAATGTTTTAAACACAAAATGCTTTTAAAGAAAATAGTTTAAGTTTTATAGTGACTTATATGCAAAGATGCCCCTTTAATAACTTAAAGCACTTAATAACTTATACAGTTGTCAAAAGAAGGTCTCCAGAGCCTTATGAGCTTAAGCACAAAACAAAACCACTTAGCTTAGCTGTCAATTCAACATAGCTCAAAGTTATCTGAGGGACTCTGCATTGGGAGACTGACTTGATCAGACTGGCTAGTGATCAGTGGCACCTTCGACCATGTGGTGCTGGACTGTACAGAAACACACATGAACCAGAGGAACCAAGCTAGTAAGCAGTGCTCCTTCACAGCTCCTGCTTCCAGCATCTGCCTTGAGCTCCTGCTCTGGTTTGCCTCAGTGTAGGACTTAAGATGAAGTAACTGTTCCCTTCCCAACTTGTTTTGGGCGAGGTGTCTATCATAGCAAGAGAGAGGCAAACTAGAACAAAGAGTAAAGCGGCTTAATGATCAGCACAGTAGAGGGACTGAGCAGTTGAGAGCAGCAAGACTTAGTGCAAGTGTCAGCACTGTCTTGAGCCTCAGTCTTATAGACAGTTGAATGGCTGAGAGAACTACACAGGTGCAGTAACAGACCTTAGACCCTAGAGATGGAAAACAAAACCCACACTAAGCTCCTTTGTAATGAGACTGAGGATAAAAGTCCATCTAAAACCAGAAAACAAAAGCCAAGCATTTCTTAACCACACCCCCTCCACATCAGCATAAAGAACAGAAAACACTACCTTATACACCTCACTAAAGCCACCTCTTCCAAGCAGATGAAGCAATAAATATCTTTCATTTAACGTTGGATGATCTTTGAACCTTAAAAGAGCAGGGGAAAAAATTCTTGAGGCACATTAAAAGAATACAAGGAATTCTGAGTACATTAATGCCCACTCTTGACTACTCCTAGCTATGTCTGTTTCAGTTTCTCCGCTGTTAATTTCAAATACCAGCCAGTAGCTACTTCTAGTCTCTCAGTCTTTCTATCTAATATCACTTGTGTTATGCTTTAGCACTTACAAACTGTAATTCTAACAGCTAGTCTTTAACAGTATTCCAAAAACTACCAATTATGCTTGATAGGAAACTCATTCCTCATAAACCACTTCTATCACAAAAATATTTTTATAATGAGTTACAAGTGATCAAGATTTTATAGTACTGACTTATATTGGAAAAAAAAATTATCAACCAGTCTTTGTTCATGGTTATATCTTAGTGTCTTTGGACTTAAATTCATCAATTTTGAAAATAAAAATTAAAAAAATTAATACTGCCATTATTAGTTAATGTTGATTGTACCTGTGTTACATTAAGTAATACACGCTCTCATGACTAACTGATGTGTATCATACCAGCTAGACATTAAGCATTTACATAAGTTTATTATTTTAGTTTTCACCCAATCCTATGAAACAAAACTTGCTACTATGTCTCTTTTACAGATAAGGGCTCTGTGGCGACACAGAACAGGTCAGACTGAGTAGACCATCTGTACAAGTTTAATACATGGAAGGGCTTTGTAGAAAAAGTTTCTAAATTTACACTCTGTCAGCAATGGCTTTAGAACACCAGGTATAAATACACCACACCAGTACAATTTTACTGGTATGTATTTTGCTCAAAAAGCTTACAGGTTAGGGGGAGGAGACAAAATAAATAAGTAAAAAGTAAACTGTAACCCCCAGACAGTACTAATTACCATGGAAAATTAAAGAAAGGGATAATGAAGGGGAAATGAGGTGAGGCAGAGATGGCTCTCGGACAGCTCAGTCTGGTGAGCATTTGGTGTGAAATAAAGAGAAAGCCACTTCAGATATCCAGAAAAGAGTATTTCAGGAGAAGCAGATCACACAGGCATGCACGCCGGTAAACACTGTGCAAGCCTTCTGTGTGCACAGGGATGGCTGAGTGGTGAAATATCTCTTTCCTCCTCGGGCCTTCCGCCATGTGTGACTGTACAACTCACTGTGAATTATCCTCGTTGTTTATTCTCTTCAGCTCTCGGATGTGAAGATTCCTGACCCTCTCCAAACGCTCCAGTTCCGCCTGGATTTCTGCCTCTTCCTGAAGATGAAGAGAGGAAACTGTAACAAGCTCTGTTTCTTTGTGATATAAAAGGATATTTTATCCATGCATCCATTTTCACAGTGACGAGAACAGTGTATTACAAAGTAACACTGAGTTAGTTCGAAGGCCAGCACACTCTCTCAGCGCCTCAGAGACAGACATGAGCAAAGACCTATTGAGGCACCCGTCCTCTACCTAAGAGCTGTACATGAATGTCCAAATTTTTCTGTACTCTGAGGACCTATTTTGACAATGTCTACATTGAGTGACTGACTTCAAGGCAATATAAAGCTGACCCATTACACAAAATGGGTTCCCCAATTTTAATTTAAGAGGAACAAATTTACTAGCACAAAACAAATGAAGGTATTTTTTATAATCAGTAAGGGGGGAGAAAGGGAATAGCTACAACCTAATAAAATCTGGAATACAAATACACTCTTTGGATAAACCCCTATAACCTTAAAGACACATTTGAGCAAACTTACGAAGAGCAATGGCAGCTCCTCAATTAGTAGAAAATATGAAGCCAAGTCCTAAAGATGTACTTACAAACTATTCAGTATATGTTGACATATGCATTTTTCATATCTTGAAACACATTTTAAAAAAAAAAAAATTCAAAGCTACCAAAGCATATCAAGCAAACATATTCTCTCCCTCCTCACACACACATATGCCTTTGTTAGTGTTAATTTAAGAACTACTTACAGATAAATACAACATACCAAATTTGGTGGAATTTACTAGAAATGTCCAATTTTAAAAATATTTTGAATAAGGGCATTTGCTGAGTAAATAAAACCCAGGGATTATAGTGGCCCAATATGTATGTACTATAATTATCAATCTACTGTAGAAAATCTAGCCTAGATGTTACTTCCCAATATTATAGTTGAGCACCCTCTATTCCATTAGCTCCTTCACTTGCTGTCTCTTGGCACTTGTTACTTAGTATCTTTGAATAGGAAGTGATGATGCACACCTACAATTCTAGCCTGTAGTCTCCATGTGCCTGAGGAGGCTAGAAGGCCCCGGACCCTTGGTACTGGAGTAGCAGATGGTTGTGAGCCACCAGGCAGTGCTGGAAATTGAACCCAGATCTTCTGGAAGAGCAGTCCGTGCTCTTAATCACTGAGCCATCTCTCCAGCCCCAAAATTTAGTGTAAACTATATAATTATGAGATTCAAGTAAGCCGCTGAACAGAATAATGCTTTTACAGCCTTCAGGTGGTTTATACAATAGAGGTAACAAACACCTTAAAGTTTCTACAGGAAGTGTGAGCTGTATTTACACCTCCCATCTGGCAACCTAGTAATTCTTAAACCTTAAAACACTAGGACATATCTGGGGAATACAATTCTGCAACTTTAATTAATTCTTCCCAAATCTCACAGAGAAAAAGGTATATTGTTAAAGAGTAAATATTTATGTTTTTCTTTAAGGTCATACATAGAGGCTTTAATACTGGGTCTTTGGGATATAGTCAGGGTCTGTTGAAAGTTATAAAGGTGAGGCTTCATGACAAGGTATGTGTGTTAATTAGATAAGATTCCTGCCTGACTAAATATATACCCCCAGACCATGTATAAGCCAGGAAGAGAGTCTTCACTAAAACCAATCTCTGCTAAAACATGAGCTAGACTCCGAAACTAAGTAAATGAAGTTTTTGTTGCTCAAGTGACCAGTCTGATACTTTACTATGGCAGCCCAAGCAAGCATACACATTCTTTTAAGCCAGTGGTTCTCAACCTTCCTAACGCTGTGACCCTAAAATACAGTCTTTCATGTTGTGGTGACCCCAACCATAAAGTTATTTCACTGTTACTTCAAAACTGTAATTTTGCTACTGCTATAAATCTAAATGTAAATATCTGATACGTAGGGTATCTGATTGTAGCCTACAGATTGAGAGCACTGTCTAAGCAAATGATAGAGACAATACTGTCCAGTAACATCTCCTTGCAAGAAAGGGTGTGGCCCAGTTAGAATATAGCTGTATGAGTCTAAACAACTAAGTTACCTTGCATCAGATGATTTCCAAAAGTCTGTTCTATAGGCTATATTCTTATTGCTTGAGAATGACATTAAAAATGGTCTGAGTTCACAACTCATCACAATGGAGCCATATCTTCAAACTCACAGAAAAACCAGGTCCAATTAATAGAATCTAACCAAGTACTAAGTTTCACTGGGCAGGGTGGTACACACCTTTAGTCCCAGCACTCCAGAGGCAGAAACAAGCAGATTTCTGAGTTCTATGCTGGCCTGGGCTACAGAGAAAGCTTCAGGCCAGCATAAGCTGCATAGTATGATCCTATCTAAAAACTAAACAAAGCTCTAATTCTGGTTCAACTAGTAGCAACTTAGTTATGTAAAGCATGAGAGTCTTAAAGAAACAAGGGTATTTCTGGAAATGAAATGATTTTTGTAGGCAGTTACAGAGTAGAAGGAACATTAGTAAGAACAGATTATATCAGTGGTGGGCTAGGCGAGCAAACACAAAATAAATGGATGTATCCCTTCTCTATTCAAGCCCCAAAGTGCAGCAACAGGCAATTTAACAATATGTACCACACCTAAAACACATTTTTATATTCTGATATACATCACAAAAATCAAGTCATATAAACAGCAGATCTCAATATTGCCTGCCTGATTAAATGACCCAAAAAATACTACTTTCCAATATTTTTAAATTCATGAACAATAAGTTCCATAGCCACTTCACCTGAACACTTTGTCTCTTCATGTATCTTGAGCACAAAAATGTACCTTATTCAGTTAGTCTCTTTTGACAACATAATATCCCGATTCATGAGTTATATCATGTCTACTCCAGTTTCTTGACCTTTCCTGCATCTATCCATCCATCTTCTCTCCCTCTCCTCCCCCCCACTCACACACACACACGCGCACACACACACACACACACACACACACACACACACACACACACACACACGCGCGCGCGCGCAGACAGAGAGAGAGAGAGATCCACCAATTTTCTTCAACTTTATCCTTATTGTGAAGATACGAGCCAACAGCCGAACAGATTTTCACCAATACAGAGCAGGTCTGAATTTATCCCGAAGGCCACACTTGAGTGTGACTGAGTAGACTGGAAAGGAGACACAGGCTCTGGAAATCATGCCTACTTTCTTTTCTACCTATACACATCACCTTTCTATTCTCATTTCCAATCCAGACATCTGCCAGGACTGAGGGGAATACTTTCTTTCCTACATGAGTTAAGTAGCTTAGACTCCTCCCCTCCAACCTCACTGCCAGTGGTCACTGATGTCCTCTTCTTCCCTCACTGTATGTTCTTCATTTCCTGAGAGAGAAGTGTATGATGTTATGTGGCACGTGTGGTGTGTGTGTTTCATTCTCCCTTCAAATGCACAGAAATATACGCTAAAGCTTTTAACTGGGCATGAATGCTAAATAAGACAGGTTTGTTTCTCTACAAGTTTCACCATTTTGTGTAAACAAAGTAAAACCTTGTCTAAACAGCTGCAAATAAATGTAAGAATTCCAATGACTGGCAAGTTCAAAGTATAATCTTTAGTATTATTCTGCTGAACTGCTGCATTACAGGGGCAGACTTCCTTATATGTTACCCAAGGTGCTGACTCTGTCCAGCAGGCCATGGACAGTAAGTAAGTAGTACATGCCCAGGACAGTCCTTTCTTCCAGGTTTCTACTTTCTTTGAACCCTTTTCAGGATATTGATGGATCACGTAAGTATGAAAAGATTAAACTTTCTACCTGACAATGGGAAGGGAGGAGCTTAAACATACTCATTATGTGTGTACATTTAAATAGCATAGATTTACAGTTTTGATAGAAATGACCAGTGGTCAAAAAATTGGTCTCATTTTAAAACAGTAAACAAGTCATATAGACTTGTTTCTAGACTAAATTAAACAACTCAGCATGCTCTAAGTGAAGGAAACCTGACTTGCAATATTAAACAGTCACTACAACAACAAAAACCAAAACTTTTTTTTTGAGCTAGAGCATCACATAGCCTAACCTTGGCTATGCGACTGTGTAGCTGGGGATGACCTTGAACTCCTGATCTTCCTTGGATAATATACATGCACTACCACCCCTAGATACACTGGAGTTAGAACCCTAGATTCATGCACGCCAGGCAAACACTCTACTAGGTGAGTACATCCCCAGCCCTACAAAAATGTTTAAATCCTACTGCTTAAACAAGTAAATTAATACTAAATATTAAAGAAAGAAAACTTTACCTCTAAATTTTCATTTCGGTAAGTGGCTATCATCTACTACCAAGTTAGGGTTTGCATTATAAAAGCCAGACTGTCCTAAGTGTCTAGGGAGGTGGAGGTGCCTATGAACAGAGAGCTTCCATCTACAGCTAGTTCCAGGCTTCCTCAGCAGCCATCCTTTACAATCCACTCATCTGACTAGGAAGCAACAGTAAGACAACATGTCAACTGAAGAATTCCAACACACTTCTCGGCACCTTTCTTGCCCACACACAGCAGGAAGTCAGACACCTCCCGACATCCTTCCTGGGCTTCAGTGTGACTTTTTCAAGCACAGTGCACTTCCACCAGCATTCTCTTGAGGACTACGCCTACTCCTGCCATCACCGTGTACAGAAACATAATGGCCTTACGTGAGAGAATTTAAGACTTCTTTTGGTTATAGCCACAAACATAATAATGAATAAATAGATCTAAAGAGTAAGTCATCTAGTGTTATACTGTTCATTATTTTCATTCAAAACTAAATGACAAGAAATGTCACATACAGAACTTATTTTTGTGATCATACTAAGGACTTGATAAGTTGGATGATATTAAGTATTCTAAAAAGGCCAAAAGATACCAAAGTTGGTCAGGAATATGTGAAGTCAATTCACCTAAAACCAATGCCCTGCATACTCCACTGTTCAAAAGGTTTGTAGGCAATCCAGTCTTGTCCGTTTCAACTGGCTGCATGTTCCACTGTGAGGAGTGAGAAAAGAGCTGTGAGCTTGTTCTCAGCCTGTAAAGAGGTCACCATGGAGGTTAGTACTGATGCTGCTGCTGCCTGTCACTGCTTGTTTCTCTTTGCAGGTGCCAATATCGGTCAGAGAACAGGATGTCAGTGGCAGAGTTGTTGCTACACTGTTATCTCTTCAGAACGAGGCACAAGGACAGATGAATGCCACATCGCAAGGAGCAGAGGAGAAAGAGAGAAAGAAATGGTGTCAGGTGGCATGCTGGATGTGATTCTGTCTCAGTAGAGACTGAGATGACTGTCAATTGCTTAGCTGATTGCTTCAGGCTGATACCTTTGTGTCTGCTGCTTCTGGCTATCCCTGTTTCAATTACAAACTGGTTATGTTCCCCAATAAAACTTCTGTCACTTAAACCAGGTTTTATAAATCTGTCACACACACACACACACACACACACTCACACACTCCCCATGCCTACTTTACTATTTAGTATCTGAGACATCAAACTTTCTAGCATTCTCCTAAAATAATCACATATTTTAAATGTAAATCTGAAAACAAGAAAACAGCGGGTATGCTAGTGTACATCTGTAGTCCCAGTACTTGAGAGGCAGAGGCAGGCAAATCTCCATGAGTTCCAAGCCAGGGCCAATCTCAAAACACGCAACAACAGAAACTAGAGAACAAAGAACAACTATGTTCACACACTGTTCACATTATACACTCAATGTGTCAAGACACAGTAACTGTTCCTGAAAACTTACATTTCTGTTTCGTTATCAGTCTAGGATAGCAGAATTACTAAAACATACATGCTTTACACTATGACTAGAGAGACATTTTGGGGTTTTTTTTCATTGTCTGTTGATTTTACTGAAAACACAACTGTCTTCAATTCCAGAATAACTATCTCATTCAACAAACAGCCTATAAGAGCTTTGTTAAATCAGAGGGGAAAAAAGTTTATCCATTATTAGAATTTACCAAAGGCTAGTATCAAAAAAGGATCAACAAGTTTATGGTTTGATGATGCTCCTAAATCCCTATATTTCCAATGGGCAGAAATATGTAAAACAGTGAGTTGCTCCTTTGCCATGTGTGTATGTACATATATGCAGGCTGCAGGTAAATGTCTGTGTATGCTCATGTAAGTCAGAGGTTGACACCTGTACTCATCAATCACTTTCAACCGTTGTTTCCTAATTTTTAAGTGTGTATGAGAGAGAGAGAGAGAGAGAGAGAGAGAGAGAGAGAGAGAGAGAGAACGTGAGCACTAGCTAGTGGAGGGGACATTTATGTGGAGTCAGTTCTCAGGTCTTTCCTTCTACCTTCATTTGGGCTTGGACTCAGGCCACCAGGCTTGCATAGTGAACAATTCTAGTTTCTGGGCCATCTCTCTAGACCCCTACCTAAGTTTTTGAGACAGGGTCTCTCACTGAACCTAGAGTTCACCAATTTATCTATGCCGGCTGCTTGGGAACTCCCAGGACCCCCATGTCTTCACCTTCTAGCACTGAAGTTACAGATGTGCTGCTGAATTCACATTTTACTGGATGCTGGAGACCCAAACTCAGGTCTTCGTGCTTACACACTGAGCATTTTACCAACTGAACTATCTCCCCAGCCTCTATTCTGTCTTTTTGAAAAACATAAGTTATTCTTTGCAACAAGGTTTTAGTAAGCACTAGTTAGAGAGAGTTTGCAAAAATGAGTATATTTCATCTTGAAATCATTTTGGGAGTAATGGAGTCTTATATACAGTTCTGTTCTATGTAATTCTTAAGGTATTTTTTGAAAGTTAGTTGAAGGCTGGAAAGATAGCCCACTGGGCAAAATACCAGTCTGCCTCAGTTTGCTTTCAGGACCCACCTGGCAGATGGAGAAAACCAACTCACAAGTGCCATGGCACAAGCATAATCCCATATGAATGCGCGCGTGCGCGCGCGCACACACACACACACACACACACACACACACACACACGGGGGGGGTTGTTTAAAAAGAAGTCAAGTTGGATTGGAGAGGTGGCTCAGTGGTTAGGAGCACTGGCATTTCTCCCAAAGGACCTGGGCTCAATCTCAGCTCCCACATATGGCAGCTCACAATCTGTGACTCCAGCCCCTGGAGTCACAACGACCTCTTCTAAGACTCCTGGAGCTCTATACACATGGTGCATGGGAAAAAATACAGGCAAAACACTCATAAAAACAAACAAATTAATTAAAAACAATCTTATTTGAAAATGTTTATACTTTAAGGGGGGGTTCTCTAATGCCCTTTAAAAGTAGATTGAGAGCGAAAAAAATCCATATATCAATAAATAACAAAGAAAGAATCTAGCATGAACATAATTTCAAAGGAAGGAAATATGTGAAAGAGAAGGATTGTGTGTGAAAAGCAACTAAGCTGGTCACTGTGATGAAGTGAAGAAGGAATCTTCAAAAGGATGTGGCATAAAGTCAATAAATCTGCCTCCAAAAACTTTACTGTAAACTTTATTTAAGTGCTCGGTATCTGTTCGTCTTCTAGGATTAGGAAGATCACTCTGTGGTATCAAGATCTCTTTCAGCCAGGCTTGGTGGCACCCTCCTCGTATCCCCAGAACATAGGCAACTGAATTCAGAGCATCACCGAACACCCTCTACACAGTGAGACCCGTGACTCAAAAACCCCAGAAACAACCCACACACAAAAAAAAGTCTCCTGTGTATACGAGGCCTGGGTTCCAGCCCTAGCACTATGCACAAAAGGTTCTCTAATATCTGTAAAGAAAAGAACTGAGTTGTCAGGAATTCATGCAGTCCCTGCTCACACATTCCCAAGTGGCTTATTTA
Source organism: Rhynchomys soricoides (assembly GCA_019843965.1). NCBI lineage: Eukaryota > Metazoa > Chordata > Mammalia > Rodentia > Muridae > Rhynchomys > Rhynchomys soricoides. The sequence goes on along the minus strand of JADRCH010000029.1, from coordinate 6,315,825 downwards.
TCCTGTCTGATGCAGGCTCCTACTTGACCTTATCACACTTTAAGCCTTTGTTTTCTAAGATACAGAGTAGCATAGATAGAAACTGAACAGTATGATTCATTTAGTAGTAAATACGCTTCTCAGTTATCATAGAGTATGAAATGAATATGGATAGAATATGAACTACATCACATCACAAATCATCAATTTTAAGTGGAAGGTGAATCTTCTAAATTCTCATGGTGTTGGGTCCCTTAACAAGGAATATGCTTATAATTTAAGGCTAATGAGTTTGACATAATAATCCTAACTTTATGTTAAGAGTTTATTTCAGGGGACGAGAGGAAGGAAGAGAAGGAAAGAGGGAGGGGGAGCAGAGAGATTTGCTACTCTAACATGTGCGGCTCCAATCTACACCCTTATCTGACCTGCTACTTACTCAGCAGGTTCCACAAGCATCAAGCATTCACAGATCGGAGCAGACCCAGCCTATGGCAGGAACTATATACTCACAGCTGAGGTATGCTTTGCCAGCTACCAAACCTTAGAGCTTAGAGCTTAGGAACTGATAAGACAAAATTTTCTCTTGAATCAAGCAAGACTCTCCCTTTTATAATCTTTCTCTCTCTCTCTCTCTCTCATACAAATTAAGTTACTGCTCATTACTTTCTAACTGAACAACTAAGACATAAATACCCAGTTGTGAGCAGGCAGCCCTATTCCTATTCCGTCGCCCTCTAAGGTGACATCACTCGCTCAGTTTTATTCTCTCTACACACTTCAAGCAACCTCCTTTATAAGCACATTCATTCTTCTCACCCAAACACCTCCGACAGCTCTAAGTCTTAAGACTTTTAGCACTGTGAACTGACACTTTCTCCCACAACACTTTATGGCAGAGAACAAAACAAACAAACAAACAAACCAGGAGAATTATGCTGGGAATTGGTCTAGTAGAGTTAGAAACCTAAGACTCACATAAACTGGGAAAAATGCAGAGAAAATGATTATGGTAGTAATGAGACATTGAAACTTTACTTGAGAAAATAAAGCATTGTTCACAGAGACCAAATATTTTCAAAGTACCAAGAAAACTTTGAACTCTACCATCAACCATCAAAAAACAAACCCTGAATGTTTTCAAAGTATATTTTTTTAAAAATACATAGTAATGCTGACTTCAACCACTATAAAATTTTAGTTTTATCTAACAAAATAGATATAAGAATGTCATTAGAAAGAGTAACTTAAATGTGCTATCACATGTGCGAATGGTTACCTCCAGACAAAGCTCTCAGTACACCTTTGGTAGCGCAGCAGCCAAGAATTCACTTGACAATAGTGTAATTAATGCACAGCCTCGTTAGTGCTGTAACTAAGGATTTCCTAACCCACAGCATAAGCAAGCATGCACACAGTGTCCCTTTATTATCAAGGTCTCACCTGAACTCACATGCTACATTTTTCTGTGTTCAAACTAAAGCATGAAAATGCTTGAGGAATTTTGTTTTTTATTTGTATGTCAAATGTGTATAAACCACACATGCCACAGCACAATTGTGGGCATTAAAGGACAAGTGGCCAGAATAATTTTGCTTCTTCCATTGTGTAGATCCTGAGTTGGCAGGCCAGCAAGTCACTGTATTTACCTACTGAGCACCTTTACTTGCCCTTGTGAATTTTCATATGGGGCATCAAACATATCTCCTTTTTGTCAAAATAGCTTAGGTGGGATACACAAATACTGTGACTCATCTGTACTGAAATCCCCTCTTACCTCACAGGTCATTAATAGTTGTATTGCTGCAACAATTCTACCTACAGTTCTGTCAGCTATGGAGAACTGAGGGCAATTGTCTATATATCTCAAAGAGCTTGGAAAACTGAACAATCACAACAGAACAGAAGGGGTTGTTGGGAAAACAAAGGAGAACCAAAAGAAATCATTTTGCAATTTATTGTTTAGGCAATTTAGCCTGAAGCTTTCTGAGCAGTGGTGTGATGGTTTGAATATGCTTAACCTAGGGAGCGGCACTATTAGGTGTGGTCTTGTTGGAGGAAGTGTGTCACTGTGGGTGGGCACTGAGACCCTCCTCCTAACCACGTGGGAATAAGTCTTCTAGTGGCTTTCAAATGAAGATATAGAACTCTCAGCTCCTCCTGCACCATGCCTGCCTGGATACTGCCACGCTCCCACCTTGATGATAATGGACTCTGAACCTGTAAGCAGCCCCAATTAAATGTTGTCCTTGTAACAGTTGTCTTGGTCATGGTGTCTGTTCACAGCAGTAAAACCCTAAGACAAGTAGCACAGGCAAATGTGGTGTGGTGACAGTTACTACAGTTTTCTGCATGCTCTAACCAAGTGCTCTATGGACAACATCTCAAACAGGGCTTACTATGTATGTAATTCAGTAGCAACTGACACACGGTGCTCTTGGTTCCAGCCCACCCTACTCCTCAGAGGTGCCTCCATAGACACTGTCTTCACTTAGTTCAGTCATATCTTCACATCATCTTATTATCAAATCAAATAACTGATAAGCAAGAAGTAGAATAAAAAAAGGCTGAATAGAAGAAAATTTTTGGTCTGTTCAAAACTTCATTTTGAAGGGGGAAAAAATCTCTACTAGTATTTGGAAATGAGTTGCATCAAAATTAGACCTATAAAAGCAAAGGGCTGATTACACTTGCAAGTTTATAAACAAGTACAGTGACACAGTAACACAAACTTAACTCACAGCAACTATTTTTCTCAATTGTATCACTTCCAACTGGACCAACTGTTTATAGCTTATAAAATTTTCTTGGGTATGCATTTTAATAAAAACATTTAAACAATTTGTACTGAATAAATTAAAAATTAAGCCAAAGAAATTAATACTGTTCTTCACATTCTTGATAACAAACTAGAAACCCAGCACGGGCTGCACATACCTTTTTGAGATGTCCTAGTCTAAGTTTAAAAATTTCCTCTTGTTCATGATATTCTGCCAGAGTCAGCCTGTCAAAAGTGAAATTTTAATTCTACATTGAGATTAATGCTTACTTTTTTAAAATTAAAAACCAACAACACATGCTAAATAAATTAAAACAAACAAACAAACAAACAAACAATATACAAGTTAAAGTAATGGTAACTTGAAGCCTAAAATACAAAAGTTGGAAAAGCCCTTTATGATACTCTTCAGCATAATTTAACATTTCTAGCTGGAATAGTTAACTATGCAATGGGTGTCATGTATCAAGTGATGCTATAGACTTCAGAATCTAAGGCCTTATGTATAGAAAGAAAGACAGTTTCTTCTTATACTCTATTTTGAGATTAATATCGCCAGTAAGGATACAGAGGTAGACAAATGAGGGGGAAAATTAAATAGCATGTGCTAAGAAGAAAAAACAAAAGGTGGCATGATAATGAATATTTAATTAGCTCTGGTTATTAGCCACGGGGAGAAAAGTGGGGAGGGGATCCTTGACATTGGCTACAGCAAGCACTAAGATTCTTAGAACATTGTTGATATGTGAAAGGAGGGGAAAAAAAAGATCCCGTATTTGATGAAGAAAGAAAAAAAAATGGAACCAAATTTTCATGCTGTAGCTCAACTCTGTAAGGATAGCTTTCATCCATCACACACACCCAAGTCCTTGTTTGAAGCCTATGTATGTGGTTCTGAGGAGACTTCAGAAAGAAACACTTCAGTCCCCTCAGCAACACTCAGTATAAATTCTATTTTCCTTTAAGTTCATTACTTGAAAACAACAGCATTCAAAAGAAACAAACCAAGGAATCTAGGTAGTATTCCACTAAAATCATCGTAAGAGCAAACCGGTAAAACCTTCTGATGAAGTCTCCCCATTCTCAGAGTGACACAACTACAGGGTTATACTGAGAACAGCAACTGTTGCCAGCCACTGAAGCTGGATACAGTAAATCTGGAGTTATTTTTTCTAGTAGGTGTAAGAGCACTCCCTGTAACTGCAAAACCTTCATAGTCCCATCACTCATGAGGGTCACAGCCACAGCAAGGAGATCAGGAGTTCTAGGCCAGTGTGGGCTAAAAGCTAGAACCTGTCACAAAACAAAACAGTAGAATGAACTACTGTAATGTACATACAGATGGGGAGAAAGAAGCAGGAAGAAAAATGAGGCTAGAGGTAAACAAAGTCAGTTAAATCACAGCAAATAGCTTCTGGGTATACACATATGCCACAGGCACAAGTTCCCCCACTAACACTGTTTTCTAGTTTTTAAAAGTATGGCTTTAGACCCATCGACAGATCACAGAATGGTTCACAATTTTGTCAAACTATGTAAATCTTTCCTTAGTTGGTTATATATAGGAACGCATTGATTTTTTAACCTTAGTTTAAAAAATGTAGCTAAAATCTGGTATTTGAAAATCAAAGTTAAAGCATGATTTTTGAAATCATGAAAAATTCCAAAGCTCCTAGTCATACAGATTGCTGGGAAGGGATTGATATTTTATTATCTGTCCAAGTTTGTAGGCTTCTACCTTTCTTAACATTTTACAACTATAGGTGTTAAACGCTGTAAATACTCTCTCTAGGGAATTTTGCGTATAAATAGTTTGAAGTGTCCACAGATGCCAAATTCAAGGTTCCTAGTCCAAGGACATGTCTTATAACTGTGATGTAAGCCTCAACATTGCCAAAAGAAGAATCCAACACTTAGTAGCTTTTTAGATTTTCTTCTATCCATGTGCATTAATGAATTATGTTTTGAAAGAAACCTATGGGGCTGTAGAGACAACTAAGTGACCGAGAGCATATTTATTGCTCTTCCAGAAGACCTGAGTTCGGTGCCAACACCACGATGGCAGTTCATCGCTACCTGCAGCTCCAGCACCAATATTCTGACTTTTGTAAGCACCTGCATACATGTGACATATATTCACATTCACATAAATAAAAATGTATCTTAAAAAGAAGAAAATATATGTCTTTAGATCAAGGAGACTGGTTAATCTAAAGGAACAGGGTCTCTTCACTCAAATAACAGAGCTAATCAGACAATGTTAACAACATAGCTTTAAGTACCAGTTGTTTTTATTATGTGCTTTAAGATGATTAAAAATATATCCTCTTAAGCAAGTTAATTTGTCATGTTACTTAAGATAAAAACCTTTCATGCACACATAAGTAGAAACATATGGCTTTCCATATAAATCATACCTGTTACTAAAGTATTAACAATAGATAACAGATAGCTATTACAGATAAGTGTTTATCTATTTAGGAGCTTTAGATAGGCTCCTAAATAAAGCTATCAGTAGGTTTATGGAAATTTGAAAGTAAACAGTGATAGCCTTCCATAGTAAGTGAGACTCCTTACTTTGTTTTAGCCCAGGTATCACTGTACAGTCCTAATAAGCCAGGCTGGTCTCAAGAGACCACTGGCCTCTGCCTCCTCAGTGCTGGGATTAAAAAGCACTTAACAATAGTTGGAAAGTAATTAGAATTGCACAGCAGAAATAACAGAAACTAGCTTTTAAGCTAGTTTAAAAGACAATTGACATTCAATGATTTAAAGACATTGTTTAAGCAAGAAAACAAACCGAAAGCCTCAAAGTTACAAAACACAAGTTACAAAATCAGGCTGTTGAGAGGCATAAAGCATACCTCAGATTATTACAGTTTGGGAGATTTCTACTCAATATTTAATCAGAAGTCCCAAACAAGTATTATAAGGAAACCATTTTTAACATGAAAGAAACATTTCTCCCTACGATCAGGAAGAGGACAAGAATGCCACTTTCACTCCTCCTCCTCAGAACTACACTGGAAATAAGAGCAGAAAAATGTATCCAAACTGTACAGAAAGAATCAAAGTATCTTCACAGGTAATACAACTCTACATGTTAAAAAAAAAATCCTGAAGCAAAGCACAAGGATAAAAACCCATTAAATAAATTCTGGAATGCTCTAAGGCATGAGACAACACATAGAAATCATTGTTTCTACACACACTAGAAACAGCCACAGGATTAACAAACAATTCCCATTTCCACAGCACTCAACAGAAGCCAAATGAGGGGAAAAAAAAAAAAATCAAGGAATAAATTTAAATCAAGAGGTTAAAGACTTTTATGTGAAGAACTATAAAATATTGCTACAAAATTAAAGGTCCAAGTGTGTCTATCGGGGCAGAGTTAAAGGAGAAGGCATCTATAGAGGAATTAGGTTTCTATAGAGCAGAGCTAAGGACCAGATGTCTGCAAGGACCAGGTATCAACAGGGGCAGAGTTAAAGGTCTAGGTGTCTACAGGGGCATAGTTAAAAGTTTAGATGTCGCCTTTAATCCCAGCACTTGGGATGCAGAGACAGGGAAATTTCTGAGTTCGAGGCCAGCCTGGTCTACACAGTGAGTTCCAGGACAGTCAGGGCTACACAGAGAAACCCTGTCACGAAAAACAAAAACAAAAATAAACAACAACAACAACAACAACAACAAAAAGTTTAGATGTCTATAGGGGCAGAGTTAAAGAAGCAGGTATCAACAGGGGCAGAGTTAAAGGTCTAGATATCTATAGAGGTAAAGTTAAAGGACCAGGTGTCTACAGAGAAGAGCTAAAAGACCAGGTGTTAAAGCACTAGGTGTCGTTAGGGGTAGAGTTAAAACCCAACACTTTTAAGTGCTTTTACCAACAGTTGGGTGTTCTAATTGGAATCAGAACAAAATTAGGAATGACTTCAGGAAGTGATTTTGAGATGAGATTTTGAAGAAGTGGCCATGTTGGTCTGTTCATTTCTTGTCAGATTTTGGAAGTCTGAGACAGGAGGACTGCTTGAGTCCAGAAAATAAAGATCACACCAGCAACCCAGGGAGATAAAGAGGAAAGGAAAGGACTTAGTAAAAATGGAACTAAGGGGAGAAAAAGGAAAATGAAGATTAACGAATGAAAAATATGTAAGAGAATGGGGTACACCCAGTGCAGAAAACACAAGACCTGGACAGTATGTGTGCAGAGGACCAAATGGAGCTGGTGTGTTTGTAATATAATAAGAGCTTCGCTATTCGCTCACTGCTTTAAAAGTCCCTGACATGGCAGGAATGAGGGTCAAAGCACCTTTTTTTCAACAGGAGACACAAATGTGTCTATACAGAACATCCAAAGATATCTACATTTTCACTCACATAAATTTTTTGTACTTTCCAAATCTTCTATAAACATGTAACTATTATTCAAGCATCTTTTTTCTTTGAATTACAAAGAGTAACTGACATAGAAAATTTAGGAAACAAAAGAAAAAAGAAACAACCATCTAAAACTACCTGTGAACTGCATTTATATGTTCAGAAAATAAACACCACCAATGGTACTTAAAAGGCATATTAATTTGAACACTAGATTGGTATAGCCAGCTGATTCAGATACACAAGAGGGGTAAATCCCACTCTCTACTTAAAAGTTCAGGCATTGATATTTATGTCAGAGATAACGTTTCACTTAACATCTTTCCTGGCTATAACTATTTTTGTTTTTGCAATATTAATTATGAATAACATTATTATTAGCATTCTTGCTCACTGCTAACAATGTAAGTGAAAAATTTAAAAGAAGCTTACAGTTGTGGTAAATTTGGCCTAACAAAGGGATCATTTTCTGCTCCATTGACTGCCTTGTTTTTTCTTTGTTTTGGTTCAGAATTGGTAGTAGGTGCCTGAGAATTATTAGCTGTGGGAGGTTTGCGTTTGGCTAGAAGTTTTCTTTGCCGTTCAATATCTTCCCTTTGTTGATTCACCCATTCTTGTTGCCTGTGTAAAAATGAACAAACGAAGCCACATTAATCTCCCATTATTTTCCACAATTAAAAATATATCAAAAAGATCACACAATATAAACCTTTACTCTGTTGGTCTCATTCTTTTTAAAATTTTTAAATATACACTTGTTTTGTGTACCAAGTGATTTGTTCATGTGCTTTTTGGACAGGACCTCACTATGTAGCCTTGACTGGCCTGAAACTGATAGTGATCCATCTGCTTCTGCCTCTGAATGCTGAGATTAAAGGTATGCACCAACACAACCAACTGAGTGTGTTGCCGGTATGTACCCATGTATTCATGTGCATCACAAGTGTGTCTGGTGCCTCTAGAGGCCAGATGAGGGTATTAGTTCACCTAGAACTGGAGTTACAAAAGTTGTGAACCACCACCTGCATGCTGGAAACCAATCCTTGGGCTTTAGGTCCTCTGGATGAGCAGCCAAGTGTTCTCAACCGCAGAGCTATCTCTCTAGCCTCGCAGGTCCTGCTCTGGTAAACAAAGCATCCTACAGGTCTCACTTCATACAGTCTTTAAATGAAGTGTTCCCTAAACCTCTAGATAAGAGCAAGTATGTGACTACATAGGATTTCATAGTATCTTGTCCTTACTACCGTTCCTATAGAACTTCATCAGAATGAGTTTGTTTAGTCTAATCTTTTCATAAAAATAGACAGTGTATGCATGTGTGCATGCATGTGTGCATGCATGCGTGCAAGCGCGCACACACACACACACACACACACATTCTATTTTATTCTTACTATCTAGCATGGTGATCAAAATATACCAGTATATACACTAAGATTCTGTTAAATAAATGAATTAAGAACAAAACAAAGCAAAATCCAAGCCCCATCTAATGAAAGCTTGAGATAGAATTTAAATATATATTTTATCATTCAACATTAATATTTGTAGATAAGCTTATAAAAGGCCAAATGAAATTTTAATATGAAGTGTTACTTTCTTAAAATAGTTGGTATTTTGAAATAAAAGATGATTTAATGTGAAAAAAAAAGCAGAAAAGAAATTTGAAAATTTTACCTGTTACATTAATAAATACAAATTTAATATCACTTCCCACTGAAGTATCTAAAACAAGTTTTCAAAGAGTTGAGATTCTAAAAACTAGTGGATATTATATCTATTATAATGGATATATCTATTACAGAATTATAGGTTAGTTGTAGATATGTAATCTCCAAGTGTGCGTGTATGGGAGTGGGGGATTCCAAGTTCAAAAGACGCTTAGGCTACAGAGCAAAACTTGCCATTAAAAATTGGGGAGCACTGCATAGTGCACATGTGGTGGGTGGAAGACGAGGTCCCAGGGGTACAGCTCAGTCCATCAGGCTTGCAAGTGCGCTTACCTGATGAGCAACCTCAACAGCCAACAAAGGAACTGTGCTCAGCCTTTCCTATCCTAAAATACGTTAAGTTTATTCTGATAGAAACCATATTCCTTTAATGTCTACTATGTCAAGAAAGAAAATTTTATAGCTCTACGTGGTCATACTACTGAAATTTAGAGCAAACAATGTTTTACCCTTCAAACAGGGACCCCAGAACTCTGACTTGGTGGCTGACGGACTCATTCCTCTTTTTCTGTGGCCTTAGAACTAAGACAAGAGTGAAAGAAACTAGAACCAAGATAGAAAAATCTCAAAAATAGCAAAGTAAGAATGAGATGCTAACTCCTTCCATATGGATGAAGGAGTAACATAGTGTGCTCTTACTTAACGAACAGTAAACAGAGGGCCAGGGCGTGCAGCATGCTAGTGGAGCACTTGTCCAGGATTCGTGAGCTTTTTCATCAGATCTCCAAAACTCCACAAAAACAATCAAAAAAGAAATTGTCAATGTATTTTAAAGGGGCTGGAGAGACGGCTCAACGATTAGGAGAACTGACTGCTCTTCCAGAGGTCCTGAGTTCAATTCCCAGCAACCACATGGAGGCTCACAACCATCCGAAATGAGATCTGATACCCTCTTCTGGAGTGCAGGTATGCATGCAGAGTACACACGCACGTACATACACACACAGTCTTTAAAAATGTATTTTAAAAAGAGGCTGTAAGTACAAATAAACGGCCTAGAGGCAAATAAAAAATTAATGGGACAGAGCTACTACAGATACCCTGTTCTTCAGGGATCACAATCTGGTTCAGAGTTTATTCATTAACATTACTAACTTTTCATTTATTCACTTCTCTTCCCATTTTCTAACCAATCTGGGCTATAACAATGAATGTAAACATCATGTGACAATATGCAGTAAGTCCTCAATTAGTTCTTATCAGTGATAGGAAATGCAAATAACTTTGTTCTTTTAAGATAAACATAACTATTGGCATAGCTAATAATATTTTACTTCTTAAATTATTTTTCCTTTACTTTTATTTTATGTGTTCTGCCTGCATGTGTACCAAGTGCCAAGGCCAAAGCCAAAGAGAGAACAATGGATGCCCTGGGACTGGAATGAAAGATGATTGTGAACTGCCATGTAAGTGCTGGGAATTATACCTGGGTCCTCTGGAAGCGTATCTGGTGCTCTTAACCACTGAGCAACCTCTCCAGTCCCTAATACTTTAGACTATATACATTACTGTAGGATAGTCATGCTGAGTTTAATAGCAGATATTCTTGCTCACAAAATATTAAAAATGATGGTTTTCATCTCAAATCTATTTCCTATTCTCTACTTTAAGTATTCAGTATTTTATCTCGTGTCCATCTTGATAAATGTGTGAGCTACTGTGTCTGAGGCAAGAAAAAGATTTTTTTCCTTAGGCACAGAAGTCAGGTCCTGCTGATTTTAACAGTTAAGGAATGGGGAAAAAACCAAAAGTAAAAAGGTACACACGAAGGTGTGTACCTCAAGTCCCAGGAAGCAGAATTCAGAGGAAGGAAGATCAGTTAAGTCCAAGAATTCAAGACCAACTTGAGCAATACAGAAAAGTCCCATTAAAAATAAATTCTAGGAGACAGAGGCACACGTTTTCCAGTCAACACACACCACCACTACCACCACCACCACCACCACCACCAATAAAGTATCCTTCTAGAATATCCTTTCTAAGTCAAGTTTAGAAAAAAATGAGGGCTGAGCAAGATTACTCAGTGGTAAAGGGCTTGCTGGTAAGAAACATCAAGTCCCTAACTCAAAAATACAAGATGAAGAGCAACTAAGGAAGACATCTGATGTTGACCTCTGGCCTACAGATACAAAATGTTTAAAAAGCTCTTTTTTTTAAAAGGAAAAAAAAAGAGGAAAGGAAAGTACATTGTACTCTTTAGATGAATGGTAATTACATAAGAATTGTTAAATACTGTAGCTGTGTTATCTGTTTGCTATTCTTTTCATATGTACTAAGTTTTAGGAATTCAAATAGTAAACAGATATTGAACCTAATTTCAAATTTATAATCCTTTAATGGAAATCCAAACTATTAATTTAAAAAGTACAACACTTAGGCTGGAGAGATGGATCAGGGCTTATGAACATACATTACTCTCCCAAAGGGCCAGCACCCATATCTGATAGCTCAGACTTAAATTACTTCAGATCTGATGTCTCTGCACACGCATGTGCAAGTGCGTATACACACTCATACACACACATACTTGAATCTTAAAAATTGTAACATTACTAACTTCACAAGATTTTGAAATGCAAAACCATCTGTCCATTGTTCTGTAAAAGAAGCGCCGTGTCTAACTGTTGTAAAGTGCCCAAGACGCAACCGATCTTGCATACTCTTCTCTCTGCTTGACAATTTTTCTTGTGTACTCTAAAAATGAGAAAAACAAAAACAAAAACAAAAACAACAAGAGCATCAATTATAATCATTCAAAATTTTCCTTCCATCCATCCATCCATTTATGAGACAGGGTTTCTCTATTTAGCCCTGGCTGGCCTGGAATTTACTCTGTAGATCTGCCTCTTCCTCCCCAGTACTGGGATTAAAGGCATGAACCACCACTGCTAGGCTATTTATTCAAATTTTAAAAGCATGCAAAGAAAAGCAGGCTACTGAGGGAAAAGAAAATTTAGTAATAACTCACCTTTTCAATAAGCAGTTTCTTACTCATAGATATGCACTTATTTAATCGTTCTTTGTATTTTTCAAGTAATTTCTGTTGATCATCTATTTGCCGCCTGAGATCACAGTTGGCCTACCACAGGAGTAGAAAATGAAAGGTCTAGAATCAGTGTGTATGAAAATCTTAGTGATTGTTTTGAATAAATTAAGATAAATACCAAAAGTCTACTTACTATCAAACATTAACAGCATAGTAGAAAGTACAGTAAATTTATATACACATTCTGAACATTTACGTGTATATTCCAATGTATACATTTTTGGCTATATAATCTGAATCTAAGTTCAGTTCCCTTATTTGTAAATGGAAGAAGTATAATCTACCTGAGCTAACAGTACAATGTGGTATAGATCACATGTGTAACACATTTAAGAGGAGACATGAATTTCTTCTTTCACACTACCAGATCTTCTCAGAACACTTTCTCTACTAAGTGTAAGGACAACACTGTCATTGGCTGACCCAGTTAACTACTTTCCTCCTTGAACAGGATACAGATTCTGTTCACTCTGCAGGTAGCTATATACCCAAAGAGGAGACTTCTTTCCAACTCCAGGTAAGTCTGACTGGCCTACCACTACAGGAAGAGAATCACTTCTGTGGCCTACTGAGATACCCTATCCCGTAAATATTCTGAATTAGGTCTGAAGGAGAGCCTAGGAATTTCATTTTCTCCATCAATACTGCTGCTACTACCACTAAGTACTAAGATCCCCAAGTATAGTCCAATCATGCAGAAAACCAAACTGTATAATACTTTTAAATGTTGGGAGAAAGAAACTGCCAATGTAAAACTACATGCTCAATAAAACTGTATGTCAACAGAAACAAAATGAGATTTAGCACAAACAGATCCTCACTTGTAAAAAGTTCAAACAAAGCCTCAACTTGGTTTGAGAATCAGTATAGATGTTTCACTTAAACTGACCTCAAACTTCCATTAAGATTCCAGATAGCCAAAACAAAGGGTACCTGTTCAATCGCACATCAAGGGTGTCTCACCTCCCCTGCCCTGTGTGTGAGTGTGAGTGTGTGTGTGCGCGCGCACACGCATGTGAGTAGTGTAGCTCAGGCTAGTTTTAAACTTATAATCCTGCTGTCCTCCTCCTGCCCCAGTGTGCTGGGTTTATGGGCATGTACCGTGTGTACCATATGTCAAGGTTTAATATAAAGCCATGTTAATTACAATCACACTAATTGTCTTCTTGAATAATAATGGAAAAAATGTTTAATTCTAGACTGATATGTACCTAGCCAAAAGACTACAGTTCCCAGCTTCTCTTACAAAGAAATTTAAGTAAATTCAGTAGACTATTCAAGAAGGATACATACAGAATTGTACCTTTTGTGGTTTTTTCCCCTGGTCTCTGCTTAGAGCACAGACACTGTGACTGTTACTATTTTTATTTTGGACCCACAGGTGGCCTCCAATGCACTGAAGACAGGAAGCAAGCTGCTGAAGGAGCCAAGGTCTCATCAAACTGTGGGGCAATTATGTCTAGGTTGCTGCCACTTCTGTTCTTTCTTAAAATACACTTTCATCTCATGTGAAATACTGCAGTTTATACTGTGTTACTAACAAAGACAACTGCAAAATGCTAAAACAGTGTTTCAGGACTGATCCAGGAATAACAAAATAGAACCCGGACATAGGAGAGAAGCAGGCGTAATGCACATGGAAATAAAACTTAACAGTGGAGTCTTAGATATAGAAGTGAATTTTTTAATTCAACTGGATAACTGGTTGAAATTAAAATGAAGAAATTAAAATGAACCCCTATTCCACATTATGCCACAAATCAATTCTAGTGAGATCACGAAATTGTACAAAATCAAAAAAGCTTTTTAATTTTTATTTTTTTATTTTTTCCTACTTTACTTACATTTCAAATGTTTCCCCCTTTGAAGGATAAACAGGCTGAGAAAGAAATTAGGGAAATAATACCCTTCACAATTGTCACAAACAATATAAAATATCTTGGTGTGACTCTAACCAAACAAGTGAAAGATCTGTATGACAAGAACTTCAAGTCTCTGAAGAAAGAAATCGAAGAAGACCTCAGAAGGTGGAAAGATCTCCCATGCTCATGGATTGGCAGGATTAACATAGTTAAAATGGCCATCCTGCCGAAAGCAATCTACAGATTCAATGCTATTCCCATCAAAATCCCAACTCAATTCTTCATAGACTTCGAAAGAGCAATTCTCAAATTCATATGGAATAACAGAAAACCCAGGATAGCAAAAACTATTCTCAACAATAAAAGGACTTCTGGGGGAATCAGCCTCCCTGACTTCAAGCTATACTACAAAGCAGTAGTGATTAAAACTGCATGGTACTGGTACAGTGACAGGCAGGTAGATCAATGGAATAGAATCCAAGACCCAGAAATGAACCCACACACTTATGGTCACTTGATCTTTGACAAAAGAGCTAAAACCATACAGTGGAAAAAAGACAACATCTTCAACAAATGGTGCTGGATCAACTGGCGGTCTACATGTAGAAGATTGTGAATTGATCCATTCCTATCTCCCTGTACAAAGCTCAAGTCCAAGTGGATCAAGGACCTCCACATAAAACCAGATACACTGAATCTAATAGAAGAGAAAGTGGGGGAAAGTCTCAAACACATGGGCACAGGGGAAAAGTTCTTGAACAGAATACCAATGGCCTGTGCTCTAAGATCAAGAATCGACAAATGGGACCTCATAAAATTACAAAGCTTCTGTAAGGCAAAGGACACTGTAAATAGGACAAAACGGCAACCTACAGATTGGGAAAAGATCTTTACCAATCCTACATCTAATAGAGGGCTAATATCCAATGTATACAAAAAACTCAAGAAGCTGGACTCCAGAGATCCAAATAACCCTATCAAAAAATGGGGAAGAGAGAGCTAAACAGAGAATTCTCAACTGAGGAAACTCGAATGGCCGAGAAGCACCTAAAGAAATGCTCAACATCCTTACTCATCAGGGAAATGCAAATCAAAACAACCCTGAGATTCTGCCTCACACCAGTCAGAATGGCTAAGATCAAAAACTCAGGTGACAGCAGATGTTGGTGAGGATGTGGAGAAAGAGGAACACTCCTCCATTGTTGGTGGGAATGAAAGTTGATCAAAAAAGCTTTCTTTTCCTCTTACGATTTATAATTGCATCTCTCCCTCCCTTTCCTTCCTCCACTCTCCCATATATCCCTCCTTGCTCTACTTCAAATTCAGGGCCTCATTTTTCATTGAAGAACATCTTTAGGCTCTTACAATCAGTTCTTCTGGTATCTTTGATAATAATTTAGTATACACAAAAAACTTAAGATAATTAATATGTAAAACCAATCATCAAAAAACAGCATGATGTAATGAAAAGACATCTTACAAAGTGGAAGCCAACATTAAGACAAACAAACAAAAAACCCTAAAAACTGAAAACTAAGGAACATCCAGTCTAATAAAAAGTGGAAAAGTGGCTAAGGATACGGTCCAGAGGTGCAGCACTTGCCTAGCATATGGGAGGTGTCTCTCTCTCCCTCCTTCCCTCTCCCCCCCCCTCTCTCACACACACACACACCCCAATATACAGACATGCGCATACATACACACAACTATAAGGAAACAAAAGGAATGATAACTACATATATCACTGATGCCAAAGGAGTGGTTAGCAGTAAAGGCTGTGACAGAGCAGTGTACCAAGGTTACAATGGCGTCACAGGTGTTGGTGTTATTAAGCTGTGGTGCTACTAGTTCTCAGTGCCGGTTTGAATTACAATAGTTGGTAGAAACTTTTAAAGTTATCAACATCCAAGCTGTATCACATCAATTTAATCAGAACTCCACAGGGGAGAATTCAAAATTAGTACTTCCATCAGATGACCTAATGAGTTGCAAGGAAAAAGAAATCCTCCTTTATGCCTTTCTCATGTTCTAAGTATACTTTGGGTATGTTTTTAAAATTTATTGTGCATGTGCATGATGTATGTGTGTCTGAGGGTGTGAATGCACAAACGCCATGATATTTGTATGCAAGCTACAATTTTGTGAAGTCAGTTCTCTCCTACTTTTATGTAGGTTCTGGAGATCAAACTTAGGTCTCCAGGCTTGTATAGCAAACACCTTTATCTGATAAGCCACCTGCCAAATAGCTTAGATTTATTTATTTACATACTTCCAGACTGACTTTATGTGTATGAGTGTCTTGCTGGCATATATATCTATGCACTACACGTATGAAGTGCCCCCAAAGGCCAAAGGAGCACTTCAAATCCCCTGTAACTGAAGTTACAGAGGGTTGTAAGCCATCATGTTGTTTTGGGGAACCCACCCCAAGGATACTATGCAGAAGCAGCAAGCACACTTAACCACTGAACAATCTTGACAATCCTGAATTTATTTTTAAAATTAAAGCTTCCATTACAAATCTCACAGGATTATGGCAGTAATTCCATCTTTAATGGTATCTGATGTCAGGCAGAGAGCAATAAACTATTTAACAGGAAATGGGTTATCTGACTTTGGGTAGATGATCAAATAAAAAATCGTAAATCTACTACTTCTTCAACAATTTCTTAATTCACACTCAGAGAGCTAATCAACTATTCAGAGTTTAAAGTGGGTATTTCCAACATTTGTCTTTTATTTTAGTTAGGAGCATGTATATCTGTATACAGGTGTGAATGTGGTTGCAGAGGCTAACAGCTGAGCCATCTCAATCCCCTAAAGTGGACTTTCAATCACATACCAGTACTAGGAAAAGCTTATTGTTTTTAAAAACAGAACATTCTGTTCTATTTAGTATTTTCTCAATAGTTTAACTGCTGCCAAATTAAGTCACATAATTCCTTCTCCATGACACATTACTCACCCTGAGCAAATCATCTATCCGACCTTCCTTCTTTTCCAGGTCCTGATTTTTAGTACTTTCTAATGCTGCCAATTTCAGCATTGTAAGATCAGTCTAAATGAAATAAAGATTACTTTTATTATCTCTACTATATACATTATACATAAATGTGAGGGTAGATTTTTACCAACTTCAAACAGCCAAGAACTATAGTTTGTATGTAAGAAGACATCCCCAGATATCTTAGTGTAATTTTAAGAGTCTGAAGTGTAAATGCTGAAAACCTTGTATACAATTTATTAAAGTTCATACATAACTGTTTGCACTATACATTGTAGAGCTTTATCTTTAGCTGTTTATAACTGACAAGTAAAAACTACTTCTATTTCTATGATGGATACATTTTGACCAGGCTGACCTTGAACTTAGAGCTCAGGCCTGCCTCTGCCTCCAGAGTGCTGGGATTAAAGGCATGTGCCACCACACCCAGCTCATTCACAACAGTTCAGACATGACCCAGGAAGGCTAAAGAAAATATACTGTTGTGAAGCCAGGATGCTCCATCAACAGATCAACTCTCCAATCTTAAGTCTGAAAAAGCATTAACTAGAAACTGACACATGTAAAATGAACGAATGAATGAATGAATAGTGGTATAAACTAGGTGAACAGTTTAGTGGCAGAGCATCTGCCTTTACTTGCACTGGTCCCCAAACTCAATCCTCGGCATCAAAAAGCAAAGCAGAAATAAAAAAAAACCCTTTAAAAACATGTGATCTGTGTTCAAAATACACAAAACTGAATATTAGTAGTAGTAATAATGACATTAATATATCTAAGTGACTTGATATAAATGATTTTTCTAAGTGTTATAAACATATAGACACTGAAGTGACTTTAGTATCCACTTATAACCAACACAGCAGCATCAAGAAGATACCGACTATGTATGTGTACTTGGATGCAGGTCCCAAACCATTCAGTGAGCAAGACTGGTTGCTCTGGCTGCTCTATTGCCTGAGACACTGCATGTTACATTATATGGTGTGACGGAGGCTTCGCTTCCTCCTGCCCTGCAAATGTTTTAGTTTAGTAAGTCAGCTCTTATGTTTAATTTTATTTTACAATTATATCCAGAACAAACCAAAAACATTTTAATTGTTAATACAATTGGTCAGAATTTTCCTAAAAGTCATAGCAAATTTAAAACTATTACTTACTTGAGTGATCTTAAAGGATAACTGCTTTGGTTGTACAGGGTGGTCCCCGAAAGCTAATGCAGTAGGAGAAGGGCTATTCGGTCGAACCTGAAAATTATGGTAAAATTTCTACCTCAGGTAAAAAAGAAAGTTTCTACTCAGCAACAATTACTAAACATTTCTGAAAATTTTTATCTTGTAATAACCTTTAAAACACTCTTAATCATCATTCATTCATTCAGCAAGCATTCTTGAGTACCTCCTGTGTGAGACCCAGTGTGAACAACCATACATTCCTTGACCTAAAGAGGCTTATACTCAGATCCACAAAAGCTTAACGCTTTATAAACAAAGTATGGCCTGGAACAAAAATATTAAAAAGATTATCCTGACTAAAAGAAAAATCACTGAGCATGGTAGCTCATGTTTTTAATTCCATTAGTTGGGAGGCAGAAGCAGGTAGATCTCTGTGAGTCCCAGGCTAGACATACAGAGACCCTGGGGGTGGGGTGGGGTAAGAAACAAACAAACAAAAATCATAAAAGTCTAGACTTTTTAGTACTAGAATAAAAATGCAAGGTCATAAATACTCTAAAAATCACACATTTATTAATGAGATTTATGATTTAAATCCGGAAACATGCATGGCAACACTATACCCATGATTTATTAGCTTTCAAATTTGAGTCCTAAGCCTTCCTTTGTAAATGTCCACGTATGGTATCCCAAGGAACAAAATGGGTAAGACTTGACTGAGCATGTCTCCAGACAATGAGTAGAAGAGGACATAATGAAAGGGTGCTGGAGGAAGTAAGAGGAGGTCCGGTTTTTTACCAGTGTATAACTTATCTTCAAATTACAGAAAGCCAACATTATTTTTCTGGTTAAATAGTCAACTTCCAAGTAAATGAAAAATAAAATTTAAAATGCAAAACAATGCACATAAAAACGGTGTCTTAAAAATGTTGGAAACAAAAATGTTACAGGTTAATTCTAAGAACTTTTCTCTATGCCGAACTGAACAGCCCATCTTTTTCTTAAAATTTCCCCTAAATGATTCATGATTATTTCCATTTTAAGAAATTTAATCAATAACAAAGTCAAGAATCAAAAATTAATAACTGAATATAGAGAGATGCTACAGTATTTATCATAGCCCACAGGCTCTACTGATTTTTTGGTAGCAAAATACCACTACCTGGATACATACAATCAATGCAAGAAAACTTCAGCTTAAAAACTCACTTAAAAAAAAAAAATTACGGAACTCGCGTAGGACAGCCCTCAACTCTCTCTATGGTTGATGACTCTAAATTCCTTGGAATTTAAATTGTATTTATTTTATGTGTATGAGTGTTCTGCCTGCATGCATGCCTGGTACCTGTGGAGGCCAGAAAGTATTTCAAATGCCCCAGAACCGGAGCTAGAAATGTTCATGAGCCACCATTTTGAGTGTGAGGAATTGAACCTGGGTCTTTTGGAAGAGCAGCCAGAGTTCTCTTAAACACTGAGGCATTTCTCCAGCCTCAATCTTGAATTCCCAATTCTCTTGCTTCCAACTCTTTAAAGTGCTGGGATTACAGGCATACAGCACAATGCCTGGCTAAACTCATGTTCAAAAATAAAAGTTCAGAAGAATCAGATCATTAAAGAAGATTCAACTATGTCACTGAAGTGATTTCCCTTTTAAAACATAGACATGACTATACAAAAGTACATACAAAACAAAAACAGCACATTATAAGTGACTCAATATATATAACCTCTAAGGCAAAGATGATGCATTAAACCCTGAATAGGAAAGCTTACGGATGAGGAAGGAGTGGAATGTGAGTGTGAGTTTTGCGGAGAACGGATTGCTGGAGGTATGCCTCTTACTGGACTCGAGCCATTTCCACCTTGGTACTGAGAACAGAAATGGGAAAGCAAAGTTGCTATTTCAGATTTGGCACTAAGGAATTAATTCAAGTATATCTTATTTTATTTCTAGTGCAGGGGAGAGAACCCATGGCCTCACACAGATGGTCTACATCCCAGACCTAATTATACTTTGCTTCAGATAAAAATCAACCAGTAATTTAAATGGGTGCAGAAAAAGCAAGAACCAGATCAGTTATACAAAGCCTAAGACTATATCATATAACAAGCGTGCCTACTACTTTATCTTCTGACTGTAATTTGTTATATTGTGGTTTACTCAAAGACAAATAAATCACCCCCAAAATGAACACAATTGTTTATTTTTTCCTCCAAAGTTTAGCAGTTTCCCTATAAACTTTTCTTTAAAAAGTCTCTAATCTCAAAAAATTTTAAATATTTACATATGATTTTAGTAAACACAACTATCTTAGAATCTTTATTCACAAGATCCGTTATGATATCCAAATACTCATTGCATTATATAAAATAATTATATAGGACAAATCTTTTCCCTGTAACAACAACAAAAATCTTTACAAATCCCAATCTTTCTTATAGAATATATGCCTTCAACTGCATACAGAAGCCAACAACCTGCCCCACTGTGATTTCTTCGTAGCTCATGATTCTGTGCCAAGAACAGAAGAGAACAGTTCATTGTTGCTCGGTTCCTCTAGGAGTACAGTTTATTGTCTACTTCACCACTTAGTAATTTTAAAGTAAGTTGATTTGAGTGGCAGAGATGGAAAATGGCTAGTGTATTCATTAAACAACTTCCTGCAACCCAAGAATTTTTCTTTATCCACTTTATCTAGGGCTTAGTTTATCATCTAGCACACAGTAGGCATTCAAGAAACTATAGTTATTTGAATTTATCCCTATTCTGAGCACAAGTTCTTAATGATATTAACCTTGAGTGGCTTAACTAAAGGGCAGTGGATAATTTGGGATTAGAGACAGTTTTACAAAAAAAAAAAAAAAACCCTCTCTCTCACCCCCCTCCCCCCCCAAAAAAAAGAGAGAGAAGGAAAAAGCTTTGGAGTGTTTTTGTGTTGCTGAGCTTAGCTCGTGTCTTAATCAGCCAATTCTGCTTTTACAAAGTGAAGACATCTTTTTGTACTGAAAAAGTAACATTTGTTGTTTTAACAAGCAATCAATATTTTCAAACAGAAAATTGAAACCAAAAGTATGCAGAAGCAAGAAAATAGTCTAGATTAAGAAAGACTAAAAGCATGGTTATTTTTTTCAGGGCTTCTTAAGAGTCACATCTCTATCAATTATTTAGTCTCCATCCATAGGGCTCAATGTTGGTAGGAAGAGGTAAGAACGCAGGTTCTACCGTTACTCCAACTCAGTCTGTCATCTAGGTAGCTACTACTTCACTCCTTGACTTTAGTTCCTCCATCTGCAAAAAGAACACTACTAGCTAACTTTAGCTACAATATGGGTTGCTTAACCAAGAATGTAGAGTGAGTACTCTGAAAGTTTTTCATGTTCCTAGGAAAGAAATATCACACAATGTTAACATTATTCTCAAAAGCTGACCTTGTGCTTCAAAGAAATGATTTTCAACTTGCAAAAGAACTACACTGGATTAGGAGCTAAAAATAATTCTTAATAAACTTACTTCAAAATAGTCGCTAATCTTGTGGCCACGTCCCCCAATATTTTTTCCTAAAATATAAAAAATAAAAATCGTATAGATTTAAAGGCCAGTCATGATTATCCACCATGTATTACATCAAAAGAGAAAAGTACCAAATTAAAATATAACTTATTTAATTAAAAGCACATAAAACCATTAATTTAAGTGTGGCATTTTAATAATGTAATGATGAGTATTAAAACCACTAATAATCTTTAAACATTTATAAAATCTAATCAAATCACATTTTAATAGAAACATGCCAATTTACGGAAGTACTAATTACTAAAAAATAAAATCAGGTAAATAACATTAAAGAGCCCGTTTCTTTCCCACCCCTCTCTTTCTCTACCACTCCACTCTGTCCTTTTTTGTTGGAGAATAGTACTAGGATTGAACCTAGGGCTTCAGCTATGCTACCACTGAGCTACATGGTTACACCCTTAGCAAAGGGAATTTAATCTTTAAAACATTACTAATCTTTCTTTCTCTCTCTTTCTTTCTTTCTTTCTTTCTTTCTTTCTTTCTTTCTTTCTTTCTTTCTTTCTTTCTTTCTTTCTTTGTTTCTTTCTTTCTCTTTTCCAGACAGGGTTTCTCTGTGTAGCCCTGGCTGTCCTGGAACTCACGCTGTAGACCAGGCTGGCCTCCAACTCAGAAATCCGCCTGCCTCTGCCTCCCAAGTGCTGGGATTAAAGGCGTGCGCCACCACTGCCCAGCACTAATGTTTCTTAATAATCTATTAATCCCAGGAAACAAAACAAAACAAACCAGTAACTAAAACGACAAATGGCAACTTTGTATCTGACAAACTAAACCACACTTTGTTAAGAATTCCACATATGTGGCAGAGGAGGGCCTCGATGGACATCAGTGGGAGGAGAGGCCCTTGGGCCTGAGGGAGTTCGGTGCCCCAGTGTAGGGGAATGCCAGGGCGGGAGGACAGGAGTGGGGGGAGCACCCTCATAGAGGCAAGGGGAGGGGGAATAGGATAGGGGGTTTCCAAAGGGGAGACCTGGAAAAGGGAAAACATTTGAAATGTAAATAAAGGAAACATGAGAGAGAGAGAGAGACAGAGAGAACATGAAACAAGCTTTGGTTGGTACAAACGCAAATCTAATGTGTTGGGCAGACAACAACAACATGCTTATTGTCAATGTTATTTTGTAAAATACGTTTTGATTTTCTTTGTCTTCTTTTTTTCCTTCTAGTTAGGGCCTTACTATGTTTTCTAAAATGTATTTGCTGCAAATTAACAGGATATATGTTTTTAAAGTCTACATTTTAAAAACTGTTCTTAAGACCATATTGATAAGGAGGCATGTGACAGGCCACACCGCTCTTTACATGGTCTGCTCTAAAACAGTCTCTATTAGTTTTAAAGAACCTTTTCTTTTTTAAAAAAAAAATTAGGACTTGGAGACAACAAATGCTATCAAAAATTTTTGAACAACAGTTTCATATCAATTTATTTAGGTCAGACTAGATTGCAGAGGCTTATCCTAAATGAATGTTCTTTCTGTCTCTGATAACATCCCTGAAAATTCTCAAGGGATACTACAGGCTAGTAAAGACAGAGGGCTGCCTGCCTAGAAGCTATTTCCCTAATTCTTCTCTAAGTGGATGTAAATTTTATCTGCTTTATCCTTTCTCATATGTGACATCTAGCTTCAGGGTATAGCCCCATTTCCATTTCACCTTTCCCTCATTAGAAGCTGTATTTTAACCAAGAAGCACTCCACCCAGGTTCATTATTGTTGAGGAGGAAGTTACTCCACTGTTTGTTAGTTTCAGAGACAGACCTGATTTCCTAGAAGCAATAGTACTTCTACTATATATTACTGGTCATGAAATGGAAATATGACTTAAAATGGTCATAAGGCGACTTTTCTGGGCTTGAAGCTCACTTTAAGGAAAGGCAGGATGGGAAACATAATAAGCCAGTATCACTCTTCTAAGGCAAATGTTCAATGAGGAAGAAATAAGGAGATCCAACTTAGGTAATTATTCTCACCCAGGTCAGGTATTTCTGTGCGCTGCAGACCAGACAGAAAAAAAGGCCTGGGTTCATTTTTATTAAATGTATTTAATTTAATAAAATTAAATTAAATAGCAGGCACAGTATACATGTGGAGGTCAGAGATCAACTTGCAGATGTTGGATCTCTTGTTCTACCATGTAAGCCCAAGGATTGAACTCAAGTTGTCAAGCTTTGTGGCAAGTGCCTTTAACTACTAAGCCATCTCAATAGCTCCCTAAAAACACTAGTTCTTAAGGACACGTTGCTAAACCAGTTCAGAAGCCCCATCTTATTTAGGGGTTTACTTTTAAGATTTTCTGAGTCTGTTGCTGAAATGAATTAATGTATCTTTACAATGATCTTACACACGTCCACTAACCACAGGTTGGAGGGCCCGCTCCAAGATAGAAGGAAGCAACTGTAACATGAGATCAAACACACTACACACCTTTAAAAGGCCCTAGACAAATCTGTTGTTTCCCAGACACCTGCTATAGCACACCCTTTCCAGTACTATACGTAAGTGGTAAGGCAGTTCATAAACCTAAAGACTGGCTCCAAAACATGCAACTCTTATGTATACATGACTGAGGAAGCCAAGTTACTGTACACCTTTCCAGGGCCCAAATTAAATAGTACCAATTTGTTATATGAAATCATGTTTCCTGGGCCGCAGAGCTGACTCAGTGGCAAAAAGGGCTTAGTGTGCGATCGTGTGGATTGAAATTCAGATCGCAGCACCCAAATAACAAGCTGGGCATCTTAATACACCTATAACTCCAGCTCCAAGCAAGACGGGGACAGGAGGATTACTAGGGCTTGCTGGCTTCCAGCCCAAGCAAGAAAAATGAGCCCTAGGTTCAAGAAGAGACCCTACCTCAAAGAAAGAGGCAGAAAGTGACAGAGGAATCCTGACACATAACACTCTTTCTGGCATGAGTACACAAGCACAGATACACTCATCTGCAAGCACATATGCACAAGCATCACACATACAAGCACGCACACACACGCGTGCGCGCGCATGCATACAAAACACACATTTTTTTAAGATCACGTATAATATAATGAAAATAACTTTTGAGTTTGTATCACAAAAAGTAGATATATAAGAAAGGGTAAAAATGGGCATAACCAAAAACAGGTGTTTTAATGAGAATCTAATAATTTCTATAATTTTTTAAATAAAAAGAGAATGGGTTGCTAGCTTTAAAGTAATATAGAATGGAAAATTGAAAGGAGATAAAGAAATGCCTACCAGATTTTAAGCCCAAATAAACAATATGGAAATGTCAAAGTCCCCAAACAGTAATCATGAGCTAACTACCCTCAGCACAAAGGCCTCAAGTTTCATTCTTTTATTTCTATGCAAAGTACAGTCCTAAGCTATTATAAATGCAAAGAATACATATGAGATAAAAAATTTCCGAACCACAAAGCCACTTATTCAACAGTTATCGCCCTAATTAGTTAAAAATCAAAGTAATGAATTGTTAAGTGTGCACAGTCTCTGAAGGAAGATGGCGTCTGCTTACCCTGACTACTTTCATTCTGACTTTCTGCTTTTCTCTTTCTTCCCCTGGATGACTCAGATTGTTTCTTCTCTGGTGTCTAAAGAAAATAAGTTAACAACATTTTAAATTACGGTCTTAATTTGCAAAATTATTACTGTCAATATAAAAATCATCTTACTTTTGAGGCCAAATAAAACATTCAATGGTGCCCATAGGATGCAAATTCAATCACCGACATGCAATTTATTTAGAAGATATAACTGAAATTCACATTTACAGAATTTGGCTTAAGGAAAAAATGAGAAATCTGAGAGTAATTAGACCTTAATATTCTTAAGTCAGAAGAGAGGAAAATTAACTTTTTCCTGTTGTTTTACTATTTATGTATATTTAGTCTATAAGAAGTAAATTTCAATGAAAAAATAAGGACAGACAAAAGCTGACATATTTAACCCAAACTAAGAGACCATTCACCTGAATGCCTGGCAATTATTATTCAAGAACAATTATAGTAAAGTCATAGATTATGTTTGGGAGTGGGGGTGGGGGACAGTCTTACTGTGTCACCTAGGTAGATATCTACCTGTTTATTTATCTCTCGAGTGTTGAGATTAAAGACTTTCACCACCATACCCAGCTGTATCTTTGAACTCCTTACAGATAAACATTCTCCCTTCTCCCCACCTCACCCCTCTAGGCCTAGCATGCTGTTATCACTGGACAAACGTGAAAGACCAACAACTTACTCATGGTTTGCATCACAGTGCTACACAGCAAGATTCAAAGCAAATTTAGTTTTGTGCAACCCCCAAGGCCAAATGCTCTTTAAATTATCTCTATTTGACATGCTACATGCCCTGAATCAAAATCTAAATGAATTAACTACAGGTATTTCTAAACATTACTGTGTATTTAACCGTCATACATTGCCTGTTAAGTTTTTTACTTTATAAGCCATAGGTTTTTTTTTAAGGCAATCCTGTTAATCTACTTTTAGAATACTACAACAAACTAAAAATTTTGTTAACATCTTTATGAAGAATCCTAACTGTATATTAAAATAAAAACAAGTCCCTCAGTAATAATTTATTCATATTCCAACAATCTCCACCAACAAATATATATTTTGGGGGGGGAGCCTCAATATATAACCTTGGTTAGCCTGGAACTTTCTATGTAGACCAGGCTGGCCTTGAGCTTACAGTAATCCTCCTGTCTCTGTCTCATGAGTGTTGGATAAAAGGGGTGCACCAACTCACCCAGCCTACAACAAATAAATCTACCACCCAAGAAATAACAATTTTTCGGAGTAAACTAACACCACACTAAATTTAAAACACACCAAGGTCCTATTTGAATTCTATCTTGAGATTTTGACTAAACCACAGACAAAAATCATAAAATTTAATTATGAAAGTAATAGTAGAATCAGCAGTTTTTATTTAGAAGATACCATGTTCTAAATGGTTCACTCCAAGGAACACCCATTTAAATAGGCTGAGAATGTTACATTTCATTGGGGGAAAACAGATTTCTTTAGTACAAACCATTAAAATGCTAACATTCTGGCTATCACAAGAGGGCTGGAGTGAGATTGTGGTATATTATGTACAAATTTGCAAACTTATTTGGGAAAACATTCATTACACAGTTCACTCAATAAGCACCTTAGAATATTCAATGTCTTCCTCCCAACACAATTTCTCAGTAGGGGAAATGAAATACACCTTTGAGGAAAGAGTTCATCTAAAAGAGGTGGAATAGTGATGCCATGGTTACAGTAAAGAAGGAAAGCCAAGAGGGTTATCTCAAATGAGATGCAAGTTTGAGAAATGACAAGGAGGAAAAAAACAAGTCTAAAATACTTTTAAACTATAAAGCACAAAAGATCAGAAACAAGTGGTAATGTCCACAAGGACTGTATAAAGTGAGTGAAAGACAGAGAACGTGAAGCCACAATACACTTAGGTTAGCTTGTAAAGAGAACATCGCTACTAAATCCAGACCTTTTGCCCTCCTGGGATGTCCTAACATTTCTCCTTTGTGAGAACCTTTCACTTTGTGGACATACTTGGAATTGTATGGACTGTACTATCTTAATAAGCCAGGTACCATGAATTTCTGAACAGACTAATAAACCCTTGATCCATTATGTACTACAATTATAATCACTGTCGTGTTACACCAGAAACTCATTTACTGTCAGCACTGTGGGAATGTGGGGACTGGATAAGCAACACACTTGGAACACAGCACTGTAGTATACTTAGCACACTATGATATCAGTGCACATTAATCAATTCTTTTATGTCAACAACTACTCTACTAATCATCCCATATGTCCGTGTACTTTGTTTCAGAACTTTAATTATGTGTCATAATGTAAAAGGATTAGTAGCTTCTGCCTCATAAGTTTTCAAGTAATTTATAGGATATGCAAAATAATTTCTATTTATGGACACACTTAACACACACTCTCTCCCCCACAGAGCCTACAGTTTAGGCCAACAACAACCCTAATGCAAATGTGCATAGAATAGTTGGGTTTAAATATAAATAATCTGAGCAACATTAATATTAAGCAAAATAAAAATCCTCAATGAAGGCTACCACTGCCAATTCTCTAAGTCATTCATCTGCACACAGGCCTGTTGGAGGATTTAGAATTTAGGAGGAAATTGTGCAGAAACTCGTAATATATTTAATCACTGTAATGGCTCGCCAATGACAAAGTTCAGAATACTACCTGCAATTTTCAAACTGTCCCACAAATGCCTGAAGGGAGACTAGGACTCAGAAATGATTAAAGAAAATTGCTAAGCTAAGGCTCTAACCTACAGATGCATCTTATGCCGCTGCTACCCACACTTGCAAACACAGCATCTTATTTTAATACATTAGTTCTATTAGCGCTCCTTTGAAGAAGCATATTGTGACTATAAAAACTAGTCATCATACCCAATGGTTTCCTTGAAGCAATCCAAAGACATCAATGACACAACCTGTATATTTATATAACATGTAAATGTTCATAGATCAAAGCTTTCTATAGAACGTTTCTTATGGCCCCTGCTGCTCTTTCCTTCTCCACCTTTCTCAGCTAACCCACTGTAGCTGATCTCAGTAAGGATTGACAGAGAAAGTAGAGTTGAATTTGTTTTAGAGCGAGGGAAAAGAATACATGACTATAAAAGGCCCAAGAATTCCAGCATACAGTAGAACAGTGACTAGGAGAAAATGACAGAGAGACTAGTATACATAAACAGCTTAGCTTTACAATGCCGGGTTTGAGACATACTGCTCTGACATTTGACTTGATAGAGTACAAACTTACATGGTATTTTCTAGCACTTGAAAGTTTGTTTCAAAAACAAAGGCAAATTTCAAAGCACTCTTAGAGGTGATACAATTAATGAATGCTATACTTTCATTTGAGACTTAGGTTAGTGTTTACCAAACAAAGATTTTATAGCTAATCATGTGCTTCTTGGTTTATATTAAAGGTGAAATTGTCTTTCTTCAATGCAAATAAGTTTAAGGTAAGAAAAAAGAATGCTAGTGCTGGCAAAATTAAGGGCATAAATCATTATGGATCTTATCTCTATAAGCCTCAGATGAGAGAGACCCTTAAAATTACCAGCATAAATACACTAAACAAAGAATTACAGTGTATGAAGATACAGAACATCAATGGAAAGGAGGCTGACAACACAGTTTGCTCTATTAGCTAGAGTCCACGAAGCCTAACTAAACAGGCAACACACATTGGATAAAATCTTAACAAAATCACTATAGCTAACAGGGCAACATTTAATTTCTCTCCAACTAAATTCTTTAAGACTTAAACACTTTAAAACACACAAAAAAAGTTATACTTATATTGAGTATCTTTGGTGAAGTATTCATCAAGCCAATGACTGACTTGAAAAGTACAATTCCTTGCCTGTCTGAATGTTTCATATCCACGCACCAAATTCAAGGATGATTATTATAACGTGAACAGATGTCATGACAAACTTTTGCCTACAGATGCTAAGAATGGTGTTTAATATTTTTTTAAATTTTATTTTTATGTATATGGGTGTTTGGGTTGCATATATGCATGTGTAGTATGTGCATACCTGTTACCTGCGGAGGTCACAAAATTGAATTAGATTCCCCAGAACTGGAATTATAGATCACTGTAAGCTACCGCACATATACTAGGAACTAAACGTGGGTCCTCTATGAGAGCAAAAAAGGCTCTTAACCACTAAGCCATCCAGCTTATCCCACTGTTCAATGGTTAACCACATTTTTTTGGACAGAATTTGTTAAACTAGATTGAAACAGGATAATAATTGAGAAATATCTTTATTACCTAACAGCATATATCAAAACATGGATCCTTACAAAAGAAACATTGTTAATGCAAATTAATGCCCCTCTCCTCAGAATGTCAAATGTGTAAGATAGTCAGTTTTCAGTTTTCAGGGCTGGAAATAGCTCAGTTGTTAAGAGCTCTGGCTGCTCTCTCAGAGGATCAGGATTCAATTCTTAGCATCTCCAAAGAGGTTCACAACTATCTGTAACTCCAGTTCCAGGAGATCTTTTTTCAAACCTTTGCAGGCATCAGGTTTACATGTGGTGTACAGACATACATACAAACAAAATATACATACATGTTAAATAATAAAAAAATTAAAAAGATATCCTGTTTTTTCTAAACTTTAAGAACTAGATTAGAATATAGCAAATACTGTTGTAAAATTTTTTCGTTGCTTCCTTGTATCTTATTTATTACATTTTTGTAAAAACTTATTACGAAAAATGGATATTCTAATTCAAGGATAGTTTCAGCTACTAACCATTTGGAATTTGAATAGCCCATCCCTGAAAAAGAGACAAAACTTTAATAATTAACTATTATCTAGAAATCTTTGCATGAAACTCTGACCCCTCAAAGGAAATCTGTTACACTGCTAATTCCAAAATCTACTGCTCAAGTTTATATATGCAATAGCTTGCAATCCTATCCTCAAGTAAAAGGTTTTTTCTTGCTGTTCTAAATAAATAAACACACTGTACTGGCTGGTTTTGTGTGTCAACTTGACACAAGCTGAAGTTATCACAGAGAAAGGAGTTTTTAGTGAGAAAATGCCTCCATGAGATCCAGTGGTAAGGCATTTTCTCAATAAGTGATCAAGAGGGGAGGGTCCCTTGTGAGTGTTGCCATCTGTGGGCTGGTAGTCTTAGGTTCTATAAGAAAGCAGGCTGAGCAAGCCAGGAGAAGAAAGCAAGCCAGTAAGTTACATCCCTCCATGGCCTCTGCATCAGCTCCTGCTTCCTGACCTGCTTGAGTTCCAGTTCTGACTTCCTTGGGAGATGAACAGCAGCATGGAAGTGTAAGCTCAATAAACCCTTTCTTCCCCAACTTGCTTCTTGGTCATGATGTTTGTGCAGGAATAGAAACTCTGACTAAGACAAATTGGTACCAGTGTAGTGGGGTATTCCTGGGACAACCTGACCATATTTTGGGGAGGACTGTGGAAGGACTTTGGAACTTTGGGCTAGAAGAGCCATTCAATGTTAAGAGCTTTGTGGGATGTTGTGTAGGAGCTTGGAAGATAATATTGAGAACAGTGCAGAAGATGGAGGCCTGGCTTGTGAAATTTCAGAGGGAAGATTAAAGACTCTTATCAGGGCCATTGCTAGTTTGATTTAAGATTCTGTGGTTTTGGTTAGCTGAGGCTGAAGAAATCGGCTGTGATTAATAAGACCAGAACTCCTAAAGCAAAACCATTGTATTGCTGGAACTATTGATGCTGGTTAGCTGGAGCTAAGAAATTAGTGGTGATTACAAAGAAACCAGCATCACTGACGTGACATCTTCTGGGAAGTGTTTTCTGAGAGCACAAAGAGGCTGTGTTCCAGTGATAGCCAAGGTTGTACCTTGTGCTGTGGCAGGACTTAGGTAATGTGTAAGAATCACCCAGGTGGTACTGGTTTTGAAGGCATGAAGAGCAACTGAGGCCTGGGCACCATGAGAGGCCGCAGAAGGCCAGTGGTGAAGGTGCAGCCTCAGTTGCGATTCCAGGACTGAAAGGGTCATGCAAAGGAGGTGAAGCTTGGCACCATGAAGAGAACCTATGAGAGGCTGTTGGTAAACCTAGTTGCAGCGGAAGACAGCAGTGTTTTGGAGATGCCAGTACCATGAGATGACCACCAAGAACAGCAACTGCAGTGGAGTACAGGCATCTGGAGCCTAGAAGACAAGGTGTGTGCTACAAAGGGCAGAGCTGGAGAAGTGACTCAAGCCCTTGGAGGAATCCAGAAGGTCGTGAGTGGATCCCAGACGTTGGACGGTTGGAGTTTGATTTTGCCTTTGATTGTGACTGTGCCCTGATATATTTTCCCTCCTGAAGGTATTTTAGTGGAGCCCACAGTTAAGAGGCTTTTGATGGTAAAAAGACTGAATTTTAAGAGATTGGATATCTTTAAAGGGATTGAAATTTTAATAGTAAGAATTTGCAAAGACTGTGGGACTTTTAAAGTTATTTAGATCTTGGGGATGAATAAGAAAGTAAGGGCTGAGGCTTAATGGTGATGTGTTTGTTCGTCAAGTTGACAAGGGATCAATTGTACTGGCTAGTTTTGTGTGTCAACTTGACACAAGCTGGAGTTATCACAGAGAAAGGAGTTTCAGTTGAGAAAATGCCTCCATGAGATCCAGCTGTAAGGCATTTTCTCAATAAGTGATCAAGGGGGAAGGGTCCCTTGTGAGTGTTGCCATCTGTGGGCTGGTAGTCTTAGGTTCTATAAGAAAGCAGGCTGAGCAAGCCAGGAGAAGAAAGCAAGCCAGTAAGTTACATCCCTCCATGGCCTCTGCATCAGCTCCTGCTTCCTGACCTGCTTGAGTTCCAGTCCTGACTTCCTTTGGTGATGAACAGCAGCATGGAAGTGTAAGCTCAATAAACCCTTTCCTCCCCAACTTGCATCTTGGTCATGATGTTTGTGAAGGAATAGAAACCCTGACTAAGACACACACTATCAACCTGGAGTGTATTTTATTTCATGATGTATTGCTTCTTTTACATGACAGTATCATATTAAAGTGGAGAGCATCAGGAAGAAATGGGTAACCATTCAACTCAAATACAGGCAGTTCCATGTTTTTAAAGCCTGCACATTCCACTGTTGCCCAGCGTGCCCGGCACCCACAGCCACTGACAGGAGGGCTGCTAACGAATATGGACCATCTCTGAGTTCTAACATCCGTGTTACTTACCATCCTCCTCCCATTCTAAGCTAAGCTTGTACTCGTCACTTCAAACTGAATCTCCAAACATTAAAAAGAACATACTAGTTTTCAATGTTAGTGAAGAGTAATTTGATGACTTGGTGTGCCGTTTTCTTTTTTGTTCTGCATCATAACTGTTTATTGATATTCTCTTTGCTCTGGCTTCCCCTTTAAAACTGCTAAGTAGGATGCACTATAAAATTAGAATCCAGCTGAACTTTCTCCTTATTCAAATTATCTTGTCAGCAGCTTTCAAAGCCGCAAAATCAAGACCAACAGCCATAGAGGACGGTTGTGAGGGATGGACTGCGTAGGGTTTAGGAAGCAATACCTTGAGTTAACTTACCCTGCAGTCTTGGCCTTATTAAAGTAATTACAAAAGCAAAATTTAGAACAGTGGTTTCAATTTATGTCCCATTGTGATACACAGGAAATGATTAACTGTCCTGCATACACACACTATACTCAATACCTTAAACACAAGTTCCTAGTTCTACACACACACACACACACACACACACACACACCATGACACATTATTTCTCTAAAAAGGTTTATTTTTACTTCATGTATTTACTTTCTGGATGATTTCCTGCATGCATCATGTGTATGTGGGTGCACGAAGAGGCCAGAAGAGAGGGTTGGATCCTAAGGAACTGGAGTTACTGATGGTGTAAGCCACCATGGGTATGCTGGGAACTGAACCTGAGACCTCTGCAAAGGCATCAAGTGTTCTTAATCAGTGAATCATCCAACCGTCTCTGATAATTCTAAGTGTAAATTCGGTGTCAGGGAATATAAATTGCTTCAGAGCCTTTGACAAAGACCAAATATAGAATATTCACATTCCAAAATTTAACTTCAAAGGTTATCAGTCTATACTTAGCAATATTAATATATGAGAATACATACATTTCAAGATCTATATACAATTATTAGCACTACTGTAGAATAAGTGTATAGCTAAGTAGTAAAGAATTTGCCTGGTACAAGCTCTAAGTTCAGTTCATACACTTTCTCTAAAACAGTACATTTTATTTATCGTGTGTGTGTGTAGATGAGTTTTATTTTCAACAGTTCTGCCATGTATCTATTGGCAATGTTTTTCAAAAATTTACAAAGTTTTTATTTCTAAACAGAGTCTTTATTCCAAATATAACTATTTCTAGAAAAATGCCTTAAAAACTCTAGAACTGATTTTGATGTATCACTGGGACAAAGATAAGGCTATCTAAAGTTATGATAAATTATGAATTTCCTATGTAATATACATTTCATAGTCTCTAAAATTAAGAATATTATTCCTAGGCTAAAGAGATGCTTTAACAACTAAAGTACAGGCTGCTCTTGCAGAGGACCCAGCAGCCATGTGGTGGCTCACAACTATCAGGAACTGCAATTTCATGGTACCCACTAACCTCTTCTGGCCTCTCCCAGCACCAGGCATGCCCTTGGTGCACAAACATACATACAAGTAAAACATCCATAGACATAAAGTAATACCACTACTTCTTATAATCTTCTAGTGTAATTAAAAAACAAAATTGTGCCATATAGCAGAAAAGTAATTAGGCTATATACATGTTCACTGAGCAGTAGGTTGTCATGGTTACTTGATTATTTTAGAAAATGAGAAATAAAGGACCATTAGTAAAACATCTCCCATATTTTATTGCCATAAAATGCATCTTTCTAGTATCTTTAAAACTCTACTAAAGAATAAAAACAGTGAAAACAAAAATTCTCAGAAAATATCAGCTTCAGAGCAGAGCCTTTACAATCTAAGCATCACGTGTGAAATTGGCACCTGTGAGTGCTCTTATTCCAGACCTTCCTTAGGCTGGCATATCTGACAACTGCTACAAATTATCTTAAACCTAAAGACTCTGTACTCCAAATTAGCTTTTCAGAAGACTAATTAGGGTGATTATCCAGTAAGCTCCACACTATCTTAGCTATCAAGATAGAGCTCCCCACACTACTACAGTATAGACTATCATTTTACAATGAGACAGGTTTTTGAATTAGAATTTCTACCGTTAACTTACCATGTGTTCAATGACTATGGGCAAGTGACACTGTGAGCTTGTTTGCACATTTGGTGATTTAAATTTTAGGTAGTTATAATTCACCTCCATGGTTAATATGCTTTAAATTTTCTCTGCTGTTAGTGGGTAGACTTTTAGCAAAAGAAATTTCCCTCCCACTATCAGACAGCATTTGGCAATATTTGAAGGCATTCTGCTACCATAGTGCAACAGAACTGAGGAGACTTTACTGAATACCCTCACTGATTACATAGGAGAGTCTCCCCGCTTCCCTCAAATTATCCAGTATAAAATGTTAAGCCTTACAAACCTTGCTCTGGTTTAAGTGTGTAAGAACTACGTGTAGCTGGCATCCTGAGCTTTCACTCACTCATTCATTTAACAAGAAACACTTCAGAGGCTGTGTAAAGACAGGATGACTTTTAGGTTGTGTATTTAAACCTACATTTAATTTAAATGGTCCTAATTTTATTTTAAATTCCTAAAGTGGTAAATATTTTAAATTCCTAAAGTGGTAAATACTGGTAAACTATATTTAAGAAGTTTGCTGGGGTTCTTAACAATACGGAAGAGCTGGAGAACTCAATCTTGATAGCTCAAAGTCTGAAAACTGAAAACTGGCATCATTTTAAATAATAGGTAATGTGAGCAGCTGAGATGAATGGCATGGATTTGCTGACAAAGAGGGATAGAGACCCTTCATGAAGGAGATGGGTTGGCAGGGGCGTTTACTTATTCTTTTAAGAAACTTCTACTGAACTTTCAATTAAAACAATCTCACTTTCTTCTTCCATTAAGTTCTGTATTCAATCAGCCTGGAAGTTTTTTCTGCCTGAGAACAATAATAAACCAAACACACACACACACACACACACACACACACACACACACATCTTTCTCTCTCTCTCTCTCTCTCTCTCTCTCTCTCTCACACACACTTTTATAAAAGGTAATATTTAACATCTTGGTTTTTTGCTAAAGAAATGCCTAGAAAACGATTATTTCCAAGTTTTTAGAATGTGAAGAAATCAATCAGAATTTCCAAAAATACTCCAAGGGAATCTGGGTGCGGAAAATGAGAAGGGTTGGAGGAGATCACCATCCCAGGAGATTGATGAGCATGCCCCTCCCACCTTTATGGAAATGAATACCAACAACCAACGACAGCTCCACATTTGAATAATGTTTGCTGTTGACATGAGCATAGACATGCCAAGGACCCCAATGCCCTGATCCCTGTGCAGATGATGACGGTGTGTGCACAGAATGTGATACAGCCTGAGCCTACACTCCCCTGCAGAGACCCTACCAAGATTAAACTTGCCTCTTTAGTAATAACTCCACCTCCTCTTTGGCCATATACAATAACCCTGCCTCTTCCACTCAGATGAATAAACGCACAGCGTTTCCCGGCTGATGCTGGCACGTCTTCACTGAAGCCCACAGCCCACCCAATCCCAGTGTTACCATTTCCTTATTCCCCAGCACCCCTGACAGGTCACACACTAAGATGTGCAAGGCGGCAAAACTCTTCTTTCCTTAAGCTGTTCTTATCAGGTATTCTACCACAGTAATAAGAAAACAGCTAATAAAACCCAAACCCATTTGGGTGAGTTACAAATATCAGTATTTATTACAAGACTTTTGTCACACTATGACATACAAATACATAATGTATATATAAATCACCAATGTGGTAGCACCATGTATCACAAAGTCTGGAAAGTCTCTAAAAACTCTAAGGAAAAGAAAGGAATGTGTTAGCAAAGATACAAAAACTCCCTGAAGCCTGTCTCAGGAACCGCAAGAGTCCTCAGACTGCACGTTAAGATGTGATTATCTGAACCTAAGCCTTTACTGACACCCATGCCAGAGATTTCTGGGTCTTTACCTCTAGTCTTCTGCAACAAACTCAAGATTACCCATACAGAACTCAACTTACTGCCATCTATTCACCTTCCTTCTGGCTTGCCTGTCTGGAAGGTAAAACACTTTAAACCATCCTAGACTTCTTCCCTTTCCTTCTTCTTAATAACATCAAATTCTGTTCCTTCTTCTTTTTGAGCCTAGTGGGATACAAGAGCTTAAAAAAATAGAAACAAAATGCTACAGAACTACTACCCTAAGCACCAGGGATTCACTGCACATCAGAGTATGAAAAGCATGCCTGGGTAGTGAGTCACAGTAACTCCGAGTAAACGCTAAGGCTCTGGAAGGTAGTGACAGTCACAGTAACTCCGAGTAAACACTAAGGCTGGGGGGGGGGGGGGGGGGGGGGGAGGTGGACAAGGATGTAGACTGTTCAGAAGTCAATGTCAGCTGTCTTCCTCATTCTTGAGAAATGGTCTCTCACTGAACTTGGAGGTCACTGATTGCCTAGACTGATGGGTCAACAAATTCCAGTGATCAGTCTCCCCCCCCCTCCCCCCCAGCACAAGAAACACACTGCCACACCCAGTTTTTATGTGGGAACTAAGAATTCAAATTCCTTGTTTTTGCACAGTTCACTTTACTGATGTAACAATTTTCCAATCCCCACAAAAAGGTTTTTATTCTCTAATCCTACATCTAAAAATAAGTCATATGTGCATAGATGAACTAAAATAAAAGTACAAATTAAAGTAGATTCAATCAACCTAATCCTGATTATAAGATGCTTTTCAGTTTTAACAGTAAGAAGACAGAAGAAAATAGGATTCTGGGCATGTGAACAGAAAACAACTGGGGAAAGAGTGAGTTAAAACCCTAAGTACTGCCGGGCAGTGGTGGCGCATGCCTTTAATCCCAGCACTCGGGAGGAAGAGGCAGGTGGATTTCTGAGTTCGAGGCCAGCCTGGTCTACAGAGTGAGTTCCAGGACAGCCAGGGCTACACAGAGAAACCCTGTCTTGAAAAACCAAAATAAAAAAAAAAAAACCACCTAAGTACTAAAAGAGCACATGGATAACACTCACGTAGTGAACCAAAGACGGTACACATACATTTCTATTCTAATTTATAAGTAAATGCCAAGAGGAAAAGTTAAAATGACTGAGGTTAGGGTGTGGTCAGGTGAGGGCAGCTAATTAAACGACATAAACAGAACTTTCAGCACTATCTGCTTATAGAAACAAAACACTATTATTTTTAAAATGTACTAGGGTGCTAGAATTTTAGCTCAACAGTAGAGTATCTATCTGTCAAGCAGACTCAAGGCCCCGTTTCCATCCCAAAAATAATAATCAGGAAACAGTTTAGAAAAAAAAAAAAAAAAGAAGGAAAGAAAGAAAAGAATTTCGGCATTTCAGGAAACAGCGGGATACTACCTAGACCGCACTACTCAGCCACCTGAGTGCCACAGAGCCCTTCTACCTCACAACCACTACTCCCAACGCCTTTAATCATAACCTAGGAACATTCGGACTCAGTATGTATAAAACTATTTTCTCAAAGAAACTCATTAAGGTTTCACTACAGAGATAAAACCTGAGATTGGTTCATTTTCCAGATAAGCAACTTCTGACATGGAGATGAGGAATAATGGACGTCACTTCTTTGACTGTTAGGGAGTATATACAGTTTGAAGAAATGTCAGAATACTGTTCTACTGGGCTTAACTAACAGTTTATAAAAACCCCACATACAGAATACAGGACAGCAAAAGCCAAATGATGGTTCAAGATTTCCTAATGCTGCCCCAAATGTCAACATGCCTACACAAATAAATCCATGTACAAGTAATACAGCTAGTTAAAACTCGTCTAAAAATATAGCCATGGAATTCTTTTTTTGTTTGTTTGTTTTTGTTTTTGTTTCCCTGAGACAGGGTTTCTCTGTGTAGCTCTGGCTGTCCTGGAACTCTCTCTATAGACCAGGCTGGCCTCGAACTCACTGAGATCCACCTGCCTCTGGCTCACGAATGCTAAGACTCAAGGTATGCATCACCACTGTCTGGAAGCCATGGAGTTCTTTAAAGGAAATTTTTATTATTAGGTTAACTCCTCTAAAAGAATCCAAATATTTGATCTATAACCTGCGTTGTGACTATTGGTAACTAAGGAAACAAAAACATTTTATCCCCTGTGAAGATCTTATGTAGGGAACCTAACTTTTACTATATTTTGCTGTTTAAAAAAACAGGTAACAACAGAAAGGAAAAACATCTGAAGTTATTTTATTGCTCTTGATAACACATGATTATGAAAGAACATGTGAAATTACTGATTATACTCATCTATGAAAAATATCAAGACTATTCCAAAGTCCAGAAGAAATAAACTAAAAATATTCTTGATAAGTTGTTTTTAACTCCACCTGGTTGAGAACTAAGCTGTTTTAGAGGTCTTAGTACACATGTGCTCATCTGAAGCTGGACTGTGAACTGATGCCTCAGGGCAGGGCAGCTGCCGCTTACCTCAAGGGAACCTACTGCAGATAAAGTCCGCCACTTGCACAGTCCTTTCAGCTGCCTGCCAGTTGTCTCTGTGGAAGGGAAAGCCTGATGAGTGAGAACCCTGGGCCACACTCCTGTGACAGGAGTGCAGGTGCCTGTACAGCTGCACAAACTGCCTGCCTGCAGGTTTCTAGATTCCCTCAGTAACACACAGCTAGAAAGAAGCCACCTTTGAGTTTCTCTCTCCATTGAACAAGGAAGCCAAATGCAGCAAGAATTCCTAAGTGTTAACAACCTATTGGCAGAAAAAGACTAAAGGAACCCAGTACAAATGTGTTACATTGACAGGAAAAACACAAACATATACATGCACGCATACATACACACATAAATTGGTTAAAATTAATGGACAGAACTGTATAACCCAAGGAGAGAAAAGGCTAGACTCACAAAAAGTCACTTTCTCAAAACAAGAATACTAAACCCAAATACATTTGTGTCCACCATTTTTAGAAGACGCCATCAAGTATATCATGCACGGAATGAACCATACTGTGGACCCAAATGTCCACTGATAAATACCACCTACTTTCTTGGTGAGCTCAGTGAATGGGTGCTAGCAAAAGGAATTTATCACATTTTTTAAAAAATATGCAAAATGAAAACCATCAGCTTGATTCCACAAGAAAGTCTACAAAGAAGAAAGATGTATTTTTATAACTAGGAAAGTACACAAACCCTTATAAAGATCAAACCAAGATGGGAAATACTAAAATAACAATTTAAAAACTATGTAATACAGCATACTTCAAAACCCACATTCATCTTATAAAACCATGAACGGCTGGTCTTCCACTGAGAACACCTTTGTATTATTCACATGTAAATTAAGTTATAAAATTAAAAAAAAAAAACTGTATTCTTTCTAATGCCAAATATAATCCTTAACCGCAATGTTGTACTTCATTAAGGGCACCCCCACTCCCTACCACTACCACCCCAGAGGAAGAAAAAAAAAAAAAAAAACACTACATAAGAAACTGTACCTCTGGTACCAAGGTTGGGAAGGGGGAGGGAAGAGACGTTCATTTAAAAAGACAATGGGGGTTCTTACTTTGCCAGAACCACATTTAAAATAAAATTACTTACCTCTGATTCTTTGTCACTTAGAGATCCTAAGCTTCCAAAACTGTGATTAGAACTTTCATTATTTGTTGAAGCCTGTGAAAGATTTTTAAAGGTGAAAATTAGGAGTGATTTTAAAGAAACAAAATACAAGGTATATAAAACCAATTTTTATTTATATGAACATCAAGTATGATTTCTTTAATCAAGGAAGTTAAGCAAGCAGGATAACATGTTCTCAGTGGTACAAATGTCTAGAATGATTTGTCAAGCTACCAAAATCCTGCTGTTTCAGGATCTTACTTGTATTGGTGATTTTTTTTTTAATAATATCAATTCAAAAGCCAAAGATCTGGGCCTTGGCTCGGCAACAAGATCACTAAAGTTCCCAGCCAATGTAAGGAGAGCATCATGCATGTACCTCAATCATAATGATCACATTCTGTGTCTCACACACACCAGCCGATGTAAGGCATCATCCATGTGCCTCTGCCATCCTAAGAATCACATTCCATGTCTCATTCTTTCTTTCCTCATAAAAACAAACTG
The DNA here is from genome assembly GCA_019843965.1 of Rhynchomys soricoides. Classification (NCBI taxonomy): domain Eukaryota; kingdom Metazoa; phylum Chordata; class Mammalia; order Rodentia; family Muridae; genus Rhynchomys; species Rhynchomys soricoides. The sequence continues at coordinate 6,275,438 of JADRCH010000029.1, read as the reverse complement.
CCTGGTTTTTTGTTTTGTTTTGTTTTTTTGATTTTTTTTGGCTCAGTTTTGACTTAAGAAACTCTTAACTACTCTGACAATCTTAACTGCTATTCTCAAGTTTCGCCAGTGTGTCTGCACAATGTATTTTTGAGCAGTGATGAATAGACACGAGCTCTGTCAGGAGGCTGGTGTCTGTTCTCCTTCCAATATGCTTCTGCAACATCAAGCATTTTGTGACTCTTATAGCAGTATCAGCGTCTTGGATCCACCCTTACAGGAGTGCTTTTTGACCAGTCGGTGATGCCAAGTTGCTGCTCAAACGCAAACCACCTGATTATCTCCAGATTTCTCAATCATCTGTAAGAATAGCTACAAATCCTACTGTTAAGTTACAAACTGCCCTAGTTATCTGTAGACAAATGTGTGGTGACAACTGTGAGCCACTGCATTTTACGAACACTGTAAGGCTGTCAACATGGAATGGCAGCTAACATGATTACAATTCAAGGAGTATTGGGACAAAGTTAAAATTGAGAGGATTTGTCAAACTAGAAATTCTGATTGTGGAGTAATGCAGGCAGTAGTGAAGTTTTTGACCATCTGCAAAACCCCATGAAGATATGAACAAAACTAAACGATTAATGAAAATCTACACATAAATAAAATAAAGCCAGAGCCCAGGGACTTTTGTCCCCTTGAAATAATCATTAAGTACAAGAAGTGCATGCACAATAAAGGCTAAAGGGTTGGGAGAGTCATCTTAGAGGAATCCTGGAAAGACCTGTCCACAATAGAGAATGTATACTACCAGGTGTGAAATTAAAAGGAGCACAGTAGTAATAAAGAAAAAGAAATATCCAGATAAAAGGTCAGAAGAGGGCTGCAGACATGGCTCAGTTGATAAACTGCTTGTTGTGCATGGGAACCCGAGTTCAAACTCCAACACTTACATAAAATACAGACACAGTAGCAGTATGTACCTATAATCTCAACACTCCTGAGGCAGAGACAAGGGCATCCCTGGGGCTTGCAAGGCCAATCAGTCTATCCAAACAAAGGAGCTCCAGTGAAACCCAGTCTCAAAAAATAGGTGGGAGGCTGAAGAGATGAGTAAGCCATTAAGAGCATTGGCTGCTCATCCACAAGACCCAGGTTTAATTCCCAGTATCCATATAGTAACTCAAAACAATCTGTAACTTTAGTTCTAGGATCTGACTTGACTCATTCTTCTGGTCCTTGCAAGTGGTGAACAGATATACATGCAGGCAAAATACCCAGACATATACTAAAATGAAAATGTTTAGAGGTGTGTAGCAATGGAGGAAGACATTGGCATTGATTTCTGGCCTCCACAAACATGAACACACATGTGTAAACACACACAATGTTCTGAAGGCATGACCTACAAATCTCAAAAAGAAACGAAAAACACTTCAGTTGTGATGTGAACCCCAAACCAACAGCCAAGGGAAAAAAACTGTGGGAAAAGCCATGCTGAGCCACCTTAGTGATTCTGCCACCTCATTTCTCAAAAAAAAAAAAAAGTCAATCTTACAAAGTTAGAAGAAAAACCGAAGGTACAATAAGAGCCCATGTTAACAAAGTGCCAGAAACACCCATGAAATAGGTGAAAACTGTAACCTACTATTTCAAATCGAGACACAACATTACAAAAATGGTTTATAATAAGAAAGTACACTGACATCAGATTTCTGAACAAGAAAAAGTGGTAGAATTCAGGGAAGGTTCAGAAATAGTGTCCATAAGGAACAAGCAATAGACACAGCTGATAGTACTTTAAGAGAGTCCTAAGATCACAAGGACACTTTGAAATCACAAGGAATACAATAAAAATTTTATTTATTAGATTTATTTGCTTTGCTTGTGTGTTCGTGTGTGCCAGTTCATGTGGAGGTCAAGGACAACTGCAGGAGTCAGTTCTCTCTGTCCATCATGTGGGTTCCAGGAAGTGAACACTAGTTGTTGGGCTTGGCAACAGCACCTCTAACCACTGAGCTACCTCATGAGCTGAAGAAAAAGAATGGAGAAAGCAAACAGGGAAGCACTGGAGATTTACAGAGTATAAAGAATTACTTAAAGACTACTAAAAGGAGAAAATAATAAAATTATAATTTAAGGAGTATTCCCTGAAAATATTTTAATTTACAACTGACTTGGAAAACATTAACACACACCTATGAATATCAACTCAGAAGAACAACATGAAGTTTTCTAAAGGTTTTATGTGCTTTATATGCCAGAAGAAAACATTTAAGGAAAGCTATTATGAGCACAACATTTTACATCCATTGGAAGTGATTTTTAAGACATTGTTGACTGAATATACTCAGAACTACTTGTTCAGATAACCTCAATGAAGAGCTGAACCTCTGATCACTGAAGGAAAGCAAGAGTATTATTTGTTTACTGATAAGGGCTAAGTAAACAACTGTGGGATATTCTAATTTTACTACGTTCATTGTCCTCAAGAGCCATAATTCTCAGGACACAGATTCAAATAAAAATAATATGGTTCTGAATTTGAATTGGACATAAGAACTGCCCCAGAGCAACTACAAGTTGGATCAAAATCTGCAGTTTTACTGGTTAGGAAAAAAATGGTTTCTGGATACCACAGAAGCTATAAAGTAAGGAAAAGTATGTCGAAAATAAAGAACCACAAAGAAAAAAAAAATCAGAATTTTTCATGTCAGTTGTGCCCATGCCTCTAGGTGATACCTGATCTGTGTTAAGAGCCAACTCTTAACACAGTTGTCTAAGGTAAATCTAAAAGACCAGAAAGGTGATGCCAGTGGCTGAGCACCCTGTGATGACACAGTTACTCTGTCCTGATAGGTTAACTAGCTACTATAAAACCATTTTCAAAAAAAAAAACCTCCATGCTCTCCAGAACACACTCCATCATTCTGACAGAGATTCTGGAATCAACAAGTAAGATACCTCAAAGTAGCTACAGACCTGTTCAAAAATGACAAGTTGAAATACATTTGTAAGAAATGACCAAACTGGAATTTCAGCAGAGGAATAAAAACTAAACAAGAGACAGATTAAACTCCAGAACTCGAAAGTTCCACTCTACCGGCATTAGAGCAGAGAGGGATCCAAACTAGTAAGCAACCCGACTTCCGTGCAGTTAGTCATAGGAGAGACAAAGGAGTAGGGGTACAAAAGAATAAATACTCTGAAACTCATAGGCCAAGAGGTCACTCTTTCTCCGCAAGCAAGAAAAGAACAAGAAAAAAATACACCTAGGAACATCAAAGTAAAATATCTGAGACCAAGAAGAACGAAGAGAATCTCGAGAGCTGGAGAGGTCCCTCAGTGGGCAAAGATGCTGGCCACTCAGCCTGACAACCTGAGTTCAATCTTCTCACCTCTACACAAGTGTTGTCTATCTGTCTCTGTGTGTGACACACACACACACACACACACACAAATTAAAATTTTTCAAAAACAGAATCGGTAATAGTTCATCCAGGCAAGGATGAAAAATATAAAAAGAAAAAGGAAAACTACCCCAGAAACGTAAAATGAAAACAGAAGTGGAATTAATAATCGTAACAACAGCAACAACACAGACACAGACAGCTGAAAGGGGGCTGCAGAGATGGCAGTTGTTAAGAGCACTGACTGTTCTTCTAGAGGGCCTGGGTTCCGTTCCCCATACTCACATGGTGGTTCACAACCATCTCTAAGTCCAGTTCATGGGATCTGACGCATGCACACAGTATACTCACATACAAGCAAAGCATTGCAACATACAATTTTTTAAAAAAAAGAAACTAAAGAAATCTTCTCTAAGAGACCAACAAAAAAATTATAAGAAAACTAGACTGTGAATGTTTCTAGTCCAAATAATGAGAAGGAGAAAAGGGAGGAAGATGGTGTGGGGTGGAGAGGAAGGAGGGAAGGAGAGAGGATGCTGATGGGGGGGTGGAAAGATGATGTGACTCTGAGAATGAGGGGAGAGGAGGGAGAGAAGAACAGTGGTGACTGTGATGATGATGACTAAGATGACAATTACATAAGCCAATGTTTCCTAGCACTGGAAAGACTGAATTATAAATTAGAAAGAAGTGCTGAAGAAATGGCCCAGTGGCACACACTGCTGTTGCAGAGAATAGGATTTACTTCTCAGCACACCATGTTGGGTGGACCTCCTGCAACTCCAGCTCCAGAGGATCCAATGCCCTCTTTTGGCCTCAACAAGTACCTGTGTTAATGTGCACAAAACAAAATAAATATTTTTTTTAAGTAAAGAAAGAAACCTTTAAATTGGAAGGATGCTTTTACGGAACCAAGCAGGCTCAAGGCACATGTAATGAAGATTAAATACTAGAGATAAAGACAATGTCCTAAAATGCTTCAGGAGAAGCAATTCATTCACAAGGATCAGAAATCCGAATGGTACCAGAGTGACATGCAATAAGGGAAAAATAAAAAGCAATGGAACAATGCATCAAATTTGAGAAAAACTGTTTCCAACCTAGAATTCTACTGCCAGATAAATGAACAACAACAACAAAAAATTATGGGAGAAAAATATGCAAGGTCTCAAAACATTTACCATGTTCCTTTCCAAAGGAAGTGACTGGAAAATATACTCCACCAAAACAAGGAAATAAACCAAGAGAAGAGATGAGGTCAGGGAATAGAAGCTGAAACTCAAATCAACTAGAAATGAATACTCGAGGTTAGAGAAAGATTCTAGGAAAATACACATCCCAGGGAAATAGAGCAAATAGCCTCGGTTAAAACACACGAATGAAGTACTTCAGGGGAGAGGGTTAAAGAACAAAGGAAAAGAGGGGAAGAATAATTAGTATTTTAAAATGATGTCTGTGCCTCTCTGCTGAGGAGTACATAACTTTTAATTGTGGAAAAAGCAAAAACCTTTACAAATGATATGGAATAATGGAGCCATTAAGTTCAGCTCTGAATAAATTTATAGTGAAAAAACATAAGCACTGACATACTAACTTAACCATAAATTAAAGTCCTAAATACTATCACAATTAGATGAAGGCAGGCCATGTATTTCTGTAAAAGCAGAAGACTAGATGAGTTAATAGAATTAACTCCTTGAGTTCTACAATTCGAAGTCAGTATGTAATGGATCTGTAGTTGGGTTCTATGTGTTTTGTTAATTTCTTTCTACTTTTGTGCTGGTATCACACTGTCTTGATTTACCATCCTTCCTGGCATTTAATAGTACAACTCCCCCAGCTCTGTACTGTCCTTAATACTATCTTGATAAGTCATCTAGAATCACCTGGCCTTGGATTTATAAGCATATTATCATGCTTGTATCTTTATCTTGGCATGTTTACCTTTACATTTTGATATAAATTTTGATAGTATATTAATTTTTACCTTCCCTCAATTACTGTACCTTTTAGCAGATACTGCACTAACCACAGACAAACTTCTGAAGCAGTGACAGGCACTGTAATGCGGAGACTTCCCACCCCTAGGTACTGCAACTCTCATTCATTCAGGCATCGTCTGGATTTCTCTACACTTTACAGCCCTTGGTGAAATTGTCAAGTCTCGTCAGGTTTACTCTGAAGTATCTTATAATTTTTGTGCTCTTGTACAGAATATCTTTTCAAAAATTTACTTTTCATTTTTTGGTAAGTAAAAAAATATTAATTTTGGATTGGCATATATACAGAGCATGAGCAAGTATGTCCTCATTTGTCAATTTTTTGTGATTTTCTTCTGTAACGATCATGAGTATAATCTTTATTCCAGTACGAGTGGTGGTACCATGGCTGTGAGCCCTGTGACAAAGTGTGTGCTGGGAGGATAACTTTTGGGCTCTGCTATCCATTCCCATGGCTCCCACCACTACATTGACTACAATGGAGACTTACAGCGCCTGTCCTCTCGGGTGCCCGGATGACAGACAGACACCACAGCACCTGGCTTTAGGTAGTCCTATTTAAGGTCAATTATTTGAATGTCAACAGTGTTAGTACAGATTCCTTGGATAGTAAAACTAGCAATTTCTTCATAGATATTCTTAACTTTACCTTTTGTGTCAGAATTAATACATATTTTTTCCATGTGTTAACAGTACCCCGTGCCATGAAATGGTTTGCTTAATACGTTTTTTCTTTGGTTTTAAAAATAAGATTGCAGCTAGATCTTAAAAACATTTTATTAAACTGTGTAGCCCAGGTTGGCCTCGAACTCATGATCCCCCTGCTTCTGCCTCCTTCAGCAAATCCTACCGGCGTGCGCCACCACAACAGCACTTGGGAGGCAAAGGCAGGTGGATTTCTGAGTTCGAGGCTAGCCTGGTCTACAGAGTGAGTTTCAGGACAGCCAGGGCTACACAGAGAAACCCTGTCTCTAAAAAACAAAAAACAAACAAACAAACAAATAATTTATTAAATAACCATACGTTCTGCTACTAAATAGAAGCAGTCTGTAAGTTCTCTATACAGAATATTTTGAAACAGGATAACAGTTTAAGTACATTATTGTTCCACAACTGATCTTAATAAAATATACTTGGTCACATTGTAAAAAAGAAAAATTACTTTTCCTAATCCCAATATAACTCCTTTCTGTAAAGGATTTTTTAAAATTAGTTACTGTACTGGCTGGTTTTGTGTCAACTTGACACAAGCTGGAGTTATCACAGAGAAAGGAGCTTCAGGTGAAGAAATGCCTCCATGAGATCCAGCTGTAAGGCATTTTCTCAATTAGTGATCAAGGGGGGCAGGCCCCTTGTGGGTGATGCCATCCCTGGGCTGGCGGTCTTGAGTTCTATAAGAGAGCAAGCTGAGCAAGCCAGGAGAAGCAAGCCAGTAAGAAACATCCCTCCACGGCCTTTGCATCAGCTCCTGCTTCCTGACCTGCTTGAGTTCCAGTCCTGACTTCTTTTGGTGATGAACAGCAGCATGGAAGTGTAAGCTCAATAAACCCTTTCCTCCCCAACTTGCTTCTTGGTCATGATATTTGTGCAGGAATAGAAACTAAGACACATATTTTGTTTTTACTTAATGTAACATGTTTATGGGTACAATGCAGTACTCAATAAATGCCAGTCAAATCAGGGTAGTTGTCACTTCCAGCTCTGACCACCTGGTTCCAGCTCCTTCCTCATAGTTCATGGAACAGATGACTGCACGTCCTTCCCAACCCATCATTCACGCTTCCCTCTCGCCTTCCTTTAGTAAAATCCTACTTTGAGATATTTGAGTAATTCTTGTTTCCACATAGCACAGAGCATGTAATACGTGTTCTTCTACATCTGGCTTATTTCACCCGACAGTGTTCTCTAGTTCTGCCAGTTGACACAAATGGCAAATGTTTATCTTTTTAAATACCTACTTATTTTATGTATATATGTGTGCCAGCTTATTTTATGTGCACCAAAATGTCCAGAAGCATCAGATTCCCTGACACTAGAGTTTACAGGAAGTTGTAAGCCACCACATGGGTGCTGGGAACCCAACCCAGGTCCTCTGGAAAAGTGGCTAGTTAACCACTGAGCCATCAACGGTCCTGATTTTTTTAATTTTATTTATTTATTTATTTATTTATTTTAGTTTTATTTATTTTCATTTTAAGTGGACGAGTGGTGAATGTATATCTTTGTTTTGTACCGTGTGTGCAGTCCCAACGGAAGCCAGAAGATGGTGTCAGATCTTCTTGAACTAGAGTTACACACGCTTGTGAACTACCATGCCCAAGTGCTAGGAACTGAACCTGGGTCCTCTGGAAGAGTAACTAGGGTTCTTAACCACTGAGCAATCTCTCCAGCCCTGAGATTTCATGTTTATCACTGAAAAATACTTCTTGGTATTTTTTATCTCTGATATATTGACTTCATTTCCTTTGGGTATATTCTAGAAGCAAGACAGCTATTCCATACTGTAGACTTAAGGTTTTCGGAAGAATCTCCTATGATTTTACATAATGGCCATCTTAATTTGCATCCCCATAGGCAATGACTAAGACTTTCTTTTTGTTCCCATCATTGCCTGCATGTTATTTTTGCTATTTTGGCAATAGCCATTCTGATAAGGGTAAGAGAATATCCCATTACAGTTCTGATTTGCATTTCCATGACAGCTACTGATGCTTATTTCTGTAAAGCTTTCACTGGTAATCTTGTCAAGACTTTGAAGAATAATAACTAGCAGGGACAGTTTTTAAGTTGAAACTACTAAAACTCAATTTTAAGAATTAGCTTTCTCATTTTAAACACCTCCACGTTTTAAGTCCACTTGGATAGAGAGATCAACTCCCACCATTGTCAACTGGCTTTCCCATACGCATGCCACAGCAGTTACGCACACACTCACACTTAAGATAAAAAGAAAAAATAGAATACTACTTATTAAGTCCTTATATAGCTAGTAAGTATAAATCAGGCCATAAAATATTAAAGAGGACCACCATCCTATTCCATAATATCCATTGAGAATATCTGCAGGAGAGCAAGAAACTCAAACTCTAACCCACCACCGATTTTAACAAAGTTTCACTGGAATGTAACCAGCCACACACACTGAATGACATTTGGTCTGTGGCTACTTGAGTGCCATGACAGAGTTAAGTAAAGCATTTGTGGTAGAATTCATATGACATTAACTACTTGGCCCTGTAAAAAGTTATCCAAATGCACCTACATAGACCCTATGAAAATTCAGGGGTGGAGGTGGAAGAACTGAATGCAGTGCTGTACTTCACCAATAGAGGGTGTGTGTGAAAGAACTGAATGCACTGCTGTACTTCACCAATAGATGCCCCCATCTAACCATGCTAATTTAATATAAATTGACTCCCTAAAAAGCACTGTCTCAAATTTTTTAATTCAAACTTAAGTCTTATGATATAAAACACAATTTACACTTCCTATCTTAGGTACTCAACCTCCACTCGGCTTTTGGGTAGTCAAGCATCAGAGGTTATTTGTTTTGTGCTGCCTTACTTTGGGGGGGTGGGGAGGGTGGGACTACAAGTTGACCTGCCTATGCACTGCAGACATTCTAAAGAAGATCCTTCTTATACATACTCCTGACCCATGCCTATAGTTAGAAACACAAGAGAAACCACAAAAGCAACATGAAACCAATCAACTCTTTCCCCAGAGCAGTCAGCCCCAATCTTCCCAATGCTACAGTCCTTTACTACAGTTCCTCATGCTATGCTGACCATGATATTATTCTCATTACATCATAACTGTAATTTTGCTACTGTTATGGATCAGAATATGAGTGGTTTTGGAGACAGAGGTTTGCCACGGACCAATCCACAGATTGAGAGCTGCTGCCTCAGAGCTTAGGCTCTCATAGTGGCATAAGCACAGGGTGGAGGGGAAAGGTGTTGCTCGTGGGCTGGCTTCCCTTAAGAACACCACAATCAGACGGGAAACAGTTCTGTCGGCCAAGGTGCCCTGCCTGTCCAAGTCTCATCTTCTCAGCCTCAGAACCATTCTATGAATTGTCCCAGTCTACAAAATCTTTTTCCTTCCATTAGACAGCTAAAACTGGCCTTTTTTTCTGTAAATAAAATCCAGTAACTGGTATAAAATGCAAACCACTTCAAAATGGTACAGCAAAAAAAATCTGGCATGGACAACAGAAGAAAATGAGATCACCAATTCAGAGAAGCTAACTTGTTCATCTTAGCATTTAACCAGTATTTTGACTAGTACTGGTTCTAGACAAAACTGTAAAGTGGACTGGGCTTTGGTTCCCACCCTCAATTTTGGTAGGCATTGATATTCTGTTCTTAGCTCTGCTACCTGCCAAATTATTCATCTATTAATTGTGTTCTCAGTTTTCAATTAAAAATAAGAAGAGCCTGATATATGCTCCCATTTCCTTAGATGTCTTCAGTTCACTGACATACTACCTCAAAATATCCATGAACTGCTGGCTATAGAGGTGCAGGCCTTTAATCCCAGCACTGGGGGGGCAGAGGCAAGTGGATCTCTAAATTCAAGGTCAGCCTGATATATAGAGCTAGTTCCAGGACAACCAAGGCTACACAGAGAAACCCTATCTCAGAACAACTAAGGAAGGGGAAGGGGAAGGGGAAGGGGAAGGGGAAGGAAAGGGAAAGGGAAGACAAGACAAGAAAAAGTACCCAACATTTCATATTTTAACAGAATTTTTTGAAATGAGGGTTTAATTTACAAAATATTCTAACAATCCTATTAACTCCCATGAACTAGATGATAAATGTATACAACCAAGTATGCCTACGTACAAGCTAGCAGCTATGCCTATTCTGCTCTGGCTATTATCAGAAGGACTGTTAAGATATCTGAGGCAGGTATATGATTCTGTCGGCAAACCAGGGATATTAAGTGAAAGCTTACACATGGAGTACTTTAAAATGTGTGCTGAGGATGCTGGGCAGACAGCTTAAATGCAGACAGCTCGACTACCACGTGAAAGACCCTGGATTCCCTACCCACATACACATATGAAATATACAACTCTGGTTTTTATTCTCATCTGATGTCATCAGCTTGGAGGTGGTACTGGCTGGTTTTGTGTCAACTTGACACAGGCTGGAGTTATCACAGAGAAAGGAGCTTCAGCTGAGGAAATGCCTCCATGAGATCCAGCTGTAAGGCATTTTCTCAATTAGTGATCAAGGGGGGAGGGCCCCTTGTGGGTGGTGCCATCCCTGGGCTGGTAGTCCTGGGTTCTATAAGGCAGACCGAGCAAGCCAGTAAGGAACATCCCTCCATGGCCTCTGCATCAGCTCCTGCTTCCTGACCTGCTTGAGTTCTAGTCCTGACTTCCTTTGGTGATGAACAGCAGCATGAAAGTGTAAGCTGAATAAACCCTTTCCTCCCCAACTTGCTTCTTGGTCATGATGTTTTGTACAGAAATAGAAACCCTGATTAAGACAGAGGTAAATAATATTATTAGTAAATCAAACACTGGCACTATTTTTGTTTCCAGACACCTTGCTAGCTCTGGCCACCAGGAATAGAATACATGAGAAGGTTTAGAAGGTTGTATGATTCTGTGCTAACTCCACACGCAATTAAAATAGTTTCCCTAATACTTTCTAGGATAAATTCAAGTCTCAAAACAAATTTTTTGGGCTGGGCATATAGTTCAAGGGCAAGTACAAGGGAAGGAAAAGAAAACCACAAAACAAAACTACCCTAAATAAACTTAATTTCTACTTTTACCCAAAACAGATTAGAATCAGGCATACTACTTTGATTTCTACTTTTTTAAATTTAAAAAAATATTTTTATTTTATTTAATATGTAGATGTGCTTTGCCTGCATATATGTCTGTGTATCACTTGCATGCCTGCCCACAGAAGACAGAAGAGGGCATCAGAGCCCCTAGTACTGGAATTACAGACTGTTATGAGCCACCATGTGTGTGCTAGGAATCAAACCCAGGCCCTTTGGAGACAGCCAGTGCTTTTAACCACTGAGCCATCTCTAACCCTGTTCTGAATTCTCAAGTTATTTCATCCCCAAAATTAAGTCTTTGGGTTCTCAACATTTTAGTAGTCTAGTAGAAAATAAATAATTGAAATGTGATGTAATAAAGTATGATCAGGCACACCAAATTTGTATTTGGGCAATCATGTAGTCAGAGTCAAGATGCTGCCTCATCTCAAACAGCAATGCCTGAGTCTGATGGCAGAAGGGTCAAGGGCATGAAACAAGGTCAACTGCATGTTTAAAACAAAAGACAGGAAACCCACCTGCTTAAGAAAACAGCTTGTTAGACTAGAGAAAAGTGTTAAGTGTGATAGAAAAATGGAGGAGAAGCAATTGGGCCACAAGAAAAGGCAACAATCAAAGCTTGGGAACTATGTGAGACCACTGAAGAGTTTCTAAGGACAGTATGCGATCAGATGTGCCTTCCAGAGAACCCACCAAACTAGGAAAATGACATCCCAAGTGCACACATTCCAAACTCTCTAAGCCTGTGGGGATAATTCAACAGTAACATAAAGCAGTAGCTCTGATGGTATGACATAGCTCACTCTTGTTCCTTAAGAGGGTGGCTGTGGGGTAGAGGTAACAGTTGCAATGGTTAATCAAGAAAAGTAGGAGCAGAATACACTGGGCTATAAAAGTGACTCACCTCACAACTGACAAGGAAATGGAATCTGAGCCTGTTCTTTTGGCCAAACCTATGGTAAAGTATGTCAATCCCAGGAAGGAGATTTGACAACTGACATGTGCTGCTCCTCTCCCTACAGTATCATGTACGTGGGAACACTGAGTACATCCAAAGGCTCACTGCTTTTGGTCAACCAGCAGAGCTAATAAGTAAGTTCAACTGGGTAGGCTGTAGGACACAAGAGCCATGCACAGAATTCAACTGTACTTTTTAGTCAACAGCGATGAACACCTGAAATGAGTGAAGAGGACAATTCCATTAAAGAGAAAAAACAAAAAAACAAAAAAACCCAACACTCAATGCCTTTATACTGTGAGAAAGAAAGAAAAACTCAGAAGTTCAAACAAATGAAAGAGCTATACACCAAAAGCCACAAAACATCATTGAAAGAAAAAAGACCTAAACAGATGTAAAGATATTTGTGACATAGACTGAACAACTTACGAAGGTTCTAATACTTACACTAACCTAAACATTTACCTGAGATTCCTACTAAAACTCCAGTTGTTTTTGTTTGTTTTAGAAGGTGATCCACTAGTTCTAAAAGTCACACTGAAATAAAAAGACTCAGGATAGGCAAAATAACCTAAAACAAGAATTAAGTTGGCAAACGCATACTTCCAGTTTTAAAATGTATCACTAACTGCACTGAAGTGTGGTCTTGTGTTGAGGATAAAAGTACAGATCAGCAGAGAATTAAGTGTAGAGAAACAAACCCATACATTTATGACTGGTGAATAAACTAGATAAGCACAGGTACACACACTGAATGTGCGTGCGTGTGCACATGTGTGTTTAAAATGATCCAAGACCTGAATGTAGGGGCTAAATCTTTCTGGATTCATTTAATGGCCAGGGAAAACACCTTCAAGAGAAGAATTATATGGTTTGGCTTAAGGTTTCATCACATGGCCCCATGCATTCGGCAATAGTATCACAGAGGGATTGTGAAGAAGAGACAGAGGAACGCAGAGATGGAATGGGGCAGAGGAACTGGTAACTCTTTCAAAGGCTCATTCTCTAGTACCCCATTCCTTCAGCTAAGTAAATTTCATCTCCTCAGTCTCCAGATAGCCCCACCAGCTGGGACCAAGTGTTCCGCACATGAACCTGTGAGGGATAGAATACATTCACTCCTCAACAATGTCTTGGAAAAAAATGTAAGTATACATTATGTGACATAACTATGCAAGTTTCTCAGACACAATACAAAGAATGGGAGAAACCTCTGTAAATCATTTATCATACAAAGTTCTATTACCCATCCATCATACATAAAAACGCAAGATTCAAAAGCAACCAGACTTAAAGACAGGCAAAGGATTTGACTACATACCCCATCAGAAAAGATATATCAATGGTAAGTAGGTATATGGGGGGAAAGTTCAGCATTATTGGTCAACAGGGAAATGTTAAAAATCAGAACACTATTGGTATTGCTTTATACACCAACCAAAATGCTATGCTAGATAGAAGAGATAGTAACCAAATCCTGACAAGGATGGAGAAACTATATTTCCTGTACACTCCTGAGAGAATAAGGAACAGTTGGAAAACAATTTGGCAGTTTCTTAAAGTAAGAAACACAGAATTACCCAGAGAAAGATAAAGGATGATTTAACACACACTAATCAAAAGATGTAATGCAGCATCTGAACAGACCCAGGGACAGAAATCACAGCTGTCTCAACAGATGTGGAAAAGGTCTTTGGACAAAGTTCAACATCCTTTCATGACCAATGCTGAAGAAACTTGCAGCAAAGGGGACCAAGCTGTAACATTATAAAGGCTGATGACAAAACATTACACTGAAGGAGAAAAAACTAAGTCTTTCTTCTAAAATCAGGAACAAGCCAGATTTCTACTATTTCACTCTCATTCCGTATGGTACTTGAATTATTAGCCAGTCATAAGACAAGAGCAAGAAACAAAGGGGCTATGATAGGAAAGGAGCTAGCTCTAATCATCGATTTTTACAGATAGTATGTTTCCATTCTTAAAGGGACTCTTAAAGCCTTCAGAAAGCTCTTAGATTTGAGCAAAGCATTAGGATGTATGTTCTACATACAAAACCAGTAGCTTTCCTATATATCAACAATAGAGAGAGAGAATTCATGATGGGGTAACACAGTGTACGATTTTAAAGTGTGTGTGTGCATGCAGATAGATACATAGATAAATGACAGACAGATACCTAACAAAGGAAATGAAAACCTTAAAACATTATAGACAAATTGGAGTCACTACAAGATAGAGCCCAAAGACTAGTATAATAAAGATGCTATATTACCAAACACAATCTATAGATTCAACACAATCCTCCATTAAAAGCCAAGTACATTCTTCACAGAAACAGAAAGAAATGCTACAACTCATATAGAAATATTAATGACATCAGGTACCCAAAGACAGCCTGAGCAAAAGAAAAAGAGCAAGGCTGGAGGTATCATAGTATCTGATTTCAAATATATACCACAGGCCAGTAACAGATACAGCATACTACTAAGACTAACACGCACAGATCAACACAACACTAGACACAGAAACCCACATGGGTCCAGCCAAGTGATCTTCAACAAGGGTGCTAAAAATTCACATTGGAGAGAAAGACAATCTATTCAAACTTCGTGGGAAACTAGGTCCCTCTCCCTGTTCAAAACAGCAAAGAATTCCATGTAAGACCTCACACTTGGAAACTGCTCCAAGTAAAGCAGGGCACACTTCCTTCCATATGTACAGGCATAGGCAAGGACCTTTTGGTCAAGAAATAATAGCAAGAATTGCCAAACACAACTGTGTTAATATAGAGATCTTCTGCAGAGCAAATAAAAAGAAATCAGATTTCTAAATACTAACTTCTATATAATATAAAAAATCATACAAAGTAGTAGTTTGCCATTAAGCATGTATATAGGGCTCAAACAAGATACTTTGTAGTTTTAGTGTTTTGTATTGTGGGGGTGGACGAACATATTACGGTGGTCAATGGACAATCTGTAAGACTTGGTTCTCTCCTTCCAACATGAGTCCTGGGGCTTGAACTCTGGTGGTCAAGCCATCTCAACAACCCTACCAAATATGTTCTAGACCACTTAACACAAAGAAAGGACTTTAAATGAGATTAAAATGTTACTCACTTTCGCTCCAACACTGCAACTCCCAGTACTCCCGGTGCTCCCAGTAGCAACTCCAGTAAATCTCGCTTCCAATAATTCTTGCCTTCTTGGATCCAGACTGTGAAGCTCATCCATTGCACCTATTAAAAGAAAAACAAAAACAAACACATATACATGTGTATGTGCACATACACATATGTATCTATATATTACATATAGTGAGACTGTAATACAAAATTTACAAAGGAACACTCTAAACAGATTAAAGAACTACAGCTTTTTAAAATGTGCATCCCATTTAACAAAACAGCTTATAGTAGATTTATACTTTTGACCACAGCCCAAGGTACATTCAGTTCAGTATGCACACACACAAGCATGCACAGTAAAACATATATATACATAAAAGATGTTCCATAAAACACTTGACTACTGTAGAACTAATAGAAGTCCTATACAAGCCAGGCGTTGTAGCACATACTTAACAAACCTAACACTAAGGAGGCTAAGGCAGGAAGATCATGAGTTCAAGGCTAGCCCAAGCTACACAAAGAGCTCTAGCCAGCATGGGTTACTTACATGTAGAGGAATTTTAACCAAGCAACAACAAAGCTGTTCTGGCAAGGGATCACATCCAAAGACCTTCTAGGTCTATCTGATCTAGCTGGAATACAGACACGCCCTTAGCACACACCTTTAATCCCTCTGGCTGAAATACAGACACGCCCTTAGTACACACCTTTATTCCCAAACAATGAAGGTAAAGTTAGTTTGTAGAAGGAAGCAGCATGTTTAACACTGACATCTAATTGAGGGGCAGACAAAGTGACAAATCAGAGAAAGATTTGACAGAATGAGTCAGAGATAGGATACGCCCAACTCTCATAAGAACAGCACAGGAAAAAGAGGCAGCTTAAGAGAGCAACAGGAAAGGAGTGAGGGGAGAGGGGTCAGTTTTACCACACAGATTTACAGAGACAGGTTGCAGGTAGACAGAATGAGCCAGAGAATGAGAAGGAGCCAGAAGATTAGAACAGACGGCATCAAATTAGAGACCAAGCAGAGTAATTCAGTCAGAAACAGAGAAAAGCCATTTTGAATCATTCAGCATGGAAAGGAGTTTGGGTCAAAACAGCTAAGTTGATCCAGCCAGCCAGAGCTCAGAAAGAGAAAGAATGAACTTACTCAGCAGTAAGCCTCCAAGACAACAATTACATCTGGAGAATATTATAGTTTTATACCTCATCTCAAAATCCT
The DNA here is from genome assembly GCA_019843965.1 of Rhynchomys soricoides. Lineage (NCBI taxonomy): Eukaryota > Metazoa > Chordata > Mammalia > Rodentia > Muridae > Rhynchomys > Rhynchomys soricoides. The sequence goes on along the minus strand of JADRCH010000029.1, from coordinate 6,258,928 downwards.
AAGAAAAAAGAAGAGTCCTACGCAATGACAACTCTGTTCTAATGCATTAAGGGGTGAGAAGAAGACATTAATTGTGAGTCTATGCGAACTATAAGGGAGCACTCTCCTAGCTTACATGGGGCCTTAGGGTCAATCCTCAGTGCCTTGAAAAACAGGAGAAATTTATATATTTTACAATAAAATATTTTAATTTTTATAAATTAATGAATTGGACTTCATCAAAATTTTAAAGATTAGTGCAAAGACATTTCAAATGAAAAGGGAAGCAAAAGGCTAGGAGAAGATGTTTCTAAAGCAATCTGAGTGTCCTATACCTCTCTTTTGGTCTGACAACTGGTGTTGACAATACACCAGGAACTTAGGAAGATAAAGACAACAGGTCCTACTGTGTCCAGGACCAGACAGCAATAACAAGGGATTTTACTTCCTGATGATCTTGCATATGTATAGTTTCTTCTAGGACATAAACTTTCCCATATATGCATCTGAAGGGGAGCATTAAGCTAAAAAATGCCTCATTTCAACATTTCTAACACTTTTAAAGAAGGAATATACGTGAGTGCCCCTAGCACAGGTCCAGGCACAGAACAGGTGATTTAAGAATACAATGGCAGTGCCTGAAAAATCTTACCTACAGCACTAGGTATTAGTTAGCTAACTCAAAACCTTATCAGCTAAGAGCACTCAATCAGTACAAACTCTCCTGCATTTTCATAAGGCCCTGTAAGCACTCTACCTGAGAAGCTCTGCTGTCAAAAATTTGCCAACTTTTTTTTTATTTATTTAAAGAGAGAGATCCTAAGTATTTCAATTTTTGTAGGTCAGAAGGTAAAATCTTGTACACATTTACAGAACAAGAGAAAAGGTTTCCACAAACTTCATGGACAAAACTCAAATAACGGTCAATGGATTCTTTGGGGATCAGATTATCTCACTTATCACTTACTAGGGTTTCCTATTCCTAAAATCTCGTGTACACTCACTCATAAATACACATCTGAAATGAGTCTCTGTGTCTTAAGCTTTTAATATAAAACTCACTTTGTTGTTGTAATGAACTCATGTATAAAAATGTGATCCAGCTAGACTAGTCCACTCAAATACTCATCCAGTCCCTATCTATACTAGCAATAAGCTTCTATAGTTAGAATGGCCATTCTGAAACCCAAGAGCTTCACTTAGGGTTTTATATTTTCATTACTAATTACATTCTTAGATCTTATTTATTTTTACTTTATGTGTGCACTGAGTGCATGCATGTGTACCACATGCATGCAGGTGCCTGTGGAGGCCAGAAGAGGGACTCATATCTCTAGGAAGTAGAGTTACAGATGTACATGAGTTATCATGTAGGTCTGGGAACTGAACCCAGGTCCTCTGCAAGAGCAGCCAGTACTCCTGACCCTGATATATTGACATATGTACAGCTAACTATTGATACCAAACCCATCATGTGATTTTAGTTGAAGACATTCATTACTTGGAAAACAGGTACATTGTACAGGGTGGCTCTTTTAAAAAGTTTGCTTTGCAATGTGTCACTACAGTACAGAATCGATCAAAGGGTCAGTAGAAGCTCTTCAGTTGTATAACTAAGGAGATTCTGAAACATAGGAGTTTCCTTTGAGCTTGCTACACTATCTGAAAAATGCCCCTGAAAACTACAGTAGAGCTAAGAACTACACCCGTGCATATGTGTGCAGGACTGAACATCTGCCTTCTTAATGGCACTCAAGTGTACATGAGGGCGCAACATCACTACATGTGCACTCTATTTTTATTTTTATTTATTTTTGGTTTTTTGAGACAGGGTTTCTCTATGTAGCCTTATCTGTTCTAGAATTTACTCTGTAGACCAGACTGGCCTCAAACTCAGAGATCAACCTGCCTCTGCCTCTTCAGTGCTAGAATTAAAGGCATGTGCAACTATGCCTGGCATGTGCACAGTATTTTATCTTCAAGTTTTATATTATATTCATTTAAAAAAAAAAACTGTGAATCTGAAGAAAAAATAATTTTCAAAAGTAAATAGTATTTGGTAATAGTAACTGGTAATAGTTGGTCCTCTTTGATCGTAAAATTTTCGATCTTGGCTTTTAAACAACTGTAAAAACAAAATACTTTACCAACACTAAGCTAGTCAGGATACTCAGCTTTTGTTCTTAACAAATATCTGAGGAAGCAATGGCATCTTAACTCAATGAGAGTGAATGGCATTCACAAGAGTGATTCACATATTCTCTGCCAATGACTTGCTGATGAATAACACATAGGCTTTGAACATCTGACACTTTTTATCAGTTTTGATAATCTGCACAACTTTTATATGTTCCACACATACTTATCACTACCCACTGCAGCACAGCTTAATGAGCTCCACTTCTGTTTGTACTTAGGTGTTCCTTCAACTTTGAAAATACTTGTCTGTAAGTGTTCCACAAAGAACATTCACAAGGTTAATTTTTCTGCCACTTTAAACATGTCAGTGAGTAAATAACAACTGAGTGGCACCAATAAATCTGTCAACTCCTCCAGAGCCAGAAGAACCGCTAGAAACCATGTGCCTTGTTTTTAATTGACTATCAAAGCTACCCCAAATGTCCTTAAGTGTTAAAGTCAATTATTCTTGCCAAAAAGCTACGAGTTTTAAACAAGTCTCTGGACATACTTTTTTGACTTCTATGATCCAACAATTTAATTAACTCAACATCAGTAAATGACTCTGCTTAGGTAGCAAATAAGACCATTGGAAGCTTGTTTTAATGGTAACTTGAGATACTTCATTTAAAAGTTTCCAATTATAATCCCAAAAGTTGGGAATGCGGCAGTATGTTTACTCTGGTAATGTCAACATATATATATATGTATATATATATATATATATATATATATATATATGTATATTCTATCCCAATAATAAAAATAATCTTGTTTGTTTGTTATTTAATTCAATAAAGTAATCCAAATTCCGTTCAAGGGCCAAGGGTGTAGCTCCATCATAGAGTATATACTTGGTATGTACAATACTTGTGTTTTAGCTCCAGCACGTATGTACACACAGGGATTTGTATGTGCACACACAACACTCAAAGTCCATTTTCTCTTGTTCTGATGGATATGAACTAGTAATAAGGAAAACAAGAAACAGAGACCAACAAGAGCACGGCACTCAGCATTATAACTGTATCACTAAACGCTACAATCTAAGAGCAGTATAAAGTGATGAAAATTATATCGTATGGTCTCTGTAACAACTCAACTCTGTCACTGTAGTACAAAAAGAAATAGCATAAACTTTGGAATGATTTAACACTATTTGTGGACATTGAAATATCAATATTACTATTCTTCCTTTGATCTTTTAAAACATTTAAAATGCAGAAGTAAATAGTTATGCTATCATCTAAGAGCACATTTCAAAGATTTCAATCTAATCTAAGCTCTCATTTAACCCTCAAGTGTTCAGTACTCAATTACAAGGGGTGAACGAAGCTTTCTAAGAAAAAGTAACACCACCACAATCCATTATTATAGTGTTTACACTTTGTAAAAAAAAAATGTAGAAAATACTAAAGACATTAACATTCTTTTTTTTTTTTTCCTCTTTTTTTTTTTCCCAAGACAGGGTTTCTCTGTATAGCTCTGGCTGTCCTGGAACTCACTCTGTAGACCAGGCTGGCCTGAACTCAGAAATCCGCCTGCCTCTGCCTCCCAAGTGCTGGGATTAAAGGTGTGCGCCACCACTGCCCGCCACATTAACACTCTTAAGAAATATCCTACAATAGTATCTGACAGTAATCCTAGAATTCTAGAGATCAAGGCAAGAGAATTCAAAGTTCAAAGCCAGCCTGAGCTATATAATAAGTTCAAGGCTATGCTGAGCTATAGGGCAAGACCCTGTCACCATCAACAAAAAGAACATTCTCTAACTACCCTGCATTCCATTATTTTTACTTGCCTAATTGTCAGTTTTATAGTTGTAAACTCCAAATTTCAAATAAAAACAAGAGCTGAGACTATCCGAATTAGAGATCAACAGCATTCGTTATAATCAAAACAGTCTCAGAGAACAAAAATGAAGCACATGACTTGAACCCATTAGAGCACTGTGCTGTGTCCCACTCTCCTCCTCTCTGCCTGTGTCTTTCATCAATGACCAAGAGCTGTCATAAAGCATGATTTCCCAGAATGGCACAGAGGGTGTACTAATTATGATAAATCAGCAGTGCTTACAATTACACCACCTTTGTTTTTAACAAGACTTCATTATATAATTTTTAGTTGCCTAAGTCTTCATCTTTGATAGTCAAAATAAAGTAAAAATATTTAGAAAGCAAGTCTTTAAAATTAACTGTTTACCAAAGAGCCAAGAAAATAAGTCCCTTCATTGAAAAACTCTCTAATAGATTCTGCTGCTGAGACATCACCAGAACATTTTTTAAAACTTGAAACTTCCCAAAGTCCAAAAACTAAATTCATTCAAGATTAACTTTCTGTGTTACATTTGATCTGATATGATGGCTTCTACATAAGCTTAAGTTTTTCTTCTGTTAATATTTTTTCATGACTGATAAGGCTGAGGACATTTTTACTTAAAAAAAAAAAGAAGAAAGAAAAGAAAGAAAAGGAAGAAAAAAGAAAAAGAAAAGCCAGGATAAACCTAAGAAATCAGTTTAATAAAGTATCAACTTAATAAGTCATCTTTTGTTGCTTGTCTTAATGCACTTCAAAGTACAGGGACAGGAATGAAGGAAACAACAAAGTGTTTTTCTAACACTTTAGGGGTAATTCTGACTCGTGTCTTAAAACATCCATTTTAGACATTCTCCAGGGTCTCATCAGAAGTATGGTTTTCATCTGTCCAAAAATAAATACATAAATAAATAAAACCTTTACTTTCAGCAACAAGCAACAGATCATTACAGAAAAATGTAACTGATCAAAATGCGGAACTATGGAGCCCAGTCCAAACTGATACAACATAACTCCCTCCTAAGGCTTAGGCAACACTGCAGAAGTCTGGAAAGATAATTCTAGAGACAGAAAACCAGGGAGTTTGCTGTAAGACTGCATCTCCTAAAAATGTCAGAAGCTATACCCATGAAATAGCACAAACATGGCTGCCTAAAGATGAACTGAGCAAAGAAAACATGAATAGACAAGCTGACACGGAGGAGTTAAATTTCACAAGGCCTCAACCCTAGAAAGACTGAGAACAGGAGAAATAGCCTGTTCCTAACAAGTGCATACCACCTGGGTACTCAATAAAAATGGTCAGTCCTAAAACCACATGTAGCATTATACAAACTGAACAGGTTGTATTTTTAATACACATACACACACACATACACACACACACACACACACACATGAGTTAAGGGAGTTGTAGAATCTTCCTCCATGGTTAAGGAGAGCCCCCAAGGCCAGGCAGCGTGTAGCGGGACAACACCTCCATCAAGGCTCTACCAAAAACTCAAAGAAGCCCAGAGAGGTCACTGCACAAAGCTGTAAAAGTGAAACTTGGGTTGTGCTGAAGACAAGATGTTGAGGTGCCAGAGCCATGGCATATCTAGTAAGGAGGGCTCCATCCAGGGAGTAGAGCCAGCCCAAGAGAGAAACAATGTATGCAGCAAAGCTAGAAGGCCACAGCCATCTAAGCCCTCTGACATTAGACATGGAACCTGGGGATTTGGAGTTTTCTCTACTGGGTTTCAATCTTGCTTTGGTCCAGTATTTCCTCACTATTTCTCAGTTTTGAAATGGTAATACATATTCTGTGCATACACACACAACAATTAAAGACAAAAAGGCCATGACTTTGAAAAAGGGGTAAATGGGAGGTTTAAGAGGGAGGCAAGGGAAAGGGGAAATTATCTAATTATAGTTCCCAAAAATACCCATTTTCACATAATACATTTTCATTGACAATGTTTTACATAACTTACTGTCGTTAAATCCGAAATTCGAATCCCTATTTTAAAACAAAATAGTCTCATTTTTTGGCAGTTAAACCACAACATGCTAAATGAGTACCACAAAATTAATTAAAAAATCATTTTCTAACAGCTTTCTCACATGACTTTAATAAAAACACATCCTAAACTTTTCTAATCGTTTTAGTTAGAACTCTCTTTTTAAGAGTTTGGTATATCTGGTTTTTCCGCAAAAGGAAAAAGGTCTCAATTTTCTCATGAATGCAACCTTCCCCACTGATTTGAAATACCTCTCTGGTCACCTATCTGAGTTCACACAAGCAAAGTCTGTTTGGACACTCAATTCTGTTCTAGCAAACTATCTCTGAGCTATATATACATAACCCCTACCTATGTCTACACACACACAGAGAGAGAGAGAGAGAGAGAGAGAGAGAGAAGACAGAGACATAGATTGCACACACTCACATAAGCATATACAACAACAAAGTATTTTGTCCAAATGATTACAGAGTCATAACAGGCACAGTATCTAATGAATATGTTCAGTTATATAAGCCTATAGTGAGAAGACAGTCTACTCTAGACTCATTCCAAGTCTAATGCTGTATCATTTTAAACACTATTCTTATAGTCCTCACATGGAAAAATTAAGATATACTGAGACCAAACTGCAGATTGAATCAGAGGCAACACATTAGATTTCTGCTTTTCTAATATGACTTTTAAAAACTAATTAAAAAAAAAATCTGATAAAGTGGAAATTTCTGGGTTTTTTGAAAGTTAGTCATATCCCATGTTTTTCTGGAGGCTGTCTTTTGAGGGGATGTTTTGCTGGAGCAGACACCTTAGAGGGGGCATGTAGTTGGGAGAGAGTATAAATGAAATCCCACAGACAATGAGAGGACACTCTTTTTACTTTTTTTTTTTTTCCGAGACAGGGTTTCTCCGTGTAGCCCTGGCTGTCCTGGAACTCACTCTGTAGACCAGGCTGGCCTCGAACTCAGAAATCCACCTGCCTCTGCCTCCCAGTGCTGGGATTAAAGGCGTGCGCCACCCCTGCCGGCTGAAAGGACACTCTTGCATTATCACTTTATGCAATGCTTCGCTGGTCTTCACTAGTTGTGCGACACTTCGCTGGTCTCACTTCTTCAATGGTCTTCACTTTGTAGAGAGAAACTCAACAAAGAACTTCTTGTGCTTTTCCGGCTGATTTGGCAAGGCCTTGTAGTTTCTGCTGGATCCAGCTATAGCTACTGACTGGTGTTTGGTGTTTCCTATTGGACTGGACTGATGCTATCCTGATAACGAAGTGTTTAGTCACCCCAAAGTAGTACTTCTAAACAGGTCCACAACCCCTTTTTCCTATTAACCTTCTTTCTCCTCAAGCTCTAGTCAGTGAATTAGAAGAGAGGTAAAAGCATTCAACAACCCTAAATAATGCAGTTTTAGAAAAATCTAAGCCTACGGTATAACTAGTCTTTCATCAAAATAAATAAATAAACACACATACGCATGCGCGTGCACAGGGGTAGAGGAGATGATTCAGCATTTGCAACACAAGACAGAAGACCTGAGTTTGGGTCTTCTTGCAGAAGTCTGTAAGCCAGCTAGCCTAGAATATGCAACAGAAACAACAGTAGACCCTGTGTCAAAGAAGAACAAAGGTAAGATCCTAAACTGGCAGCTATCCTCTGACCTCTCTATACATATCATGACACACACAATACACACACTCTAACTGTGTAGACTTGGTCAAGTTCCCTACCCCCCCACCCCCATTCAGCATCCTTATATATATAGAAAAATGATACAAAATTTATATATCTATTACAGTAAAACAAGTTTGTGTTTTTGTATGTTGTACTTAACTTGTCTCCTAGGGTTCATTCAATAAAATGCACCTATTCACATGCTAACATAGAGGTATACACCAGCACATACAATATACATCTCATGATTTACACTCCTTCCAACTTTCTCCCTGGGGTCTGAATTTCTTAGTGAGTAGAATAGCATAGATTCTAATGCTTAATTTCTCTAATGTTATGTAAGATAATTAACCAAGATCCTTTTTCTCTAGCCTCGGGCTTACAATTTTAATTTCCCCCTCATGCATTCATACATAAATATACAGATACATACTTTATCCTAGATCTTATTCCTATATTAACATATGTCCCATTTTAAAAATAAGGAAATTAAAAATGAGGTTAAGTTATAAAAATCATCTGCTAAAGGTTAAAGACACTGAATTGGGAACACTTTTATTCCAAAAGAAGGCTCTAGAAGAAGCCTGTATGTATGACAGAAAAAGAGAGTGGGGAAGGGGAGTGAGTGTGCAACTGTGCTGGAGAAAGAATATTCCCCAGTGAAGTGCCAACATGTCAGTTAAAAACTGAGCTTACATCCTCTCCTCCAAGTACTCACTGCTCATTCATCTTTTCTGCTTTCGTGTATTTTCTTACTCTTAAAAGCTACTTTTTAAACAATAAAAATACAGAAAGCTCCTCCCAAACTCCTACATCATAGATGATACTCCTCAGAGGTATAGGCATATCTATACAATCATTTAAAAATATTTTTTCTTTCAATTGTCATAATTCACTGACAAGGTTTATTTCATAATGCTAATCATTTGACATGAGCAAAAGAGTATGTATTTTTATGTTAAAAAGAAGCAATTTCATTTTGTTCTCTTTGGACCCTTAATAAGGAACACAAAACTGAGCCAGGCATGATGGAGCATGCCTTTAATCCCAGCACACAGGAGACAGAAGCAGGAGGATCTCTGAGTCTGAGGCCTGCCTGGTCTACAAATAGAGTTCCAGGTAGTTATACAGAGAACCCCTGTCTTGGAAAAAAAAAACAAAAAAAAAACAAAACAGTAACAACAACACACACACAAACTGCTGACAGTAACAAAAAAAAATACACATTAATTAAATTTAAACCCCACCAGTAAGCCCTAACACCCAATGAAAACCGAAGTGAATATTCTGCTTCTTTTTCTCTCAGACACTCTTTTTTTCTCCTTTTTCCAACAATAAAGACTACGCATCTTAGTAGCTGTAAAAGTAAATTTCATTTACCTGAATTGTCTCCGATCATCAGCTAACACAAACCTAGAACTGCAAATGTCTAGCCCCTGCACAATCTTATCTAGGCATAAAATGTTTTCAGTCTCTGAGACTTACTGCTGAATAAACTCACCCCTTCCTAGTTCTTTCTTTCTGATCTCTGGCTTGCTGGTTCAACTCAGCTGCTCTGGCTCAAACTCCTCTCCAAGCTGACTGATTCAATCTGGCTTCTCTCTCTTGACCTCTCCTGAACTGCTCTGCCTGACCTCATACTAACTTTGGCAATCTGTTCTAATTCTCTGGTTCATTTCCAATCTCTGGCTCATTCTGTCTTCACCTATGTCTAGCTTGTTCTCTCTTCAATCTGTCTCTGTAAAACTCTCCAGGTAAAACTGCCCCTTACCTTTTTCCTCCCTCTGGGATGCTCCCTCTTAGCTTGCCTCTCTGCCCCCTCTCTTCCCCCGAGAGTTGGGAATATCCTATTCTGTCAAATCTTTCTCTAATTCGTCACTTTGAATGCCAATCAATTAGACATCATTTCCAAACACAAGTGTTTCCTACAAACTAACTTTACCTTCATTGTTTGGGATTAAAGGTGTGTACTAAGGGCATGTCTGTATTCCAGCCAGAGCCATTAAAGGTGTGTGCTAAGGGCTGAGCCACACCACAACTAAGAACAGGGTCGGTCCCCCCCATCCCCGTAAATAACAATCTCAGGGTTTACACTGTGATCAAATATACTGTAATAAGTAGTTCCTGATATTTACAACTCCAAAGTGGAAAAAATAAAAAAGTTCCTGATGTGATAAAAGTTTGTATATGTTAACATACTGCTAAATCAAAGAACGTGCATAAAAATTCTTATCAAACAAACAAACAAAAAAAGGCCGGCAGTGGTGGCGCACGCCTTTAATCCCAGCAGTCCGGCAGGCGGATTTCTGAGTTTGAGGCCAGCCTGGTCTACAGAGTGAGTTCCAGGACAGCCAGGGCTACACAGAGAAACCCTGTCTCAAAAAACCAAAAAAATTTCTTAATCAATCTAATTCTCAGCATGAGTTTATTTTTCATAACTAACAATCATATGCTCAGAAGCTCATCAAGTTGTCGAATCCCAATGCCCCCCCGGGGGGGGGGGGACAAGCTTCATATTTTTGAAAAATAAAACCTGAATGGTTTAGAGGAAAAAAATAATAATTGTTCACCAAACCAAAAATAATGTAATAAACTTAGAATTTGTGTACTCTCACAAACTCAGTATCCCTGCTCTCACCATTTGAGGCTGGAGAAATAGGATCACTCACTGACTCTGGAGCTGACTGACCACCCTAGACCGGGTGCCAGGAATCTTCCTGCCTTCGGCTCCAGTCCTGGATCCCATGAGGTACGGCCGCACCTGTCTTTCTATGTGAGTATTAGGTACCCAACACCTCAAGCCGGTAAGACAAGCGCTTTTCAACCTGGTCCTGTCCTCTGACAGAATTTCTTTTTTTGGAGACACTGAATTTGGTTTACTTTAGAGGTGTAAATAAGAAAGGACAACAGTGAGTTTCACTGCCAGGGCTTACTTGCTTATCAGCAGTAAAGATGAGCACTCAAGAGGTCAGTCAGCACTGAGGCAATGATTCACTTGTCATCAGCAAAGAGCATGAGATGACAAAGAGGAAAGGCATGAATACAGCACAGCACACAGAACTAAGAGTATGCCAAAGGACAAAACATTGCTTCAACTGCTACCTGAACTAAAAAAAAAAACAAAACAAACTTCAAATTATTTTGCCTGGATACATCATAAAACTTATCATTTACCACCTTAGTTGATTACACTACACAGGCAAGGTATGACTGAATTCTCTGACACGAGAAAGAATTAATCCTGAATCTATTTTTGTAACATTAGAAAAGCTCCTTATTCCAAGTTGTTATTTGTTTTACAGTGTAATTCACTGCTGGCACACTCCTATAACACCCAGAACTCGGGAGACTGAAAGCAGGTGGATCCTAGGTTCCCAGTCAGCTTGGACTACAAAATGTGACAGTCTCAAAACACAAAAGCTAGGATATATAGTTCACTGATAAAGCATTTGCTAGCATGCATAAGGCCTGGATGGCTGAATCCTCAGCACTGAAACTAACAGTAACTAAAAATAATAAGATTTTGAGATGCTGAGCATCTTTACTGCCATTTACAACAAATCAACCCTGCTTCACGTTCTTTCCAACTGTACTTGTCAGCACACTGAAAAAGGAAAAGATAAACGTGTATGTTCAAAATGCTGGCTGTCTAAACAAACAACAGCAAAAATATAAAAACTAATAAAATCTGGTTGGCTTGGGCCAGCAAGATGGTTCAGTGGTAAAGGTACATGCTTCCCAAGCCAAGAGCAATAACCAGAATCCACATAAGGCTAGATGGACAAAACAATTCTACAAATCAGTTCTCCAACTACACAGACAGACACATCATCACCACTGTCGTCATCATCACCATCATCATCATCCACACACAATAATAATTTTTTAAGTTTAAAAAAATAGTTGACAGCCTGGAGAGACGGTTCTTCCGAAGGTCAAAAGTTCAAATCCCAGCAACCACATGATGGCTCACAACCATCCATAATAAGATCTGATGCCCTCTTCGGGGGTATCTGAAGACAGCTACAGTATATAGTATACATATAATAAATAAATAAATAAATCTTTTTAGAAAATAGTTGACTAATAATTTAAAAAAAACAGGCCACAATCTTAAACAGATGTTTCCTTGGAGATGAATATACATGGCTAAAAAAGTCTATGAAGATATTCTGGTCCAGCAATTCCACATGCATATATATATGCGGAGGAACAGAAAAACCTATGTCAGACCCATTTGGATTCCTATATTTACTGCAACACTGTCCATAACAGCCAAGACACAAAATCAACTTAAGCGTCACTCAACAAATAATACATTTTTAAAAGTTGACACGCATATATAATGGAATACTATTTAGCCTTTTAGAGACATCTTCCCCAACAAGCAAGCATAAAGAAACCTACACAAGACATTTGCTAAGTGTCACAAGCCAGGCACAGAAAGACAACTACCATGTGCACATGGAATAAACAAATTTAACTCACAAAAAAGAACAGACTGGGGTCGGCTGGGTTGTGGATTGAGGAAATAAATGCTGGTCAAAGCATGCAAAGCTTCTGTCATTTTCCCTCACAATAGCATTACTATAAGGGGTGGAAGCATTGCAAATGTCACTGGTAGATCTGTGAATAAACACACTGTAGGACTTTACTAAGCCTAACAAAAGAGAAATTCTGACACTAGCTGAAATATGGTAAACCTAAGTAAAATAAGCCATAACAAGAAGGATAATAGTATACAGTATATGCTTCCACTCAAATAGGAGTAGTCAAACTCAGAGACAGAAGTGCACTGTGGTGCCAGGGGCTGGGGATAGAAGAGAGTGAGCAGTCATGGGCTAACGGCAGAGTTACAGCTTCACAAGATAAAAACAATCTGGAAATAGCAGTTCAACAATAAAACCACGTACACTTAGCAGTACTAAACTTAGAAATGACTAAGACAGTAAACTGTATGTCATGTATTTTTCACAATTAAATGTTTTAATACAATTAGCATACTTGCATTGCTACACCAAAAAGAGGGTAACACTCTTGGTTCTGGACTTTCATCTACTAAAGGACAGACACCTGCTTACCACTAACATCCTTGGAAGAGGGACAACCAGTTTGTTTCATGTATAAAAATCAAATTTCCATGTCCATAGATGAGATTTCATTTTTATACATGGCAGACTCATTTATCTTTGATCTATGGCTGCACTTACACCGCAACACAAAGAGCAGTTTCACTAATTCTTTTCAAGAAGGGTTAGGCTGGTGATGTGCTCAATTGGTTGAGTGCTTGCTAATGGGCAGGAGGCCCTGGGTGCTATCCCTAATACTACATAACAAGGCAGAGGGGTGCATAGGCGGGAGGGTCAGAAGTTCAAGGTCATCCTGTGATACTTACAAAGTTTGAAGCCACACTGCCCGAGTTAATGGAGACCTTGTCTCAAAAGAAAAAGAAAAGACAAAACAAAAAGCTGTTTTCAGGAGCCAAAGCACAGTTCAGTGGTTCAACATGCACAAGACTATGCTATGATCCTCACCATCTCCACCCCACAAAGGTTTGACAACGCACATCTAATTCCAAAGTAAGGGATAAGATGAATAGAAACAAATTAACTATCAAAAACACTGATTCAATACAGTATCTTTTTGAAAATAAAGTCAGTTTTAGTTTTTATGTGGCTTTTTATTTTACCTTAATCACCAAGATGTAGGCACAAATATGTCAGCATACCAAAAATGTTGCACTATGAAATTTCTATACATGTATATCAAATATTCTGCTCATATACCATTCTATAGCTTTTTACTAGCCCAATCTATTCCCCAGTCCTCTATTTTCATGTGTCTTATTTAGATTTGTTTATAGATATTCTAATCTGGAGTTTATGTATAAAAAACTGATATTTGAGTTTTGCTCATTTTTCTTCATACGATGCTACCTAGATCCATCTATTCCTTCAAAAAATAACATAACCTCATTCATTATGGTGGAATTAAAGTCTACTTTGTGTATATGGTACACCTTTATCTATCCATTGGTTGATAGACATTTAGGCTGATCCTAGGCATCCTGTCTGTTATGAACACTGTCACTCACTGATAAACCTGGGTGTGTAGGTATTACACGCTGACTTTCTTATTCCTTCAAGGGTGTGATCAAGTGCTATAGAAGGATCATATGGCAGTTCCGGTTAAGTAAATTCCACATTGTTTTCCACAAGAGCTGAACTATTTAGATTCCTATAAACAGTGTCTAAGGGGCTATCCCTCAAATTCTCCAGTATTTGTTTCCTTTTCTTTCTTCTGCTAGGCTGAGGTTGTACCCAGGGCCCCAAATGATGGGCAAGAGCCCCACACCAGGCTATACCTCTAGCTCTTTTACTTTTTACGTCAGGATCTCTCAAAGTTGCTCAAACTGGCCTTGACTTCACTGAATAACTGGGATTACAGACCTCCGCCACTAGGCTCAGCTGATTTCTCCCAATGCTAGGCCACTCTGATTAGGGTGAAGGTAAAGATAAACAGAGGGCTTCTCTTGTTGTTATCCTTTTTTGCTGTCTGAGACAGAATCCTGCTATGGAGCTGGCTGGCCTTGAACTCGCAGCAATCTTCCTGCCACTGCCTCAACAGTGCTGGAATTCCAGGTACATTTACTACCAAGTCCTAATAATAGCTAAGAATGCTTTAAGATAAAACTATATCAGTTATTAAGCCCTTAGGCTTTTCTTGTGGAATATAGGCTTTACACTAACTACTAAATCTGAAAACTTTAGTCCTAAATGTCATTTTTACTTTACACAAATTTAGAGAAAGTATCTTAAATTCTCCCTCACCCCCCCCCCCACCTCTGATGAGAACCAATAAAAAAAGATGAGCCCTGGGTTCAATCTCAAAACCAGCAAACATATACATGAAAAGAAAACTGATAGACTTTTATGAAAAGTTTGTATTACTTTCTCATTTTCTTAAATGATGAAAAGGGCTCAGAAGTCTGGGAATGAGGACTGTCATGTATCACATTCATTTTCAAAGAAATAAAACACTTATAAAGGTCAGGGACCATTAGACAATAATAGAATCTATAGCTATTACAAGTAGGTAACGTGATTCATTACATGTCTTCAATATTACATTCACTATAATCTGCTTCATTATAACTAATCAATGAAGAAAGTGCTTTATAAATAAATTTTATTGGTATAACTTGGTTGCCCCCCAAAAGGGTTCACAAATTATGTCTTCAAGATCTTAAAAGTATCACTACCTCAAATCAAACCTACAACTCCAGATAACCAAGTAGTGACAAGATGACCAGTCTGTATATCACTAAAGGCAATCTAAACAAAAAATATAAGAAAAAAAGGAAATAAGAAAAAATTATTCAAAATTTGAAAACTAATTAGTGTATTAAAATAAAAACAAATGGTAGTGCCTCACCTTTAGTGATTTTAGGTAAACTGGGCCAATTTTCACTGAGGAACCATGAAAGTCAGCTTCCGGATACCAGGTAGTGAACAATAATTTTATAAATTGTATGGATAGGTAGGGGGCATGTGCATGCACGGGTGCATTTTTATAAAGTTCAACTGGCGTCTCTATAGGAGATAACATCCTTCCCAGAAAGCCATGCTTTGCCCAAGGTCAAGTACAGAATAGCATCTCTCAAGCTATCCTTCAGGGGCATCCTGGAGACCCCCAAAATACAGCTTTTTTTAATAGATTTAAAGCTCACTCCAGAGGAGAAAACACATCCCTGGTACTGTGAATCTCGCTAAGAACCCACGCTTGGGAGACCTCACAGAAGTGAACCTCTGTTATTACTTTGCTAAATGGACACTCTAACAAGTTGGCTTCTAAACCGTATCTCTACACTCACTCACAGATCACTACAGATCTCAGACTTTATCAGAGAAGCTTCTTTGTGGAGGGTTAGGAATGCAAGAGACTCACAACTGGTCAAAGTACAAAGTGTAGAGTGTCTCTGCAGTGCTCAGCTACAAATGATACAATTACTACCTCACACACACACTCAAAAAAATCAAAATCACAACAAAACTCTGGCCCCTGATGAGGGAGGAGGGAGTAATACTCTAAGACCCTAAGGTTTGGGAATACCCAAGCAAAACTTCTAGATATGACAGGACCACTGTACCCATCAACTCACAGCAGCTACAGCTGCCTGCACAAGAGCTGCACATGATCAAGCCAGTCAATGCCTACCATGGAAAAGTAGGGGCTCAGAAGCCCCACCCCTAACTGAGTAGCTATGGACACTCAATGGCTTCTAGAGAAGGACCACACTTCAGTGGATGGTCCCATCCTATTAGTTGATAAGTCATTTAAACATCAAAAATGACACAAAAAGTGGGAAGGGACAGCGTGGATTGAGGGAATTAAAGAGATAATTAAGAGAAATATTTTTCCAGCACTTGGGAGGCAGACCAAGTTCCAGGATGGCCAATGGGACACAGAAAAACCCTGTCTCAATGCCCCAAATAATACATAAATGGAAACTACAAAGTGCTTTTACCTGAATAAAATGCAATACCCACACAAACAAGAAACAAAACCCTACCCACCCAGCACATCAACAAAATCTGGGAAAGAACAGCACTGAACTACAGAGCCTAAAGGCTAACTGTGTTTTGAGGGAGGCATTAACCCCTCAAGAACTCCATAAACCGCAAGCACATGAGAGGAAGGATCCAGAAACCCAATTTACCACAGCTTTAAAAAAAGAGCAATAAATTAAACCCAAAGAGCTTTGAAGAAGGGAGAGGACAAAACCCAGAACTAGTTCATTTAGGTCCTGGTTTCCAAGATGACCAAGAAGAAAAGGAATGCGGGTCTGAACATGGGCTGTACACAGCATGTGCTCCATGGACAAGGCCATGAACAAGTTCATCACCCTGAATGGAGCAAAGACTGCTGCTGTCAGGAACACTTCTGAAGCATCGCCAAAGCTTATGTGTCTATGTGAACATGAAATACTATGCAAAGCTGCCCTCCATAGCGGGAAGGACAGGAATCAAGTATATGAAGCTGGGAAGAACCATGACGTGGACCCTGATTTGTATTTGCTGATTCTGCCCCAGGACCCCAGCCAAAGCCCGTGTGAAGAACGGTACTGTTTCTAAAACTTTTTTAATTTCTTTATTTGGAGAAGGAGAAAGTGTGCCACATCACACGTGTGGAAATCACAGGACAATTTGAAGAAACTGGTTCTTTCCTAGGTCTCAGAGATCAAAGTCAGGTGGCTAGGCTTTGTGGGTCATCTTGTGGAGCCACCAAGAGCCTAGACTTTTAAAAATGAAAGAAAAACAATCTTCTGGGGGGGGGGGGAGAAAAACAGAATGAAATGAAAATTATACTTTCCAACTAAAACTTGAACAAAAGTCAAACAGAAAAGCAAGGAGAACGAATGAGCAGAGCAGAAAGTTGACTGCTAAGTAGGACTAATGGCTGCTAACAGGCTACTCATGGAACAAGACACAGACAGCAATTACACAGCACTTCAGGAAAAGACATCACCATACTAAAGACAAAAACAAGGACTAACTAAAACTTGAATTGTCCTTAAAAGGGGGGGGGAATAAATCTCTAAAAATATGCTTTTGTGTGTCAAAACTGACACAAAAATGAAAACTTCAAAGAAGTCTTTTAAACACAGAAACAGAAACTGACACCATTGTTGTAAATGTCTCCAGAAAATGTCCAGACTTGGAGGGCTTGACCAATAAACTACCAAAAGTGAAGGAAAATGTAACACTATTCTTAGACTCCTAGCAATAATGGTAAATGCAAAATCATTTCTCAATTCATTTTTATGGAGGAAATGTTACTATAACACAAAATCTGACAAAGAAATTTATATAAAAGGAAAGCTGCAATTCTACTTCATGATTATAGGTACAAAAATATCTAATAAAACTATTCAGCAATTTGCATATAAGTAGTAATAATTTCAAAACTAGCCTGGTGTCAGGACGGCAAGGTTGGTCCAATTAAGACCAGTAGCAATCCCACATTGTAGGAGTTAATCATGTGAGCAGGTTAAGAAGTGTTGCTAGTTAAGGAAAACATTCCTATCCTGAAAATACTCAATGCCTGGTACTGAGCACCAAGAAGACTAACTCAGGAAGACCCACCTCAATATTGGTGGCATCATCCTAGAGGATGGGGCCTGGACGAGACACAAGGCAAAAAGGAAAGTGTAGTGTCTCTTGATTCTCTCAACACACCACGCCTGGGCTCCAAGTTCTGCAACCATGAGCCCAAATAAATCTTCTTTAGAATGTTACTCTTTCAGGTATCTGTCACAGTAACAAAAACAAACAAAAAACAAACTCACATGATCTCATTTAAAAGGCTTAGAAAAAAGTTATTTATCTAAATAGATACAGAAGCTTTTAATGAAAACACTCATTATTTAAACAAGAGCCATTAATTAGGAACACAAAGGAATTTCTTTCAACTAAAGGTGACAGATCAAAAATGCCAAAACACCAAATTGCAAAATACTAAAAGATTGTGAAATACAAGCCAATGGGTCCATTATAACACTTAATCGGTCAGTGCAGTAAATCTAGAACAACAAAAACTACAAACTGCAAAAGATCACCCTTCATTGCCCATATATGCTGACAGAAATGCAAATGAGCTTTAGTGTAAAAGAATTATAAGAATTATAAGCAAGGTTACTAGTTATCAAGTCAACATATAAAATACTGTTTCTGCATTATCAGCAATAAACCAAAAATAATATCTATGAAGACATAATTTGTAATCACACTGAAAGGCATAAAACACCTAAAAGCCTAACAATAATTATGTGATCATTATGGGGAAATTATAAATTATTAACAGAAATGGGGATCTGCATATGTGATTTGGATATACTCATTATTTTTTAAAATGATCTATAAATTTATTGTGTAATCTCAAATAGGTTGATGGTGTTTTGGTTTGTTTTTACTTTTTTTGTAGAATTTTCAAGAGCTAAAATTAACCAATAACAATCCTGAGGAAAATCAGAAATCCATACAAATTTTCTATTGCACACTTACAAATTACAAGGGTCTCTGCTTAGAGGTTCATAAATATGAAATCAATGGTAACTAGGCTATATCTCTGTTGAGCTGTTACAAGAGATGTTACAGGTTAAATCAGAAATATCCCCCTAATGTTTATGTGCTCAGACTCCAGCCAAAAGTGATGGAGTCTTTAAGCCAACCTGGTGGGAACAGCTGCTGCCACACTCCTACCAGCACACGCACAGCCACCTTGCCATGACAGACTATAATCTTCTGAAACCATGCACCAAACTCACGTTTCCTCTCTCATAAGCTGTTCCTGTCGAGTATTTCAATTACAACAATATTCTGACAAATATTACAACAGTACAAAAAGTAATGATTACAGAGGAAAACATGCTTCCACATCCATTCAGAATGTAGGCATAACTCAGTTTATAGGCCCAAGGTCCCCATTTCTATGTATCAATTGAGGGTTGGACTTATCTTCTGTGGTTTATCTGCATTTCTAGTTCATCAGTTAAATCTTCCCAAGTCAGTTTGAGACCAGCCTCAGCTATAAAGGAAGGCCCTGTTTCAAAACTAAACATGGGCAAGGGAGAAAGAAGAGGCTAGCTTTTTCTGACCTCTGTTGTTGCATCTCAATCTGTTTTTCTTTTCTGCTTCATCATGTCACTTTTTAGAATTCTGCCTACCAAGAAGCAGGCAAGGCTTTTTAGGTAGCCATCAAGTTTATTATGACACTGCATTAAGACATATGATACTCACATAAGCACAAATGACAGTCCACAGAAACAGCTGGGTCCAGATATTTCATATATAAAACTGGTAGCATGAGAAAACCAGCAGGGGACAAAGGAAGCTGGGACAACAGGACAGCCTTATGGAAATAAAACCCATGCCTACATCAAAGCACACAAAAATCAATCAACATAGCTGAAGACACAGGATAGAACTTCAGAAACTCAGTAAATCAACTCTCCCTAAAATGCCATACAACTGTGACAAATTCTGTTTGATAAAGGGACATGAAAAGGCATGGGTGACGCACTTACTACAAACCACCTCTATTCCTGTCCTCTTGAGTCAGTGAAGTCCTACACTAGGAAGGTCCCCAGCTCCTGTCTAGTGATATAGTTCCCCTGTAGGAGGGGAAGGAAGGCTGCTAGCATCTCTTACCACCATGCCCCCTGGCCAGCTTCATGTTCCAGGCAGGCAAGGATCAGAAGAATGAGGTTCCATTCTCCAACCAATCCCACCAGGAAGGCAGAAATTCTACTTCAGGTACAGTAAAGCACAGAGCAAAAACCCTGGGCTCAGCTCGCTGGCAGGGCAGAGGTTTGTTTTGTCTATGAGGAATAGGGTGAGAAGAACAGAGGTCACCATACCCATCAGTGCCCTGCTCCTTAAATAGTGGTAGCACTTTAGCTGCTTCCACTCCTGGCTCACTAAAGGTAGGCACAGGCTTGAGGTGGTCATGCACAAAACTAGAAGACACTGAAGTGCCACATGTGGGCAGCCTTTGTTTCGAACCAACTGGGGGAAGTTCATTCCTAAAGGAATTATGAAAAACAATCTTTAGAGACCTTTAGAGAGAAGAAGTAAACTGGCTATTCAATGACAGTAGCAGCAAAATGCAAAACTCAAGAGCAGCTGACGACAGTTTAGCAAGAGAACTGCATAAGTCTCTGCAAAGAGAGGTAGTAAAGAGTCCTCTTGGGGTAAACCCAGCTATAATATAAAAGCCTGGCAGTGCTTGGCTTCAGCCAAAAGGCCTGATTTTAATTGGGTCAGACTGTGGAGCAATTTAAGCCCTAAAGTGTTGATGAAAATAGAGTAATTAGTAGAAGCTGACAGCTGAGCAACAAAAAGTAACAGCCAGCAACAAAAGTAACTCAGCTAAAAACCAAATGAAGAGATCAAGAGATGCTCAAGCAGAGAAGGGCCAGCAAAGCAGTCATCTCTGTCACAGAGACCACTGCAATGCAGCCAAGTCCCACAGCAGATGAGCAGGTAAACAGCAACAGTTCCGGGACTGAGTTTTCAAAACTTAAAGTGTTTAACTTTCAATAAAATCACTGTGAGGCATTCAAAGAAAAAGTTAAGTGTCAGCCTTACTCAATGGTGAGATGGCCCAAGTATTGGATTAAACAAAGAGCTACAATATTCAAAGAGAAGAAACTATGCTTTAAAGACTTAAAGGAAAGTTTTATAACATTTCTTCTTCACATAAAAAAACAGCAACAATGAAAAAATTATTTTAAAACTAGAATTCTGAAGTTTAACAACAAAATAACTAGGATTTAAAATTTCCTAGAGAATGTGAACAGTCAGCTGGAGCTGGTAGAGGAATGAGCGTCTGTTCTGGCTACACTGGGGGTAAAAACTGCCATGAAAGAGCATGAGTGTCAGGAGAGGTTAATTACATAGACCACTGCAGAGGTATAACACACACACACACACACACACACACACACACACACACACACCAGATCTAGCACATATTAAAAACACAGTAAGCTAAGCATGGTGGCACATGCTTGTAATTCTATTACTTAGGAGATACAGAGGCAGGAAAATCAGCTCAAATTTTTCTTAGCTACACCATGAATTCAAAACATCCTGAACCACATGCCTCTTATGTGGCAGAAACAGGAGAACAAACAAAAGTAACATAGTTTCAAACTTCAATTAAGTATAGACTGATACAGAATAAACTGAATATATTCAAAGAAATGTACATAAAGATACTAATAAACTTAGTTTAATAAATAATAAATGTGTATTCTTTTTATCTTGATATCTTTAAGAAGCACTTAAACTGTATGAATTATTGTAGCCATACTCATTAAGGGTGATACATATAACAAATATGGGAGAATGGATATACTTAAAGATTCTGATGCACTACAATATACAATATAAGCCCTAGTAAGATCATTAAAGAATATCTTCAAATTATTAACATGTTCATTTAATGCTAAACCATTAAAGAAAAGAATAAAGAACTTAAAAGACACAACAAACAAAAAAGGCAAAATGGCAGGCATAAACCAAAGCATGTACCCTGAATGTGAAGAGATAAAATGATACAATCCAAAGAGACTGCCAAACTAAAAAGAACAAGATCCAACTAAAATGATATACAAAACACTTTAAACTCAAAAATACAAACAGAATGGAAGTAATTGAATGGGAGAAGGCATACCTTGCAAACAGTCATAAAGTACTCTATTACCAGATCATGTTAGAGACAGGAATATCCTATAGCAATTGAGCAGTTTTACCTAGAAGATTTCACAAGTAACATGCATCTACCTTATGATGAAACCCCAAAATAGATATGATAAAACCCACAGAATTAAAAGGAGAAATGAAAACTCCAACAGCAATAACCAGGAAACCAGAATGCCAGAATTTCAAAAATTAACAAAACATGCAGGAAAAACAACAAAAAAGTATGTGTTACTTTCCTCATAATTGTCACCAAATATTTGACAAGTAACTTAGCAATGAAGCTGGGCATGGTAGAGCATACCTTTAATCCCAGCACTCAGGAGACGGGAAGATGAAATCTCTGTTGAGTTTGAGGCCATCTTGATCTACATTGTGGGTTCCAAGAGAACCACTATAAACCCTATAGTAAGATCACTATAAACAATATAAACCCTAGTAAGATCACTATAGAATATCTTTAAATTATTAATACATTCATTTAATGCTAAACCCCTAAAGAAAAGAATAAAGAACAAAAGACACAACAAACAAAGCGAAATGGCAGACATAAACCAAAGCATGAACCCTAAATGCTACATAATGAGACCCTGTCTGTGTGTGTGAGAGGGGGTGGGGGTAATGATTTATTTTGGCTAGCGGTTTGAGGGTTAGTCCATCATGACAGCCAAGGCATGGTGGAGTTCACAGTGGTGAGAGTTTATGGCTGGGACTCTTCACAAGTTGGCAGACCAGAAAGAAGGAAACCGTATGGCCCTTATTGTATCAAGCTGACAAACAAGAACAAACACTCTCAACAAACCATGTATTTTATAAACAAACATCAACAAATTGAAAATTACTCAAAGTATACAAAAAAATGTTCTACAAGCAGAGTGGAATTAAATTAGAAATCAATTACAGAAAGCACTTTGGGGAATTCACAGACATCTAGAAATTAGCATACTCTTAAATAACCAATGGGTCAAAAGAAATCAGAGAAAAGAGAGATGACTAAGAACAAAGAGACCATACCAGAATTTGTTACACGAATCAAATCAATACACTGAAGAAATTTTACAGCTACAAATGGCTACATTAAAAAGATAAGAAAACATTTTTTATAAATTTAGAAACATCTTCTTAAACACCATAAAGGAGAAAAAAAGCAAAAACAAAAACTAAAGGCACAAATTGAGGGGAAAGGCTTCAGCAGGTTAAGGTCCTTTGCCACCAAGCCTGATGATCTGATTTAACCAAAGAACCACATGAGTAGAAAATGGATCTATTCCCACAGCTGTCCTCTGACTTTCACAAGTGTGTTGTGTGTATGTACACACAAATGTTTAAACATACATAATAAATACAAATACAAATATTTAGTTCTTAGATTTGAGTGGAAAGGGACAAGAGAAGGGGTTGGGAGGATATACTTCAAGTACACGTATGAAACTGTCAAAGAATAAATTTTTTAAAAGAGTTCTCCAAAATAAAAGATCTCTCTCTCTCTCTCTCTCTCTCTCTCCCCCCCAACCCCCAACTCTTCAAGATTTTCTGATCTCCAGAGGCAGAATTCATCCTAGCATCAAAGCAGGAAAGCAACAAGTATGAGGTAGGCTACGCAGTGTGAAGTCTGCAGGATTCACACAGACCTGCTTGGTCACAGAGACCAGATGAGAGAGGAAAAAGGCCAAGTGAACACAAGATGCCCGATATATATATATATATATAAAAAGAGAGAAACAAATAAACAAAAATGTGTACAGATACTACTTTAAAAGTGTCAATTCTGGGAGAGTACTTACCTATATATACCTAGTAAAAGGTGCAGAATTAATTCCCCAGACACACACCCACACACCACACCACACACACAAAATAAAAAATTTTAAAAGAAAAAAAAATCAACATTCATACCAACAGTATATTATACCCAAGGTCACACAGGTAAGTACTGATAGGAAACCACAAACCCAGGTGCACACACTTAACCCTGCCATGCTATCTACAAAACTAGGATCTAATGCACAGCAAGCATCTGGTGGTACAAGTATAAATAAAAGAGACAGCACAAATCCAAGCAGTGGTGGCACACATCTTTAGTCCCAGCACTCTGGAGGCAGAGGCAGGTGGATCTCAGAGTTCTAGGACAGCTTAGTCTACAGAGTAAGTTCCAGGCCAGCCAGAGCCAAACAGAGAAACCCTGTCTGGAAAAACCAAAGGGGGAGGAAGGAAGAGGGAGAAGGAGAGATCAAAGTTCTTACGCTTTAAGGGTTACTGTTCTAGAACTTAGAAATGAATGGCATAATTATGTTTCAAAAGTGATCATTCTCATGCCATTAAAAAAAAATAAAAAAGACTACAGGAACTGCTAGACATTGTTGGTACATATCTATAATCCCAATACTTGGGAGGGTGAGGCATGAGGACCATGAACTTGAGGCCAGACAGGACTACTAAGCAATGCCCTTCCTAGAGGCAAGGGAGGAAATCTATAGATTAAATTAAGAATCTACAGTAAGTGCTAAAAGATTAATGAGTACCCAGATTCAACACAAAGTATACTTTAAAAACCATTATCTTATATTAACTTTCTACATGAAAATACTTTTTACTCATAGTATCAATGTTCATAAAGTAGATATAATCTTATACCACTTATAGGGTATGTACTAAGACTCCTTGGGCCATCTGAGTCCCATACAAACATCAGAGCAGTTAAATGGACAAAGAGGACTAGGAAACACAATCTTAAGAGATTGTAAACACTTGTCCTAGATCAATTCATTATGTGGTACACGACTGTGATGTGGTCAAGTAGGAATACTGGGAAGAGGGGAAGGGGCTAACAGTTTGCATTATGTTGCCATTTATTAGCCTTTAAAATTATAAAATTGAGTCTAAAACAGAGTAAGAAATACCTGAAGCAACTCTAATAACAAGGCACTGATAAACTGAATTATATACTTAAGCCTGGTATTCTGGAGTGTGCTAACCCTCCCCTAGCTTGTAAACACAGGTCCATCTCCTACACTGCTGGCACAGGAGCAAAAAGTCAAAAACCAAAAACAAAAAGACAGCCATCCCCGTATCTTGCTTCCTAGGCTCTTAAGAGAGTTAAGGGACTGGCAATTCAAATAGGGCAGTAACCAAAATTTGACACGTGGACAGTACAAAGGAAAAGCTGTCTTTCATTTGTGGTTGCTAAGCTACAGGTAAATGCCTGGGCTTCCAGAAGCAAGAAGCTAGAAAAATCCAGAAATGGAAACTGAGAGACCCACAGATAATATTGAGATCTTGGATCTAAATGCTTCCAAAGTCAACCCACAGTCCTCCACACAATTTCCAGTTGTATGAATAAGGATGTTCATCGTGAACACAAGTAACTAAAAATCATGACTAAGCTGGGAATGCAGCATACGCCTATAATCCCAGTACTTAAATGCTAAAGCACAAAGGATCTCAAAATCAAAGCCAGCCCCTAAAACAAAACAAAAACTACAAGACACACACCTTTAATTCCAGAGCTCTGGAGGCAGAGGCAGGCAGACCTCTGAAATCAAGGCCAGAGGCATCTGTGTAGCAAATTTCAGGCTAGTAGTCAAGAGCTGCATGGTGAGACCATGTCTCAAAACAAACCACTAAAAAGCTTAAGGATAACACACTAGCTTGGGAAGAACAATACAACTATTAAATGAAGTAGCACTGTCAGCCAGGCAAACATTAGAACCACGTACTTCAGTGCAGTCCAGACTGAGTCTTCGCTCTGCTAAACCTCTCTCTGTGTGCTAGGACATTCCTCCATTACTCGAACCTCTGTACAGATCTCCTCATCTGTAAACAGGGATATTAACAGTACTCACTTCTTATGGCTGTCAGAAGTAAATGAGTTATGACTCACCAAGAAGAGCCCAGAACACTGAGAAGCGTTAATATCAATCTTTAAGTAAATTAAGTCATTTTTAAAAGTATACAGACTTGACTAATTACAGTAATGTTTGCCAAAACACATTTTTACAAAAAAAAAAGAAAGAAAGAAAGAAAGAAAAGGTATTTTAAGGGATAAACACTATTCATGAAACAACAACAACAAAAAAAAAAAAACCCAACCAAAACAAGACGGCCCACATGTCTGTCTCTGGCCTCCTAAGGCAGGCAGGATGGTTATCATCAGCCTCACACAGCCTCCCTGACATCCTCAGTAGCACTACATTTACCATCAAAGGGGACTCCACACACTGAGTAGGAAACCATGAAATTGCACTTACTACCACCACTTCTCAGACAAGGCTGCAGAATTTAAAGCTAAAAGCAGCTTGGTGTTCTCTCCAGCTAATTAGTTTCTAAGGAAAGGTACAAATTTATACACAGAAATCTGCATAGAACCACATAAGATAAAAAGAAACAAACATTACACATCATTTAAGAAAACTATTTATTTGGCCATGTAATGAATCTGAAGAATAGAACATTTCTTTAAGTACAAGAATAATTTGCCTTCTTGAAAGTCACCAAATATCAGACCTAATGATGAAGCTACATTGGGAAGACTGAATTCAAAAGTAACCTGCCACCTGGATTTGCTCAACAGATCCTTCTAACCCAGGCTATCAACCCATCCAACCTCTCTGCCTCTCATTAGATTTGCCAAAGAATTTTTAAAGCAATATCAGAATTAAAACTACATTTAACAAATACTGCATAGATAGCCTGCCCATACTGAATAATAATAAAAGTCAAAGATCTGCCACAAAGCATGACGGCTTTGTCCAGAGCCTCAGCCACCAGATAACACAGCCTTTACAAGGAGGTTGCTCCTCTTCCCTTCTCAAGGAAAATGCTTTGTTCAAATGTTCATCTGCTACAGCCAGAGAGGGTTATAAAGCCAAAAAATTAAGATAAATTGAACTAAAAATTAGGTTTTCAAACATGAAAACGTACAATTAGCACATCGGGTCTAACTTTCTAAACGGGGGTTAGGGGTGGGGGAGAGGGGATGGGGAGGGGAGGTTGATTATATCTTCATGCATGTATGAAAGTCATGCCAAAAAAATTAACAAAAGTTTACTTGTAAACTGAATGAATCTTTAAAAGGTGGGTTTTTAAAAAATGGGGGAGGGGATGAACCCATGAAATTACTCAAAAGCAAATTTCCACCTTTCAGGCACTAAATTAGTGATTGTACCCAAAGCCTCACTTCCGTCCCAGCTTGCCATTGATTGCCAGGTCAGACTGGGCGCATGCCTTTACTTTTCTGCTTCAGTGTTCTTACCTGTAAATGAGAATAACAGAACGGAACTCTGTATCATGAGATTAAATGAATTAGTATAGGCAGACTGGAAATCTAATTATTTTATCATTATTCACGCCGTCCTCTAGCCTAGAGTCAAACCAAGGCTGAGACATATACTCCAATATACTCCAGAAATACTACCTGAGGAGCAACCAATTCATTGTCTTCCTTACATTTACTTACATAACTTTTAGCATATTCCAAAGTGTTTTGATATATAAACCATTTTTATAAATAAGACTACCTAACATACTCCTTGCAGTGCTCATAAACTTAAACAGTAAGGACTTGTTAATAGCAACACCCCTACCGTGCACAAGCTAAGGCTCTCACTGGATGGCCAGGCCATGAACTCTCATCCCACTACCTCAGCCTTTCAAGAATTTTGTTTTTACTTGACAGGGACCCACTATGTAGGCCAGTGGTGAGACTGCATGTGTATACTATATTTGTTCTTCGCTAGATTTTCTGAGCTGGAAGAGACGTATCAATGCCTCTAATTACTCCCAACTGTGAACAAACCTAGGTATATTTTATATTTAAAATATTGTTGCAAAGTGTAAGAGAAAAACCACAAACCTAAAAGTAAGAAATCTGAATTTTGGACTCAACTCTCTTACAGTGAAAGCCTAGACAAATTATCTGTATACTCTCAACTGAAAAATGAAAGATATGTACTAGATTGCTTCACAGTACCTTGCAGCTCTGTGATCCTCATTTTATAAAACTAAAGCACAGAGATAAGCAACTTGTCCAGGTCACATAGGTAATTAACAGCAAATAAGAGACTATCATCGGTCACCTCATATACACCACACTGCTTCTTCGTCTCAACACTGTAATTTCAGCCGGGGAAGGCACATACAGGTAACCCAGATCAAAGCTCATCCTTGGCTACACAGCTACTTTGGGCCAGTATGGGCTACCTGAAACTCTGTCTCAAAACAAACCAAAAGCCACAAATGAACAAACACAAAAATATACCACTACTCTAAATTTTCATGTTCTAAATCTAAAGTATTTATTCAATGAGTCATGCATTTTAAGAATGGACTCTGAGTGAAGTTTCAGGCTGGAGGTATGATTACATTCACCTCAGCAAAGTTGGGAGAGGGGCTGAAGGGATGGCTCATAGGTTAACAGCACTTGCTATGCAATTGGGATCAGAGTCTAGCCCCCAGGACCCACATAACAAGCTAGGTAAAGCCAGTAACTCTAACTCTGACAGAACGGCTTCTGTACACATGTGTACACGCCTGCCCACCACCTCTTCAATGAGCAAACATTTACATAGACAACCACACATATAAGTGAATCTTTTAAAAGTGTTGAAAGAATTTATGCCTAACTTCCAACACCTAAAAACCCAACATACAGGAGAAATTATTGTGTTCCATATAAAATGAAAACATGAGCTGTTGTAATATTACAAGTACAACCCTCAGAATACAAAATTAAAATTCTTGATTATATTTTATATCCAGGTTATTACTTAATGTACATTGTTTATTCAAGAGAGATCAATTTAAACATTTTCCTCCATGGTTCCTCATTTCTGACTGTATCTTCAAAAACATTAAACAGCTTAAGCATATTACATCTAAAACCATATAAACTATTACAAACAAAAGACTAGACTATATTGATAATAGTCTTTCAAAATTGAAAACTGGCCCCCCAAAGTATTCTAAAATCCAGTGCTCAGTGTATTCTATTCTACTAAACTGTCCCATTAGCAGTACTCAGTTCTCTAAATGTCTTCAATGCTTATTATATTTTACAGGGAACTTAGCAACATTTCAACAAGACTGATCCTGTTGACTCCAGAAAATCCTTAGAGGAAAATCACAACAAAATGCAGAAGAATAATAAAACCAACAGTAGTGCCATATTACTGACTTGAGACCATCTGAAACATTCACAGTATATGAGTACAGTTTAACTATAATTAGGGATTCTTAAAGAAAAGATGCCAGAAAGTTAATATTTTTAAAATAGATGGAACCATAACTTGTTAAATCCAAGAGCACCCAATCTAAGAGTCTACATTCCCCCACAAAAATGTCTCTGTAGTCTGCATTCTTCAGAGTTAAATACTTCTTCCCACTGTTGGACAAGCTTGGCAGCTTAGCAGCTACAGGGTTCTTATGTTCTTGTTCAAAATTTACACTAAATTGTTTCACCTTGCTGAATTAGCTCTGCTCTTTCTAGACTAGGAGAATGAATACTTCCGTTAATGTTTTTGAAATTTATATCTCCCAAGTGTCTCCTATTCTTCAGTCTTCACTAGGCTGAATATATGGTCCACCGACTTTCTAGGGAGTACTTTTTGAGTACAAAGTTCTTCCACATTGCCAGTAAACTTTTAAAAACTTCTGCCACTTGTAGGTTTTGGTATCGTGTCAGGAACAGTCATTCTTAAAAGGCTAAGTACTTCATGCATTTCAATC
This sequence comes from Rhynchomys soricoides, assembly GCA_019843965.1. Taxonomy (NCBI): domain Eukaryota; kingdom Metazoa; phylum Chordata; class Mammalia; order Rodentia; family Muridae; genus Rhynchomys; species Rhynchomys soricoides. The sequence continues at coordinate 6,229,297 of JADRCH010000029.1, read as the reverse complement.
AAAACATATCACAACAGACACAAAGCAGAAGCAAAATCCAGCTGTTCTTTCAATAAGCCAAAAAATCATATGTAAAAATATAAAATACTACCAACTATACTATTTTTTTCATTTTAGAATGTAAATTTTTTTTAACAAAATTTCACTTAACATGTAACTGGCTTATATTTAAAATTAATTAAAACTTTTGAAATTCTTAGTTTTAATATAGCAAGCATTGATAAATAACTCACATAAAAATGATCTTTTTGGGATCCTTAGTAATGTTAAGTAGAATAAAGGGGTGTTAAGACCAAAAAAAGTTTATAAAAGCATAGCATCTCTCAGATTTGCAGACCTCTTTGCTAGGTTTTCTTTTCTCCTGCTCTGCTAACATACACTGATTCTTAAGCTAGAGCCCTCAAAGATACACAACCCTGTCCTCGTCTAGCTAGTGATTTCATGGAAGTGCAAGCCCACATCTTATTCTGAATATCTCCCTAGAATAAACAACACTTATTCTTCTAAGGACACAGTCTTCAAATACAGAAACTTGTCTGGAACCAGCAACATAGCTGCTCTGTGATACTGTCCATCGCTCATACAAAAGAAGTTACTCATAACTAGCAAGACTGAGAAAAGGGTACTTCTGAATGATCAATCACTTGATTTTTAGCAATAATGAATTTCAAAAGTAACCATATGTTAACATGCAAAAAACAAAGAATAAAACTAAAATCTGCTTATTTAGCCAGCAAGAAGACACCAGGTTACTAGATTTCAACAGATCTTTCCTTGAAATGTGCCCCCTCCCTTTTTGTTGTTGTTGTTGTCATCCTTTGAGGCAGGGTCTCTCTAGGTAGTCCTGGAACTCACCATGTAGACTAACAAAGAGTTCTGACTCTACCACCTGAGTGCTAGGATTAAAGATGTATGCGACCATGCCCAATTGAAATCTTACATTTCAGCGGGGCAGTGGTGGAGCACGCCTTTAATCCCAGCACTTGGAAGGCAGAGGCAGGCGGATTTCTGAGTTCAGAGGCCAGCCTGGTCTACAGAGTGACTTCTAGGACAGCCAGGGCTACACGGAGAAACCCTGTCTTGAAAAAACAAAAACAACAACAACAAAAGAAATAAAGAAATCATAAATTTCATAATTCTCTACCCCTTAATAACAGTATTATAGGTGATAAAATGGGTTGGAGATTATAGGTTCAAAAGATCCAAATGAGAAACCTTCCAAATTAATAAAACAAACAAAACAAGAAAATTCTGGACTCAGAGCAAAGACATCCACATGTATCTTAAAAACCTTGAAGATTAGTGCACACCTTTAATCTTCAGGGTAACTTTCACAGACATGTAAGACATATCTTTAACCTCTTTCAAAGTTTAATTTGCTTAAAGGAAGTTCACCAAGGGCTCAAGATATGGCTCTGCATATACTTGCTGCTCTTGCAGAGCACTCACATGGCAACTTACAACCTTCTAGAACACCAGTTCCAGGGGATGCAAAAACCCTCTTCTGAGCTCCTCAGCACCAGGCATGCATATGGTCTACACATACATGTAGACAAAACGCTCATATACATGAAATACAAATTTAAAGAATAACTGACAACAGAGTTTACAAACATTCATGAACCTAAACATCTTTTGAACTTAACAATTTTCTGTGATTGCAAGTTAATTTGGTCCAGGTTTTCAAGAAACAAAGCTTAGACTCTTCTTGATATAGCCACTCAATGTTTCCAATCAAGTTCCATCAGCATTTCTTACGTTTTCTACTAGCCCTCCCTTGAAGTCAAAAAGTTCTTAATCATCAATTTAATCGTCAATAGTCAATTTATGCAGCATATTAACATATATACTTGCAAAAGGTACTAAACACCAGCAACAAAAACTGGGACTCCATTCAATGATAAACATCTCTATCTTGATCCTTGGGGACTTCCAATAGATAATTCCTGTAGACAATGGTAAAATTTAAGAACATGGTGCCAAGCTTCAAAATGAATGAGGGTGGATGGGTGGCGATTAACAGTTTTAATTTGCATGGTTAGTTTAAAAAAAAAAAAATGACCTTAGAATTACAAGGGCCGGGGTATGGCCTTGTAGTACAGCACTGGCCCACTTTATTTAAGGTTCTATGGGAAAGGAGAAAAGAACACTTTGGTGTCAAGTGTAACTTTTACAAAACCATATCCCATGATTTCAAGTATTAACTAAGACTATTTTAGGTTTACAACAAAAATACAAAACCCGTTTTTTGTTGTTGTTTTTTTTTAAAAAAAAAAAAAAATCCTGCTTGAGGGAGGAGAGCAGGATTTCTGGTTATTTGGAAGTTGGAATTAAATTATTCCAACTACTCAGAATGTTTTCTCATCAGGGAGGGTGCAGAATGGCACACCTAAGCTGGTAAGTTTAGCTACGGCTGACCTTCCTTCGAAACTCCATCTGAATTTGGTGGCTGCCAAATTCCCAGGACTGATAACAGAAGTCAACTGTTAAACCAACACCATGCACTCAGCAGATTATCACATACGGGTCCTGGCTCAATAAGCACTTGAGAAATCAATGAGGACTTATTTTTCAAAGGTATAGTACTCTAGAAACCAAGATAGTCTTTCGAAACTCACACTATCATTAGGCATCGTAATGAAACTACAGAGTGGAAACATGCTACAAGCACCAACTGCCCTATTTACAACACACACTTTAGACCTTTTTCTTACAAATTTTCAAGTTTACACATGTATATAAAAACAAATTTTCAAGTACAGAAGGAAAAACTCACATTATTAATTTAAGTCATTCAATAAATAAGCTCTTATCTTCTATTAATGAAAAATCAGTGTCAGGGTGAGATGAAAGGGGAAAATGTCTGTCAACGCATTCGGCATGTTTAATGGATGCCATAAATCAAATCTTCCCATAAATTTTCTAGAGCATATTCACGTCAATCTTTGAGCCTATTGTCACTTTCACACATGCTCACGGGAACAAAATGACAAAGAATGCTATGCCTCAACCACTGGATCCGGGCAAGAAACATTTGATTAGCAATTATCAAGGCTATGGATAATAAATATAGACATATTTTCAAAATATAATAATCCTAATGACTCATAAATCGAAGCTCTGAATTTCTTTACGAGATTTACTAGACTGCTGGACTTCCAAACGTTTTCTTCTTCTTTTTTTAAAGGTGCTGATAATCTCCTTGTGCGAGACAACCGGGAGCGAACAACCCATTTACCGATTGCTAACGAACAAGGCTACGCATTTTCCAGACAAAAGCTCGTTAAAAAAAAAATTCCGATGCAAATTTATTCTTCCCTGGTAAACGAGTGTTCTCCCAAATTCGATTTTTTGAGTATACCTAAAGTTAAATGCAGCAAGTTCATTTTTTAGTCAAAAGCACTAGGTGCCTTACTAGCTGTGTGACTGCTACATCTGGTGGCAGAACACTTGCATGCAAGGAGCCAGAAAACTTAGAAAACAATTGTAACCGATCTCCGTGCGTGTTTTGCAGGAACCTTTAAGCAGGAATTTCCACAAAACCCCACCACCCCTGGCAGAGAGGAACACGAGCCTACTTGCACCCACGAGCACAACATATAAACACGCAGGAGTCGGTGGCGAAGGAAGGAAAGTTGCAACCATCTGGAGGGGTGGCACGAGCAGCCTTGCCCACGAGTCGGTCTGCCGTTGGGATCGCTCTAGGGGCCGCGCTAGGGATCCGAGTCGGATCCGAGGCAGCCCAGAGCATGCCGGCGGCGGGCGAGGGGCATCCTACCGGTCCCGGCGGCCGGGCTTGCGGCGCGGGGACCGCCTCTATGGGAGGAGTGCGGGCTAGGGGAGGGGGCTCGCGCGCCAAGGCTGCACCGCGAGGGCAAAGCCACCCGAGCCCCGAGGCCGGGAGGCTCAGGGAGCAAGGGCAGGCCGCCCGCCCGCGAACCGCCACCCCCACCCCAGCCCGGGGTCCGCGCGGGCCGAGGGAGCCCGCGGGAGGGCGCGGCGGAGCTTACCTTCCCTGGGCCTCCCGGATGGCGGCGTGTGATTCAGCAGGGACCTGGCCGCCGCCGCCGAGCCCGGGGTTGGAGACGTGGAGAGCCGGGACCAAGATGGCGGCCCCTCCAAACTTCCACTGCTACTTTGGACACTCATCAAGCTACTTTCTGGGAGCCCGACTCCCCCCCTGCGACGGCGGCGGCGGCACCGGCACCCGCCTCCGTCATGGCGGGGGCCGCGCTGAGGGCGAGCGCGGGCGCGAGGGCTGGGAGGAGAGCGCCGCGCCGCCGAGGGAGCGCGCCGGGCGGAGGGCGGGCGGGGAGGGCAGCGCTGAGGGGAGGCAAGTGGCCGGGGCCGCGGGGCCGGGGCCGGAGCGCGGGCGGAGCGCGGACCGCGCCGACCGAGGCCACTTCCGCGGGCGGAACCTGCCGGCACCTCTGCAGTGCGTCGGGCCCCGGCGTCGCCCGGGCGGTGGCGGGCGGTGGGTGGCGGCTGAGGCGGCGGGGTAACCTCTGCATCAGTTACGGGCGGCGGCGGCGGCGGCGTCACGCGCCGCCAATGCAAACACTATCGCGAGGCTCCTGCGCCTCCGGTAGCGGCGGCGGCGGCGGCGGCGGCCGCGGGGCCGGCTGGGGGGAGGGGGAGGGCCCTGCCCGGGCGGGGCGAGGGTGGGGAGGGCGCGAGCGCGCAGGGAGGCGCGGGGCCCGCGGCGCGGGGCGGTGAGTCGCGTGCGCGGGGCCGGCCGGAGGGAGGCGCGCCCCCGCTGCCACCTGCCTCCCCCTCGCCACGGCGCGCCTGCTCCGAAGCGCGCCCCACACCCAGCCTGCCCGAGACGCCTCTGCTCTCGCCGGGCTCCGGAGTCTCAAAATGGAACTGAAAAGTTGAGAGTTGCCTCTTGCCCCTCAGGAGAAGAAGAAGAAGAAAAAAAAGGCAGTGTGAGCTTACCGGTCTGCAAAACAGGAGTCGTCACGGAATAATAATTAAAAAATCTAAGAAAATAAAACTTTCCTTAAAAACAATCTACCAAAGGAATTGAGAAATCCTACCCGTGAGGTAGCCCATGTGTGTGGTTGAGCTGTTCTTTGTTTTCATAGAAGTGGAAAATCTAAATAGAAAATGTTGACTACTGAATTCACATTAAAAAAAAAAAAAACAAACTATACTGTTCATCTTGAAGAAGGTATGGTTTCTAGAAATTTCCAGGTTCTGGTGCCGCTGTTGAATATTGACGAATTCCCAAAACAAATTGCAGCATTTGCTAAAATTTATAGATAGAGCATAGCTTTCTGCACACCCACGTACACACACCAGCGATTGGCCATCTTGTTCATAAATGAACAGTCTAGTAGTCCAGGAAAATAAGACAAGGTTATTGCTCTCTTTAAACAACCAAATTGAATAGAACACTAAAAAGATTATACTATAGAACAACTCTGCGGGCGTAAGGAAATGACATGATTACCAGGAGGACAAAAATGTCATTTCTATTTTTTATTTTTATGACTTTGCATTTCTCATAGTAATGTTTTCTTCAGATAAACCGTCATCCCAGAATAGAGCCTTGGTTGTCAGCTCTGCTAGAAGTCACTGGAGTATTCCTGTGCTTCAGAGTCTTCTGTTTTCGGTCACATTCTGCTTTTGAAACCTAAGAACTGTCACGAATTGAACAACTTTGCTGACGTAGAATGGACTCACTGTAAAGTGCATGGCTTTGGTTCACACTGTAGGGTACATACAGCTCTGAAGCCCCCTGTGCAATCATTAGCAAACATCTATTGCTCACCCAACTCCCCTCTACCTATTGCTTTGAAGTTCCTCCCTGCTCTGCTTCCATCCCCCTCAGAACCATGTATCTGCTTTCTATGCTACAGAGTGATTTGAATTTTCCTGGTTTTTTGATGAAGTGTCCAGTGTTTACTCTGGACATAATTACTTTAGTAGCCATATGGTTGCATTCTTGTATGAATATATCACACCGTATCCCTTGAACTCTTGACGGGCATTTGCATTCCCCCCTTTTTTGCTATAATATGTTCATGAATACTCATGTGCAAGCCTTTGTATGATGGATATACACCATCCATTTCTTGGTTGCGTACCCATGACCTTATATGATATGTATGTATACTCTGTTTGCTTGGTCTTCTGTATGCTGGGGATCAAGCCTGGTGCTTCATCCGTGCTAGGCAAGCACTCTACCCCAGCCCCTCTTTCTTTTAAGAGTAAGCTTAGTTTGCACTCTATCATAAAGCATACAGGACAGGAAGGAAGTTAAGAGAACCGACTTTAATGTCAACAAGTATTTTTAGAAATCCTTGCTTCAGTTTTCCCGTCTATAACAAAGAGGTTAGTCACTGGGTGACTCCTGTCATTTCTAGGACTTTGATTCAGAGTTCAATTCACCATAAACTGTAAGTAAATCCCAAGGAAGACAGAAAAGGTGGCTCGAGTCTTTAGTCCCACCACTTGGATGGTTGAGGCAAGAGGATTGCTTTGAGTACCAGGCTAGACGGACTACAGATACCTTCCTGACAACATTTTCTGCAGTCCAGCTGTTTTGTTGTTTTGTCTTTTTTAGTGATGACTAGAGGTTCAGGGCACGTGCCTAAGTGAGTTACTTCAGTTGTATTTTGCTCGTGGCTGCTACCTGAGAAGGACAATTACATACTCTGTTCTTGCCTTCTTGTGGCTTATGATGAAGATAATACACTTACCACCTTCTAAAGAAGCCTCTTCCAGTAATAAGGAGCTAAGCAGAAAAACGGGCTTAGCTTAAAAATGGAATGTCATGCATCATCTAAACTCATGCCTTCAAAAATTACCAAAGGGTAGTGATAGAGTTTTCAGAGTACATTATAGTAGGTAAACCGTGGATCTGATTGCCATTTGTAAGTTTATACAGAAATAAATGACTAGAAGGATATAACACAAAAAGTTAATGACTAGTATAGGTTGTGAGACTAGATAATTATTTTTTCTACCTCTGTCCTTCCCCAAATGGTGTACAGAAAATTGTATACTTTTTATGTTCAGGAGAAGTTCATTAAATGACTTTTAAATAATTTAAGCATAAAATGTTTCTAGACAAAAATTATATAAATAGATAATTTTATAAGCTGTATACAGTGATACCCTAGCTCCTTTGTAGCTTGAAGCAGGAAGACCATGAGTCCAAGGCCAACTGGGTCATGTATTGTGATGGTTTGTATATGCTTGGCTTAGGGTGTGTCACCATTAAGAGGTGTGGCCTTGTAGGAGTAGGTGTGTCACTGTGGGCGTGGGCTTTAATACCTTCGACCTAGCAGTCTTGAAGCCAGTCTTCTCCTAGCAGCCTTCAGATAAAGATGTGGAACTCTCAGCTCCTTCTGCACCATGCCTGCCTGGATGCGGCTATGCTCCCCCCTTGATGATAATGGACTGAACCTCTGAACCTATAAGCCAGCCCCAACTAAATGTCCTTGTAAGAGTTGTCTTGGTCATGGTGTCTGTTCACAGCGATAAAACCTTAACTAAGACATATATCAAGAAACTGTCTTAAAAAATGTGTCTGTGTTTATGTGCATATAATCACTTAAAATAAGTATAGAGTAATAGATTGCATGACAGGAAAAATATAGAAATGTCAGAAGAATCCAAGTTCGGACTAAAGGGGACATCTGCCACTGAGGGCTGAAAGGGAGACCTCAAGAGCAAGGACACATCCCGGAGAGGGGTCTTTGAGCAATCTTCCTGGCTGAAATAATCCTAGGAAAAAAGATGAACTCAGAAGACAATGTGTCAAGGAAGAGATGGCAGGGACCCTTCCTAGAAAGAACAGGGAAGAGAGAAAAAGGTCCTGTGCCCTGGGTTCTTCATTCTGAAGCCCAAGTCAAGGGTTCTGTCAATCTTGTGGAAAGAATGGGTTTATGTGGCTCAATAAAGAGGTGAGGGAGCAAAGCAGAAGTCTCTAAAGGTCTCCCTAGGCAAGGTCATATACAGCAGGTAGAGACCTGAGCCCTCATCTGTAGAGTGACTGTAATTTCCAGCTATGGCTATTGGACTCTTTTCCATTTGTCTTTGGAAGAGAAATTATTTTAAAAGGATCCAATATTATAGATGTAAAAAAAAAAAATGCATTTTCCATTTAATTCCAGGAAGCAGAAGCAGGCAGATCTCTGTGAGTTTGGGGTCACCCTATTCTACAGATTGAGTTTCAGGACAGTCGAGGTTACACAGACAAACACTGTCTCGAAAAACCAAAATAATAATTGTTATAATTATATTGATACTATATTCTATCCCTCCTAATAATTGATTCCTTCTCAATTCAAATGAAAAAAAAAAAAAAAAACTCAATTCCTATACCATCTGAATTCTTTTCACCAAGTCCACTACTGAGCCAGATTGAATGAAGATGTCCTTTGTAAGTATCCCATGCAATGAGATGCTGGAGCCAGTTCCTGTCACCCTGAGCACTGGCTGTTTTCCTTCAGATCCCTTCTAAAGTGTTCAGTGGTGTCAGAACTGTAGCTTTAAATCAGCCATGGTAGGAGATTCCCACCAGCCAAGTGAGCAAAAACCGAAAGCAAACCAGCTTTCTCTCCCCATCAGCCAGCAGGCTACTGATTCCTTAGCATATTCTTCACTGTCCTGTCTTCCATTCCTTCACTGTGCCTGAACCTCAGTGAAGGCAAGTACCCTGGTCTGTCATGTTTACAATTGTATTTCCAGATCTGGCACCGCCTGGCTGTACATACTGGTTGAGCCAATGTGTTATCTACATAACTAGCCAGCATACCCTTGAGCCCTCTAGGCTAACCTCAGAATCGCCTGGGTTGGCTGTCGAGCAGGAAAAGGAAGACAAGTGTTTTGCCACTCTCCCCTTCTCTCATGCCCCTCCCCCTCACTTACTCTTCCCTGACTAACATTTGTGGTTTGGTAAAGTTCACTGACCTTAAGGTTGCCAAGCACTTGGGAGGCAGAGGCAGGCAAACCTCTGTGAGTTGGAGCCAACCTGATCTACATGGTAAGTTCCAGAAAAGCTAAAGGTATGTAGAGAGAACCTGTCTCAAAACAAAAACAAAAAAAAGAAAGAAAAGAAACCAGTTCTAGAATAAAGTCAGTGTGATTTTGTTTATAAAATAGAAATTTTGCATGAAATATCCTTACATTGAGAATTATGATTATTTGATATTTGAATTTAACTGAGCATTCTGGGCTTTCATTGGCTAAATCTAGTAGTACCCGCCCTTTTGAGTTCCTAAATTAGTACCTAGTAAAGTTGAAGATAGGATGACTTGGTAATTCCACTCCAAGGAGGTACTGCAGGAATCCTTGCTCCTGTAGGCCAGGAGATAAGAACACGCTCAGCATTGTTTGAAAAGGCCCCAAACTGAAACCACCCAAATGTCCACCAACAAGAGAATGGATAAACACAGTGGGACACCACCCAAAGATCAGAATGCCCACAAACAGCACTGGTTAAAAAGAACCAGTGAGAGGTGACAGCAACTTAGAAGGCTGATATAAAAGGGTCTCTTGTGTTCAGAATTATGGAGCTAGCTTGGGCAACATGCAACATGGAGTCAGCTGAAGAAAGGAAAATAGGGACTAGATAGATGGCTCAGTGGTTAAGAGAATGTACCTGCCTTCCAGATGATCCAAGTTCAGTTTCCAGAACCCACACTGGGTAGTTTGTGGCTGCCTGTAACTCCAGCTCCAGTGGATCTGATGCCCTCTTCTAACTGACACTGTCTCTCTCTCTCTCTCTCTCTCTCTCTTACACACACACACACACACACACACACACACACACTTAAATTTGTAAAAAAAAAACAACAACAAAAAAAAAACTTTGAGAAAAGAAAAGAGCTCAACTGTATTCACAGACCCTCAGGATGCCCGTTCTCTCATCTCAATAAACTGCCTCCATCAGACAAACGACTATCACATTGAATTCTGAAGGACACCCATTTCAAATATGAATGGATTTGTTCTACCTGCACTGTATAGTTCACAAAGCTGCCGCTTGAAGGCTCGGGCTTCCACATCCTTTATAAAGATTGTTCTAGAAGGGGATGGAGAGATGTCTCCATGGTTAAGAGCACTGGCTGATCTTCAAGAAGACCTGGGTTTGATTCCGAAGGACCCACATGGCAGCTCATAACTATCTATAACTTCAATCTCAGGGGATTTGATATCCCCTGTTGGCCTCCACAGGTACCAAGCACACACATGGTACACAGGCAGACATACAGGCAAAACATCCATCCATACATAATGATGACAACAACAATAGTAATAATAATAATAAATTTATAAATAGTAAAAAAAATCAAAAAAAAAAAAGATTATCCTGGGTGTATGAATAATAGGTTGGGTTAGTGGCTAGGACGTGGCCCAGTGACAAAGCACTTGCCTAGCATGCCCAAGGCCCTGGTTTGGTACTGGGTCACACATTCTCTGACTTCTCTAGCAATAGAAATGCTTTTCCCTGTTTGTCAGTACACTGGAGTAGAGAAAAACCAAATTCATACACAGCAAAGAACTAGAAGTGCAAGATTATCAAAATGGATTCATTTTGTCTGACATTAAAAGGTCATACCCAACTTTAGAACAGTAGGGTCTCCTCCCATGAAGTGTACTGTCGCCTTCCAAGGACATGAGGATTATACAGTGTTTGCAGACACAAAGTGCAACAGATTGACTCAGCACAGTTAAACAATTTGAAGAGTAAAGGGAGGACTAGATTAGACCAACTGCATGCCGCTGTTATCACAGTTACTCATACCCCCCCTAAATCCTGTTGATTAAACCAAAATACAAATATATCACACATGGTGCCTTCTTCACCATGTGTCTTAATATATAGCAAAAATAACAACATACTGTCAAAGTCAGTTTTTGTCAACTTTACACAGACCTACACAGACTTGAGAAAGGGGAATCCCAATGGAATAATTGCCTTCATCAGATTTGACCTGTGGGCATGTCTATAGGGGTCATTTTCTTAATTACTGATGGATAAGGGAAGGTCCAGCTCACTCTTGTCAGCGCCATCCACTGGCTGGAGGTCCTGGGGTGTAGAAGGAAGGTATTCAAGCAACCTAAGAAAACAAGCCAGTGAGCAGTATTTCCCCATGGGCACTGCTTCAGTCTGGCCATTAGGTTTCCGCCTTGAGCTCCTACTTTGCTATCCCTTGATGGGGGACTCTGACTTCTAAGAGGAACTAAATTCTTCCCTCCCCAGGTTTCTTTTGGTAATGGTGTTCACCTCAGCAACTGTAACAAAACCTAAGATATATATATATATAACCATAAATACATTTAGAAATTCTGAAACAACGTGGGAGTGTCACCTATACTGAGAATCTCTCCCCACTATCACCACCAACCATCCCATCCACTTCTTGACCTTCTCCTTCTCTTAGGAAAGCAGTCCAAATGCCAGTATAAAGTAAGAGGGAGGTATCTGGGCTGCAAGTGATATTTTGCTTTTGCATGTGGCGTAGGTTAGAAGTGTAAGTTCAGTTTTGAAAATTCATCTAATGGTGTATTTACAAAGAGAGAGGGAGAGAGACAGAGAGACACAGAGACACACAGAGAGAGAGAGAGAGAGAGAGAGAGAGAGAGAGAGAGAAGGTAAACTGACACCGCGGTTCTAAGTGTTTTCCTCTACACTCAGGAAACAAACCTGTTGTTACAAGTATTCAAGAAGAAAATGAAAAGAAGTGTTAAAAACAACCAAAGAATCATCTTGTTAATAGAGAGGAAATGAATGGTGCTTTCTTGTGGGCAGGAAAGGAAAAAAACAATGTCTTTAAAATAAAAACGTACAATGAATTTCCTAAAGGCGCCACCATGCCAGAGTCCCCAAGCTGACGTGTATCTACTGAGCTTGTGTCTACTTTGGCACTTGGTGAGTGCAGTTGTATAAGTCATTTGCAATTTCGCAAACTGCTATAGACTGATAAACACGTGTGGGAAACATTTGTTGGGCACCTGCTGGGGGCAGAATATTTTGTTTAGTGTCACGGGGCTGCAGAGACAGGTCACACGGAATTTAAAGGTGGTGACAGGGAAAGCAGAAAACCATGTCAGATGTGGGGCACAGCTAGGAGAATGGGAGACTTCAGGGGTTCCTATTTGATGCTTCCTGAATGAGGAACGATTTCGGCTGCGCCTTAAAATATACCGATGCAATCTAGATCATTTCTTTTTCAAAATCCAACACTTCTTACTGATCCCCTGGGTCTATTCCATTCACTGACTGAAGATCTTTTTTTTTTTTTCCCCTTGCATTTTTTTGGTTATATGTAGCCTTGAAATCTTCAATCTTTGTAGCTTTTCTTTTTCTTATTTTTTTTTAACCTTGTACGGAGGCCTTAACACACTTTCAAATCTCCTCTAGACATGTGTCTTTAAAATCTCTGGCCCTTTCCTTTGTCTAAGCACCAAAAGTGAGGTAGGTTGGAAGAGCGCAAGAACACAAGTGGGGAGATGTAGTTTCCTTCCATGAAACTAAGCCACGGAGCTACTCAAAATACAGCAAAGAAACCTTCTAATTAAGTTAAACAAAGCATTAGTTTTATGAGTGATTAAAAAAAAAAAAAAGCCTATCAGGAACATTCTCCCATGGGTTTGACATAATGTGATGAATCACAACAGCATGACTCACTGAATCAGAAAAGGAGCTCATGATTTGGAAGACTGGAGTTGGGAAGAGTTGATAGAAGTGTCTAAGACACTAATGATGAGAAGCGACTTGATGGTGCTAAGCCTAAAGTGCTAATAATACAGTCACAATGAAGTGGTATAACAAAGTATTTATACAATACACTAAATATTATATTATTATATATTATATATTATAATCTCTTATTTATTTTATATTTTATTTTGTATTTGCATTTTATGTATATAGATGTTTTGCTTGCATGAATGTGGGTTGTACTGGCTGGTTTTGTGTCAACTTGACACAAGCTGGAGTTATCACAGAGTATGGATTTCAGTTGAGAAAATTCCTCCATGAGATCCAATGGTAAGGCATTTTCTCAATTAGTGATCAAGGGGGGAGGGCCCCTTGTAGGTGGTACCATCTGTGGGCTGGTAGTCTTGGGTTCTATAAGAAAGCAGGCTGAGCAAGCCAGGAGAAGCAAGCAAGCAAGCCAGTAAGCAGCATTCCTCCATGGCCTCTGCATCAGCTCCTGCTTCCTGACCTGCTTGAGTTCCAGTCCTGACTTCCTTTGGTGATGAACAGCAGCATGGAAGTGTAAGCTCAATAAACCCTTTCCTCCCCAACTTGCATCTTGGTCATGATGTTTGTGCAGGAATAGAAACCCTGGCTAAGATATGGGTGCACTTCTTGTGTGCCTGGTCTCTTAGAGGCCAGAGGAGGATGCTAGATCCCCTGAATGAGAGTTACAGGTGGTTGTGAGTCACTGTGTGGGTGCTGAGACTTGATCCCAGGTTCCCTAGAAGAGAAGCCAGTGCTCTCAACTGCTGAGCCATTCCGTTTCTTCAGACCCCTAGATTGTTTTTATAATGGTGGGTTCTTTTTGGAAGCAATTTAGCAATATGGATCAAGAATTCTTTTGAAAAGCTGGGCATAGTGGTATGTGCCTCAATCTTAGCACTGTGGAGGCAAAGGCAGGTGAATTTCTCTGAGTTCAAGACCAGCTTGGTCCACATAGAGAGGTCTAGGTCAGCCTGGACTACATGGTGAGACTTTGTCTCAAAAATAAACAAACAACACAACCAAAACACAAACAAACAAAAACCTTTTTTGAAAACTGCTTGAGTTTAAAGACTGGCCTAAACAACATAGTAAATAAGACTCATGTGTGTGTGTGCGGGCGCATATGAGTGTGAGTGTGTGTGTGTGTGTGTGTGTGTGTGTGTTTTGGGGGGAAAGGGGGTATGTATCATCTGTCTATCATAGTCTCTAATTTTTTTTTAGATTTATTTTATGTGTATGAATGCTTAGCTGCATGTATGTGCATGTACCACATGCATGCCAGGTACCCAAGGAGATCAGAAGAAGGCATTGTACGGCCTGAAAATAAAGCTATTGGTGATTGTGAACTGCCAGGTAAGCCTCTGGGAATAGAACCTGGGTCCTCTGCGACGGGAGCAAGTGTCTATCACGGTCTTCGTCTATAACATGGATACACAATAAAAAGACATAAAGAAAATACACTCAACAGAGTTCTTTATATAGTGTGGCCCAATGATGGTCTTTATTGCTGGCTTTTGTATTTTTTTAGAATTTTACAAATATCTTACAAATCAGAATAGCAATTGCTTTACGAAGAGAAATAAAAGCTGCATTTTCCCCCCAAATGTTTGGGTTTGCAACCCCAGACTAATTAATAAAGAACAGCAAGAAGAAGGGTTAACAGAGGCTAATGGGAAAAAAAACCAAATAAACAAAACCATGGTGTTTTCTCTTCTGCAATGAGGCAGAAGTCATTTGGTATATATATATATGTATGTATATACATATATATATATACCACAAACACACACACACACACAACCACACATGACAAATATTATAATATAATATATATATACTAGTATATATATATTTAGTAGATATATATTATATTATATACCAAATATATTAATATTATGTATTAATATTAATATATTAATATATAATTATAATAATTATATATATTATAATATAATATATATTAGTATAATTAAACAAAGAAAGAAAGTATCTAGGAAAAGCTCTCAGGAACTTGCTGGCAGAATCAGAGGGAAGTCCACATTCTGAACTTACAGTAGAAGCTAAAAGCAAATGAAATCAATGTCTGTAGAGCAAGCAGCAATCATGAAAAGAAACAGCAGGCACACACACGAAAACAGAGACAGCAGCTACACCAAGCATGATAAATTTAGTTATTAAATTTAGATTCCCTATTAATAGAAAAGGCCTCTCAGATTGTGTTAAAAATTAAATCCAATACTTTGCTGCTTATAAAAAATGCATCCAAATAAAACAACACAGCAACACCATAACGGCAATAGGTAAAAATGTAGTAAGAAAGCAAGCTTGCAACGAGTCAAAGATAGCACCATTAGATCAAAAGAGAATTTAAAGCAAGAAATCTTGAAAAGTCATCTTCATTTATAAACACACTCACACACACACACACACACACACACACACACGACAAATGACAACTGGGAAAACTCACAAAATGCAAAGTACAATTAGCTGATCGTGAGGGTGTGGTTGTGTGAGTCTGTTCCTGCTCACAACTCAGTGTGAGACCAAGGACCATCATCATCTTCTGCTAGCAGGAGAGCTCACACACTCATATGAAGTTTTAAAAAGGATGAGATGGCCAGGATCTCTCCATCACTGCTCACACAGCATTTCCTGCTACAGTGGGGCACACTTGCACTGACTTTGCATTCAGCCCTGACACTGTATCCCTCATTTGTCATAGCCTATCCTACCTTGAGTCTTACTGCCCAAGAATCAACTAAAGAAAATGAACAATGAACTACCGTGCTCCGTTTGATGAATTGGAAAAACTTAAAATATTAATATGTGGCAGAGTGTGTGGGTGGGGGAGAGAGTAATAATAATTACAGTGAGGGTTGTGTGATGGACAGCCACATGAGAAAATACGTTCCAGGTGGATTGTGGGCAGCTCGGAATGGTAAAATACGAATTCAAGGCCAGCTACTCTACATAGCAAGTTCCAGGACAGCCAGGGCTACACTGAGATCCCCTGTCTAAAAAATTAAATAAATAAAATTAATAATAATGATAAATATAAAGTTTTAAAAAGAAAATAGAGTAGAAATCTTTTCATGACCATGACTGAGCTAAGTAAGGATTTCTTTATGTGTTTTGTTTTGTTCTAGATAGGCTAACAAATTATATAGTTCTGTCAGGCCTAGAACACAGTTTGCAGACCAGACTAACCTTGAATTCCTAGACCAGGAAATCTTGCCTTGGTCTCACAAGGGCTGGGATTATAAATGTGAGTAGCCATACCTGATTTAGGCAAAGATTTATTAACCCAGGCACTGACTAGGCAAACCTGAGAGAACAACCTAACTGAATTATATAAGACCAAGAATCATCTATCCGTAATCATTACGCTAAGTCTGTGAAAGCAAAGAGTAGAAAAAGATATCTGCAAAACATATACTAGACAAAGGACTTTTATTCAGGATATAGGAAAAAAACCAAATCTGCAAATCAAAACAGAAAAATTAAATAATATAGCAGAAAACTTGACAAAAACTTGGTTTCTTATTAAAGAGAATAATCAAATAGTAAAAAAAAAAAAATTAAAAAAAATGTAAAGATGAAGTTACCAGCTTTAGTTAACAGGAAAAAATGTAAATCAAGGCCAAGTGTGCTTATGACTCACTGGAAAGCTTAAAATTAAAAAGTGAACTGTCTGTTATATTTAGAGAACGAGCAACTCTCATACGCTGGTACAAGAGGGGTTGGGAACCCTAATGGGTGGCTGTAATGGCCACAGCTAAACATAAACATTCCTGTGACCCATCAATCCTATCTAGGTAGACACTGAACAGAAATACGGGTGTTATTCAGAGGCCTATACAAGAACATTCACAAGCAGCACCACTCATGCTAACTCTTAACTCCCAAACCCCCAGAGCAGATGCATTGTGGACCATCCATACAAAGGAATATCATACAGAAAAGAAAAATCTGAAAAAACAGAAAAATCTGGCAATTGTTCAGTCCCCGGGCTGGGTGTCTCTCTCAGCACTCCCAATCTGGTGCTAGAGTCCGGGAGCATTCCTGGAGAGCTCTTGGTGTTCACTTTACGCTGGAACCCTGAAGAAGTTTGATTTAGTACTGGCCACAGGATCAGGAGGTGAACCTAACTAGTGGGACTGAGGGCCAGCAGGCAAGGAAGAAAGCTTCCATCTTATTAAAGGACCGCCACCAGAAGGTGTGGCCTGGATTTAGGGTATGTCTTCCTGCTTCAAAAATCTGATTAAGAAAATCCAAGAGAAGTGCAGAGTTCCAAGCCAGCCAGAAATACACATCCAAAGAGAAAGGGAGGCTTAGGTTTTAGTAGATTCCAGATGTAATTAGATTGACAACCAAGATTAGCCATCACGTGGGGCCAGAAGTAGGAGTGGAGATAGAAACCAGGAAACCCAAACCAGAGTCCTGGAAGCCAGTGATGTTTTTCTCACTACTCACTTCCCTGCCTCGGTGCCTCACTGGCTCATTCACACTGCCTACTAAAGAGGCTTTTGAACTTGACCCCGCCCACCCAGCCATCCATTCTTCTGCTACTGTCTTAGTCCAAACTTTTATTGTCTCCCTTCTAGATTATTCCAACAGCTTTCTGGCTTTTATTTTCAGCTCTTCAGTACAGCTGCCATGGCACCAGATCCAAGCATGCTTTTCCACTTCAAAATTCTTCCGGGGCTTCTCAGAAGCCAAGAGCTAAAGTTCACACTCTTTAGCACTCTGTGATTTCCCCTTATCTTCTTTATCTTCTCCTCACTTGCCCGTCTTTCCAGTTTTACCTTTGGCTCCTGGAAATCCCACACCATAGTCACCACAGCTGCCAAACAGGTTAGATGTGATTTCAGTTTCCTCCGGGTCTCTGTCTTCCAGCTCCGGTCCTTGGCTAAGCCATTATCTAAAACTCATTTCAAGTCTTCTTTGCCTTGGAAATCTTTTGAGAGTTTGCTTGTTTGTTTGTTTTGTTTTGTTTTTTGTTTGTTTGGTTGGTTTTTGAGATAGGGTCTCACTATGTAGCCCTGGCTGTTCTGGAACAGACCAGGCTGTCCTGGAACTTGCAGAGGCCAGCGGATCAAGGGCATGTGCCAGCTATGCCTGGCTGGGAATTGTAATTTACATAGTATAATCCACCAATTTTCCATCTTGTTTTTATCACTCACATTAAAGCATGAGCAATTTTCCTGTTTGCCAAGGTGCTTCTCATAATTATCATTTAGCACAAGTTATTAAATCCTCTATCTCCTCAGCTAGCACAGAACGCTGCCTATACCTCTTACTGCATCACTCACCACTTCATTTTATAATTGTTTTATATATATATATATATCCACCTCCCCTATTTGGCCCTGAGTCCCTTGAGGATACAGACTTTGGCTAAATTTATTTCCATATCCAGCACAGAGCGTGGAACTTCTCTAAATGAAAATGAATAATGGTGGTTGTATTAGTGCAGTAGAATTATGGGTAATTTTTTCCTGTTTTAAATTGCTCAAATATTCTGTGCTTGTGGCTTATTCTTTATATTTTTGTTCTCTCTCTCTCTCTCTCTCTCTCTCTCTCTCTCGGCAGATTCTCACTATGTGGTTGTGATGGCCTAGAACTCACTATGTATCCTAGACTGGCTTCTGCTTCCCAAATCCTGGGATTAGAAGTGTGTACCAGCTTGGCTGTTGCCTCCAGCACTTGGGAGGCAGAGGCAGGGGAAGACCTCAGAGTTCCAGGACAGCCTGGTCTACAGAGTGAGTTCCAGGGTCTTAGAAACTGTCTTCAATTCTCAACATCCATTGCTTTCCACAGCTACAAAGTTACATCCAGGGCTACATGGAGAAACCCTGTCTGGAAAGAAAAGAAAGTGTGTACTACCACACCCAGCTTTGACAGGTTTTGTTTTTGTTTTTGTTTTTGTTTTCTTTCTTTCTTTCTTTTTTGGTTTTCGAGACAGGGTTTCTCTGTGTAGTCCTAGCTGTCCTGGAACTCACAGTGTAGACCAGGCTGGCCTCGAACTCAGAAATCCACCTGCCTCTGCCTCCCAAGTGCTGGGATTAAAGGCGTGCGCCACCACTGCCCAGCTTGTTTTTGTTTTTATTGTGTGGTTTTTTTTTTTCTTTCTTTTTTTAGAGAAGATTTTAAGTTCACCTTTTTAGTGGTATTATATTATCTTTATTATTTTAAATGATTTTTGACTTGTAAAATATCCTGACTCCCAATTTTGTGGCGTGCACAGATACACAGTGAAGGAAGACCAGAGAAGCTTTTTCTCTTGGGCTTTTTCTAGCACACATTGTCAAGCCTAGTTAAAAGTTAACTCAGTCCTTGACTTACAAGTCCTCCAGGGAGCGTTGTGATGGTTGCTCCCAGGTTTTTAAACCACTACCTGTGTTGGCTCTGGGACTTAGTGCTCTATGGTCTTCAGACCTGATCAGCTGTGCTAGCTCAGTCCCTCTTGCCTCCTCTTCTGGGTCTCTAAACAGTGACACTATTTCATTCCCTTCAATTGTGTTTCTCACCCTCTACTGCACATTAGAATTTCCTGGGAAGGTTTTAAAATGCACTACTACCAAAGCTGGATCTAGTAACTCAGGCTTGGGAACCCCACTCCTTCAGAGGTCACAAGTTCAAGGCCTGCCTGAGCTGCAAAATGAATTCAGAGCAACTTAGTGGCAACTTAGTGAGACCTTGTGTCAAAGTCACAAGTAAAATGAGGGTTGTGGATACAGTTCAGTGGAGAGCACTGACCTGGCATGCACTATGCTTCGAGTTCAGTCCTTAGCATCACACACACACATACACACACACAAGACAAACAAGCACATGGGACAGAACTGAGAATTACACTGAGGTTTGAATATACCTATGCAGAAATGAGGTCAAGATGTCTGTCTCTAACCCAGAACTCTTTATAAGATCCAATCTCAAATATCTACCTGCTTCTCATTGGCTTCTTTTGGTTCCTCTAATGAATGCTATATCTGAAACTTAACACTTGCTTTCCCCCCGCCCCTCCCCATCTCTGTATGTGGGCCCATCATTTAGTATCTGCTTATACCGGCATCTTGGAACCTGCCTTGGATTCTAAACATCCATTGCTTCCCACAGATACGAAGTTGCATCTTTATCTGTTCTGTTATGTTTTGAAACTGAGTCTGGCTATATAGTAGTCCTTACTGGCTTGAACTTGCTACGTAGCCCAGGTTAGTCCCATGGCAATCCTCTTTTCTTAATCCCTTGAATTATGGGGAAAGTAAATCTTCTACTTCCTGTAATGGAAAGTGCCTTCTAGTCTCAGCTACTTTGGAGCCTGAAACAAGAGAATCTCTTGATCCTACCAGTTCGAGAGCACCATCAGCCAAGTAGTGAGACCCTGCCGCAAAACTAAATCTAACAAAAATTGTTTCTGCTAGAGTGTGTAGCTCAGTGAAAGAAACTTCCCTAGTGTCTGTCTGTAAAAGGGGGAACATATAAGGACCAGAGTTGAGATCCCCAGAACACATGTGGCTGTTATTCCAGCTCTCTTATTGTGAAATGGGCGACAAAGTCAGAAGGATCTCCCGGAGTTCATGGGCTAGCTAGCCTGGCACATGCAATGGTGGACAACAAACAAGATGGAAGGTGAACATTGACAGCCAAGGTTGTCCTCTGACCTCTACATGTGTGCTGTGTCAAATGAGTGTCTCCCCATTACATACACACATAAGAATAAACAAGAGAAAAGAGGAGAGAATAACAGAGGCAAGAAGAAGGAATAATAAAATAAGAGAGGATGGGGAAATAGAGAAAGAGAGAGGTAGATAGAGAGAACAGAGAGAGAGAGAGAGAGAGAGAGAGAGAGAGAGAGAGAGACCAAATTTGAAGCAGCTCTTGTCACCAAAGACAGGCATTACCATTTTGTCTAAAACATGGCTCTTCTTAGCTTACAAGCTGCTGCCAATACAGCTTTTTTTTTTTTTTTTAAAGGGTCAAGGTTGTTACTGAATAATGGATGTGAAAGCATTCATTACTAAAGCTTACATTATGTTTTTTAAACAAACATATTTTTATGTTGCTATCATCAATGATTTAGTATCGGCTAGCTTTTTGAATGCTCCCTGTCTGTGGTGTGTTTGCATATATTCTCTAGTATGACATAATAACTCTAGGGGATAGTACCTTTGTTATCTCCATTTACAATTGAGAGAGCTGACGTTAAGCAGGATTAGGGAACTCATCCAAAGTCCACCAGAAGTGAAATTCAAAGCCTCTAAAGGTCAAAGTGCATGCTCTCAGTGGCTCTGCATCTACCTTTTCCTTTCCACTTCCACAGATACGTCTTTCTGTGTTTGGAAGGATGCCATGGCCTTTCAGTTGTCAGCGCAGGAGCTGACCAAGTGTCTAGCTTCTCATGTTCATCTTGGCTCTCTTTCCTCTTCACTGCTCTAGCATGAGATGAAAGTCTTGGCTGAAGATATATCCACGGCATTAGTGTAAGGGAGGCTCAAGAGGAGACACAACCAAAGGTTGAATAGTGAGTAAGACAGCGAGGGACCTGAGCTCTTATTTGCCTAAATGCAGTCAAACAAAGCTGCTGTGATGTTTATTGCTTTTACTCATTGTGTTAAACATTTACAGACTTATTAAACAGAAGAATCACAAGTGTGAGTTTAGATTTGGGGCCACTTTCCTGGCTTGGGTTATCAATTTATCATTATCAACACAGTCTTACTTTTCAAGTCTTATGGCCTTTTATACTGATGACTATTAAATTTTATATATACTTCTTTATTACATTGGATAAATCAGTGCATTTTCAGTAGAGTAACTTTGAATGGATCTTTTCAGGGTTTTGGGAGAGTCTGCACCTACTCTAGTTATTGCTTTTTATAGACCTGTCATCAGCAGATTTGAAGACCATTCTAATATTTATTGTTACACATGAAAGGTCCATATAAAAGGAAATAGACAGCAGGTATCAACTGGATTGGAAAACAAGCAACGCTGCTGTGATTACAAACACAGATAGAGTGAATGGTGTGACCAACTTGTTCCTTAATAACTTTCATGGTCACCACGAAGCATCCCTTTCTCTAATTCTAAATTATGGGGCACCATCTTACTCCCAAACAAAGAAGACTTTCTTTTAGTTTTTCAAAGATCTAGTTTTTCATAATCTAGTAGTTGAGAGAATCAAACAGGCCTGAATTGGAATCTTGGTAAGAAGGCAAAAAAGGATGGAGAAGCTACAAATTCACCCTGCCCTCAAGAACGCTCATCTGTCTAAGCCTTTAAAACAGACACTTTATTGCTGTGTTTCTCAACCTCTGACTTGAAATGGACATTTCTGTTTTTTTGTTTTTGTTTTTGTATTTTTGGAGACTCAGTTGTGTCATGTGATGTTTTTGTCTTGTGAGAAGATGCTTGGTTGAAGCAGACACATGAGAGGACAAGTGATGTTTTGTTGGTACGTAGGCTTGAGAGGGTACATGATGTTTGGGAAGAGTATAAAATGGAACCCCACAGACAGTGAGAGGTTGCTCTCACATTGTGATGCCACGTGATGCATTGCACCACTGGTCTTTGCTGATCTTTGCTGGTGTTTGCTGGTTTTTGCTGGTCTTCACTTTGTAGATAGAAACTCACCAAAGAACTTCTTGTTGTATTATAACTGACTCTTGCTGCTTCCATTGACTTGTACCGAACTGGTGGAGCCTTGCAGTTTCTGCTGGCTTGAGCCACTGCTATTGATTCGTGTTTGGTGTTTGCTATTGGAGTGAAGTGCTGGTATCCTGACAATGAAGAGTGGAATCAACCACCCCTCCCCCCCCAAAAAAAACCTACTTCTAAACAGTCCACAACCCTACCTTCTCCAATAAACCTTCTTTTCCTCTACCTGGGGTTGGTGGGCTAGAAGGGAGGTTGAAGCATTCAAGAACCCTAATTATTGTAAGTTTAGAGGAAAATCTAATCCTACTCTGGATTGGGGCCCTTTTGGGGTTACATATGAGCTGTTTGCATTTCGATTCATAACAGTAGCAAAATTACAGTTTTGAAGTAGCAACGAAATCATTTTATAATTGGGGATCGCCATAGCACAGGGAACTGCATTAAGGGTCGCAGCATTAGGAAAGTTGCAAAGCCAGCATCTAACACTTTTATTTCACTTGAGAAAGAAAGGAGGGTGAGAAAGAGGATTAGACCAACAAGCTGACACAACTTGTTCTATATACCAATTTCGTTACTCACAGGTAAGGAATATTTAGAGGAGCCACTACCCAGGAAGAGAACATGTCTGCCTCCTGGGTGCCAGTGTCTGAAGAGGTAGTTCTTGTCATAGAAACTCAGATGCTGAGATGATGGGACCCTTCACAGAGTTGTTTGGTCCATGCAACACTTCTCCTTGGATATGAGGTATCATGTAAAAAATCAGGTGATGAGTGTTTATGACCCAAGTGCCGGCAAGGGTCAACAGGTAGATCCTGAGGTGGAGGGACTGTCTGTGACTAACCAGTCACTGAGTGGAAGAGCCCTAGGCCAGTGAGAGACCTTGTCTCAGAAACAAAACAAACCACCTGGGTGATTCTTGAGGAATGATACCTGAGATTGTCCTCTGTCCTCTCTATACCTGTGTACACATGTACACACACAAGCATGCACACACACACACACACACACACACACACCCCTACAGATATAGACATAGAAAAAAAAGAATGAACTGCTATTTGGACAAAGATTTGAAAGTAAATTTTTGGTAATGTAAATTCTACAAATGAGTCACTTGTCATGTTAGAGGGGATTTGTGGGTGTGGAAACATTGGTAGGCGGAAGCAATTTTGGCTTTAACATGAAGTTCAAAGTTGGAGAAGACAAATTCATGAGATATAATGCTGTAAGCCTAATTAAAATGTCTGTATGTTCAGAGTTCAGGCCTTGCAAACATGATTAGCTCTGATCATGATGAGTGAGAAGTTAAAGGAAGGGTGAATTCAGTCAGTGTGAAACCTCAGGCATAAGGACCTTTCTGTGTGGACTAGAACTGAAACAAGAAAGGCTCGCTGCTGCTTCTGTTGTTTTTGCAGAAACTGGAAGGATTAATGTCTGCAGCAAAATATGCTACTGCTTTCATAATCTTGAAACAAAACTTCAAAGTCTGTGATGTAAAAACCTCGCCACCGAGATCCTGAAATGATCAGAATCGAAAGGGAAGGTAGCGTTGATCTGTGTGTGGTGACTTTGATTGGTGTGAATCCCCTTGAGCGCGGAATTAAGCAATTCGGTGAAAATGCTAAGTCCTTGAGCATTTGGTGGCATCTGTGTAACCTAAAATGAAGAAAACTGAACCAAGCCTTGAACTCTGTTCCAGTGCTGATCCTGGAGCGTGGTGGTATCATCACCAGTCTGGGTCATCTTCTCTAGTTCCCCCATGTCCATCAGTTGGCTTTCCTTTCTTCCTTATATATATTGACTCATGATCCCCCCTCCCCCTCTTGTCAAGCCAGTTCCTCTCCTTACAGCTTTGAAAGCTCATTCTCTGGTCCAAAGAGGCTAGCTCCTGGCTTCTCCCGTAAACTGAGCACCTAGAGAAAACCCCTATTAGTTTTAATAAACTCAAAGCTAGTATTTGAAAGTAAAGAGGTTAGAAAAATATAAGACCTAAGTACAACACGTGAACCAGCAATGGATTTTCCCCCAAAATAATATTATTATACACTTAAATCTCTGGACCAAAGGTATATGGGATTTCTTCTTATCCTTCTGCAACTTTTCTGTATGCTTAAATTAATTCTATTGAGTAGTTTCAAAATAAGTTTTAAAAACCTGCTTTCCCATTCAGAACCATCAAACCTTGAATACACAAAGAGAAGTAAAGGAAACATTTATATTGTCTTAGTTCCTTTCCCTGTTACTGTGATAAAATCCACCGACGAGAGCAAGTTAAGGGAAGAAGCAACAATTCAATATAGGAAGTCAAGGTGGTAGGAAGTTATAATAGGTTCAGCGGCTATCAGATCATGGTGAGGAAGGCAAAGCGGCTGGGCCTGGAAGCAGCTAGTTACATTACATCTACAGTCAAGCACAGAGAATAACGAGTTCGTTCATGCATGCTTGCTGGAGCTGAATTTACTTTTTCTCTTGCTATATGGTCCAGGATTCCCTGCCCATGGAATCCTGTTGCCCACAGTGGGCAGGACTTCTCAACACAATTAATGTAATCAGGATAAGCCACCACACAGAGATATCCCTATAGTGCAACCTGACGTAGACATCTCTCATTGAGAGCTTCTTTCCATGTGATTCTAGATTGTGTCAAGTTGACAAAGTAACCGCATCATATGTTAATGCCATTTATAATTAAAATGGGCATCTCCCGAATTTATCACTCCATGTAAGAAACAAAGATATTTATCAATAATATTAATGCTTCCAATTAAAGTTTCTCTCTACCTCATCTCCAAAGAAACTATTATCCTGAATATATTTCATGAGCCTCTTGTTTTTATTTAAAGATCTACTGTATTTGTATGAATTCTTAATTTTATTCCATGATAGCTGAAATTTAATTCCCCCCTCTGTTTATTGGATACTTTTATTTCTTCTCTAAATCATCTGCTTTATCTTTTGCCCATTTTTCTAATTAGGGTTTGTTTTTTTTTTTTTTTTTGTCTTACTGATTTATAGATGCTTTTTATATCTAAGGATATTTGGGTATTATCACTGCCTGTTATTTTTTGTAATAAAAACTTGATTCATTATCAATTTATTCTTTATAATGTGAGGAAGGACTCTAAACTGATTTGTTTGTTTGTTTGTTTTAATCTATCTGTGGGCAAATTAACAACTCTACCAAGATATCAAACCCCAGGACTATGGATTTGTACCTTACTTGGTATGAGGGGTTTTCCAGATGTGGTTACAGTTACAGAATTTAGGATGAGAAGATTATTCAGAATTACCTGGGGAGGGGCAATCTATCTGAGTCCAAAGAAGCTGAGCTTCTTTACTGGCTCTGGTCACAGAAACATGGTGACAGAGGAATGGTGGGCACAATGCAATCCTGTCAGCGCTGGGGCTGGAAGAAGGGCCAAGACCCAAGGGATGATGAAAACTTCTAGAAACTGGAAAAAGTCGAAGAAATGGATGCTCACCTGGAGGATCCAATAAGGAATGAGCTGCTAACTCCTTGAATAGATTCTCAGGTCATTTTCTGACCTATAGAACTACAAATACACTTAACTAGCCCGAACTGCAAGGTTGTTCGCATGGTTAGTTAGAAAACAAACACAAACTTCCAAATGGTGCCTTTTGTTGAACATTCCATACATTTTCTACTAAATTAAAATATGATCTTTCCATGTGTAGAATTTGTGCGCTCCTGCTGGGTTTTCAAATGCTCTGTGCTGATCCTGTTTTCCTGATTCATAACTATGCTTTAATTGTTATAATTTGTTAAAGCCTTCAATGCTCCCCTTAATCTCCACTCCAGCCTCTCAGACACCCCCCCCCCACTTCCCCATCTCCCCTAGCTTCTTAACTGCAGGTCATCTTCCTGCAGGTTACTTTGTATTCTGTTTCTAGAAGTATTTAAAATGCAAGTATCATTTCTATTTTTTAAATTCATTGTAGCCATCCATCCTTCATCTCCAAATTCCTTGATATGGCATATGAAAGGGCTGGGATAAATGCCCTTACCTGTTTGCTTCCACTAACAGATATTATATGCTTGACATCAAACAACCTAAACCTCAGAGAGTATATCATGCTTACAATCTTTTCAATCTCTGGGTATGTCTCTGCTTCTACCTAGAATATCATCCATTCCTTCCAAAGTCAATTAAAACTGTATATTCAAGACTTAGATTAATACATCAACTTCCATCAGCAAGCTTCCCACCCACCCCGTTAGTCTGGGCTGGTGTCCTTCTTCATGTACCTACAATGAAATGATATTATTCTTTTGTTTGCACTTAAATGTCTTTGTTACAACAATTTGTTTCCTTGTCTAGCTCCCTCGCCAGATAATAGACGCCTTAAAGGAGCTGTAATATATTTTTGTACCCACAGTGCCTCACAAAACACTAACAACTTTGTGATACTAAAAATGTGAGGAATAATTAACTGACAGTTCCTATTAAAACCTGAACCAAGTGTTTCCCACGATCTCAAAACTGCTAGGTGTCAGTTCCCAATTTTGTGTTCTGTTAAAGTGCTTTCAGCTAAAAGTAGTATCATCCATCTTGTTCATTCATCTTATGTACAAGGCTTGGCTACAAGTGACTCCAGGATTGTCCCAAAGGAAGAATGTTCCCTCTGTTGAACAAATTCAAAGGAGCATGACTCAGGTTTTACAAGTAAACCCGAAGGAGAAAGTGCTCAGATGTTCTCAGCAGGAATGACACTGTTGAAATATTTTTATTGGAAAACACCACTCAAATACCTGCGGGAGCCATCAGATTCAGGGAGGGACCCCTCTGTGCTCCCAGAGCACTGGCAACAAACACAGTGCCTGTCACACCATGTCACATGTAAAGGATGTGGAAGACGTTTGTCTCTCCTATTACCCATGATTATTATCAAGAGGACAATTCTGTCCCCTTTTCTTGTAGGGGCGTTTCAGGAAATTTCTGGCTATCATAACAATATGGGAGAATCATCCTGTTCATGTGTGGGAGCCAGAGATACTGTACGTATCCTACATGTATAGGATAGCCCAGTGCAGCACAAGAATATCCTGACCAAATGCATACAGTGACCTCCTTAGAAATCAGACGTACTTTCTCTTTGATTTCCCCTGGGCTAAGAGAAGCCCAGGACTAAAAGAAAAGTCACTTTGAAGAAACTGCAAGGAAGTATACGCAGGAATACTTTGTCATTGTAAGTCACAGGGCTTAAAGAATCAATTACCCTGAAATCACTTTCCATTGCTATGTCCATGCCACTCTCTTAAACAATTGATGAGATATGAATAATGAAAGAATGGAGTTATTAAATCCTGATATTTCTTTGTTGAGTGGGTCCAGGGAAGGTTAATTCCAATAGAAATAGCCAACAAGCTTGTCGTCTGACCCTCTCTTCCAGCCCACCCGTTGCTGGGCATCTTCTTTCTACTCTCAGGTTCTCAGCCCTCGACCACCTCCATCTGTACCATCTTAGGGACAGACATCCTTGCCTACACATCTAAGGGGCCACTCTTTTGGAGGCCGAGGTCCTAAACATTGGATCTAATAATCCAGGTGGCTTCTAGGTAAGATTTTCTTCCTTCCATATTTAATATCCTGAATCAGTGCCATTAAAAGCATATAGTCTTTTCTAAACATACTCATGACTCTAAGCCATTTATGAGCAATTACAGTTTTGGGGTTTTTTGTTTTGTTTTATTTTGTTTTGTTTTGTTTTGTTTTCTTGAGACAGGATCTCACTATCGTAACTGTCCCGGAACTCATTATGTAGACTAGGCTGGCTGAACTCACAGAGCTCTGCCTGCCTCTGCCTCTCGAGGGCTGGGATTAAAGGCATGCAACACTACATCCGGTACAATTACATCTTTTAAAAGCACTGTGTTAGGCTGAGTGTAGGGGTGTGTGATATTAATCTCAGCACTCAGGAGTTAGAGGCAGAGATATTTCTATTGTAATCCTCATAGCGAGTCTCAGTTGAGCAAGGACTACATAGAATAACACAGAATAACACTGTTTCAAGGCAGGGGTGGGGTGGGGAGCAAACAAAGATAGTTTTAATATCATGAATTGAAGCACAAAAATTTTTGGGAACGGTGCCCAAGACCACTTCATTCAAGTGGGCGGTATTTTTTGAGTTGTTGACCTTTGAATTGCTCCAATCATGAATTTTATGTCAGCTCCCTGCCAGTCTCTAGATCCCTTCCTGGTTTTTAAAAAAATACCATCGTTTATTGTTTCTGCTTCTGCTATAATGACACTTCTATGAGGACAAGAAAGCTGTTCCTTTATTTAAACTGTGTATCTCCAGTGCTAGGAACTGTGCCTGCTATGTAGAGGTGCATCTTAAAAACGAATGAATTAATAAATGAGTGTATGAATGAGTAGCTAACTGTAGGTAGGCATTTTTTTATTTTGTTTATTTTATTTGTGTGTTTGCCAAAATGTATATGTTCGTATCGTGTGCATGCCTGGTACCCTCAGAATTCAAAAGCTATCTCCTGGAGCTGGAGTTACAGATGGTCATGAGCCACCATGTGAGTGCTGGGAATCAAACCTGGGTCTATTGCTAGAGCAGCAAGTGCTCTTAACGACTGAGCCATCTCCCCAGCATTTGGTTTCTGTAGGGTTTTGCTGTTTGTTTGTTTAGATAGGGACTCACTGTGTAGCCCAGACTAGCTGGAACTTGCTATGTGGACCAGCCTGGTCTCCAACTTGTAATGATTCTCCTGCCTGTACCCCTCAGATGCAAGATTCATAGGCATGTGCCACCACGTCTGGTCTGAGATTGAATTATTTAGGATGAAATAGCATTTTCTACAATCAAAGGACGTTTCTACACATTAAGGAAATTAGACTGGATAACACCATGAACATTAGACAGAATCATTAGACTAAAGTCATGACAGGGCCAAGGAATGGGGACCCAAAAGCATACCATGAAACAAAAAATAAAAATAACTGAAAACCCTCGAGATGGCTCAGCAGGTAAAGGTGCTCACCACCACACCTGACAGCCTGAGCTCAGTCCAAAGATCTCATATGGTACATGGAGAGAACCAATTCTTGCAGGTTGCCTTGGCTTCCACATATGTGTTGTAGTGCATGCACATACACATATTCACATACACACACACTACATACATGTTTTTAAAAGATCATTGAAGTTTAAGAGCACCAGAGAGTAATGAAAAGCCAAATGAAACTCATGTATCTAATCCATGCAGTTGACACAGGAGAACTCTCTAGTAGGCCCTCAGTAAAATTGTGACAAGTTCTGAAGCATCATTCTGAGAGCCCCAAAGCACTGTGGCTTAAGCAGTGATGGGACAAACTTAAAGTCTTATTTTATAAAGCTCTAATATGCACATGAAGGCTCACCCGTATACCTTACTGGAGCAAAATGTGGAAACATTATTCATGACATATGAAGAAATTACAACAAACTCATCTATATCATTTGGGTTTAATAATTATTTTTACAAGAAGGAAAATGAAGATATATGAAATAAAAAGCTATTGTAAAACTGATCTTAAGTCAATCAGCATGACATCCTAAGTGAGATTTCCACATAACCAGACTTGAAAGTCTTCAGTATTCAGAATTGAAGCCGGGACTTTGTGTGCCCTAAACAAATGCTCTGAGCTACACTCCCAATCCTATGCAACCAGATAGTTGCAATGAAATTTAAATTAAATTTAAAATTAGCTCAACTAGTAGATGCATAATTTTAAGATTTCAAACATTTCTTAACTGCAAAATGTCAATGAGAGATAGTTGGCATATGGGAACAATGCTTATTTATTACATAAACCAATTCATTTATTTAAATGTTAGAAGTTCCATGGATGGTAGCTAAAGGCATTCTGTCCCTGGATCCTTAGTCCAAAATCTCTACCATGAGAAATGGTTCAATGTGAGATGGCATTCCTTAGCAAATAAAAGGTCTGCTCTTCCCCCACCCCCACACATCCCAAGAAGTCGGAAGGTACACAGTGATACAGACCACAGGTTTCCTGTGGCTCTGTCTTAGCATGTGACTTTTACCCTCATACTGTCATTTTGTGGTCACAAGATGGGTGTCTTGTCTTTAATATGACACAGGAATTCCAAAACAAGAAGAAAACAACACAGTGGGGAGGGAGGGGGAAGTATGTGCCAGCTACAAATGGGAAAGAGACATATATCAGAAGCCTCTATTAAGCCAGATGCATTGGTGTATAACTATACAACAGCTTGAGAGGCAGAGGCAGGGGGCCTGCTACAAGTATGTGTTGAGAGAGAGAGAGAGATCTCCAGGTTTGCCAAGTCTACATCATAAGACCCCATTTTAAAAAAAAAAAAATCCTCCACTTAGTGAGGGAAAGAATCTGGTAATATATTCACAGGTCATATGTTCCTGTCAGATTTACACAATGAAGACGTTTTCGCTGCTGTCAGTTATGCTCCGCTTTTTCACGGAAGCTTCTCTGCTACCCTTGGAACGGCAAGGCTACTCGGGAGCTCAGATTATGGGGAAGTTAAACTGAGGATACATTCAGTTTGAATTCAGTGGGATATATTTAGGAGGTTCACAGTCACTTCTGCGCACACTTGAGTTAGTGCCAGCCATGGAAGCGCAGCGATCTTTTTCAGGAAAATCCCTGCTGCCCACTGTAACTCATCTGGCCCGGTGGAAGGAAGGTAGAGGGCTCAGATAAGCTGCTTCCTGAGCTGTAGCAAGAGCACAGGGATAGCAACTGTTAAGTGAATGTTTTCATCCATCGAGGATTCCATTAGTCATTGACAAGAGTGTTCAAAATGCTCTGAAACCTGACAAAGGAAAGAAACTTGATACGGGGTTTCCAATGTCTGACATTAATCGGAAAATTTTACATGACATTTCCATTAACTTATGATGTTGCCATGATTTGTGCATGATTTATCCACACCGGAATTCACATGGAGATTTGATTCTCGATGTAAGAATGTTAAGAGAGAATTAGGTCAAGGGGTTGCACCCTCATGGGTGAGTGGCCTCGCCACACTAGGGGGCCAAGCACCAGACCAGGTGGCTTGAGAGTGACGTGGCCTTCTTGAGACTGGTTCAGTTTCCTCCGGAGCAGGCTATTTTAAACCAAGGTGACCTCTGACTCTTAGCCTCTTCCACAAACATACTCTCTACTCTCAAAAACACTCCTGCCGTCTGCAGGGAGGCCCATACCAGAAGCCGGGCAGATGCTGGGCTCCGTCCCAGGATATGAGAACTGAGCTAAACAAGTCTATAATCTTTATTATATCTATAATAATCTAGCCTCAGGAATTTTGTTACAGCAACCTAAAGGAACTAAAATAAAAAGACTTAGAAGATTCGTTAAGATTGTTGTCCATAATAAAACAAATCCACTAAAGAAAATCTGGATTATCTTTCTACATTACGTAAAATGCTCTCCAAAAGTGAACTCTTAGCTGTGCCTGGTAGTTCATGCACATACTCCCAGCTGACAAGAGGAAGGTTGCTGCGAATTTGAGGTGAGTTTGGACTACAAGATAAGATATTGCCTTAACAACAAACAAATAAGTAAAGGAAAATTTATACAGTGTTGGAATTGCAGATGGAGCCGCTATGCCTAGCAAATAGCAACATTTGTTTCTAATTTTGTGTTTTCTTTTCTTTTGTTTCCAATGAATTCCCTTTACCTGCACACCTGGTAGTTTTCACACCACTGCCTGTGTGCCTCAAGAGCCCCTGAGAGTCCCCTTAGAGCAGTCTCTGAGTTCCTTTGCCTTGCTTTCATGTTCTTAAAACTTGCAACCTGTTAGTGTCCATTCAAGAATTAGCGCTGGCCCCAGAAGCATCCGAAGTGCCTCTCCTCCTGAGCCATATCCTCAGTGCATTTGACATTCCTAAGTGAAGGAAGGCTTTAGGCTTCTCACCTAAAGATAGGCAGAGGCAGGAATGGGTGGGTGGGTGGGGAACACCCTCATAGAAGCAGGAGGAGGAGGGATGGGATGGGGGGGTTCTGGGAGGGGGGAACCAGGAAAGGAGATAACATTTGAAATGTAAATAATAAAAATGTCCAATTTAAAAAAAAAAAAGGGAGGGAAAAAAAGATAGGCAGAGGCAGCAGCAGCAGCAAAAGGGACAGAGTCTTAAATCCTCTTCTTTCTCTCACTGATAATTAAAACTCTTGGCCCCACTGTCCCTTTGGGGTTCCATCTTGTTACTGATCCATGTAACAGTCATTTTACCTGGGCACAAGAAGGGACTTACATAGCACGGCCAAAATCACTTGTCAAACATCAGTATCACAGATCTCTGAATTTTCATTACATGACACAGGGGAAACACTACATATTGCAATTGTCTAAAGATTCCCAGTACACAGCGGTTAGGTAAAGGTTTTGGGAAGCCCAGAAGCAGGTTAACACTGACTCAGCATTTCCAGATCTAATTTCACCATGGAATCTTCTCTTCACCAAGATGCATTTTGAGACATTTTTCTCTAAACAGATGGACAAACCATTACTATTTCCATATAAGTGGAAAGCCCAAAGACTTAGATTTTAAAAGCTCTAGGTCATAAGAGAACCTAATTTTTAACACTGAGTTTTAAAGTCCATGGCAACTGGTTGAGAACTTAAGATGTGGGTCATTTCCAGCTTTAGTTCCTAGGTCTTAAATTACAGGTTCTTGTGTTGGAATATGTACACACGAGTGCACATACCCACTGAGGCCAGAAGCATTGGGGCCTCCAGAACTGGAGTTAGAAGCAGTTGTGCAGCGCCTGATGTGGGTGCAGGGAAACTGAATGGTTCTACCTACAAGTGTTATACCCAATTTTGTTTTTATTTTTCAAGACAGGGTTTCTCTGTGTAGCCCTGGCTGTTCTGGAGCTCACTCGATAGACCAGACTGGCCTCTAAGCCAGAGATCTGCCTGCCTCTGCCTCCAGAGTGCTGGAACTAAAGACGTGCACCACTACTGCCCAGTAAACAGTACCCACTTTTAGCCACTGAGTACCCACTTCTAACCTCTCTAGTCTCAAAGTCTAACATTATGCCCAGTGTTCTTCTGGCTTCTTTAGAGAGAGAGGGTGTCATGTACTAGGCTGGCCTCCAACTTGCTGGGTAGTTGTGAATAGCCTTAAATTCCTGATCCATCTGCCTTTGTCCTGCTAGTGTTTGTTCTCATATGGAAATAGTAATGGTTTGTCCATCTGTTTAGAGAAAAATGTCTCAAAATGCATCTTGGTGAAGAGAAGATTCCACGGTGAAATTAGATCCCAATAACAGATTTGAGTTTCTATGCAATTGTAGTAAGATTTGGAATTAGCAGCCCAATGGATCAATAAACATTAACATATATACTTAATTTTCAGGTGTGGAATCTGTTGAATGATAACATCTTGTTTATTTCCCTTAGTAAATAATGAATTTCTTTAAATAGTTAGAAGAAATGGTGTTAAAATTTTCTCTGACGGGCCTTCTGCTCAGGTATAAGCTTGTATAGTATTGGTAACCACACTTTTGGCTATGGCAAGGCAACCCATGAGCATAGCCATATGCTGATATAAATTACATATTTGAGGCCCACGGCTACACTTAGAAATATCAGCACCGTGAGAGAATGAAAGACCCACTTTAAGAGCGGAATGACTCCCACTAGGACCTTATAAACCTCAAAACTCTATGCCTCAGATCAAATAAAATAAATCAAATATGTCTCTGTGGTCTGCCCAATCCCCTCTCCTTTCGCTCCCTTTTCTGGGCTGGAGATAGGCAAGGCCTCGTACATGTTACTAAAACTCTGTCACTGAGGTACATTTCCAACCTTTGGGGAGTTTTGTTTTGTTCATTTGTTTGTTTAGGTTTTTGGTAGGGGGTTAAGAATTTTATGCTTTGTTTTGCTGTGTTTTTTGAGACAGGGTCTCATGTAGCTGGTCCAATCTGAACTTAACTCACTGTGTTGCTGATACTGGAGCTGGGGTCACAGCCCTGTGCCACCACTCCTGGTTTGGTTTATGGCTTTAATAAAGTTAAGTGTCATCATGTGTGGGACTTCCACCTTCTTCTGTTCAATGAAAAAGTCTTAAATATCAGTTTATGAAAGGCATAGGCCAGGCTTGCTATTGTATTTCTGAGTGAGGCTGGGGAGCCCGAGCATCATGACAGGTCCAGGCTGTGACTGTAAAGCCAACCAGGCCCCTGTGAGGTTCTTACAAACCAGTGCCCCTGGTTGGTGAGACTAAGGTAAAAGGTATCAGCTGCAGGGACGTTCACACAAGAAAATATTTCTATAACTTACGGAGGGGTTGGAGAGAGGGCTTGATAGCAAGGTTGTTAAGTTGCATTTCTCCTACGAACTCACAGAAGCATGAAACCCTGGGAGTTTTGTTCTGTTTTGTTCTTCAAGGCAGGGTTTCTCTGTGTAGTCCTGGCTGTCTTAAAACTAACTCAGTAGACCAGGCTGACTTCATACTTACAGTGATCCATCAGCCTCATCTCTAAATAGTAGAACAAGTTGGTGAGTGCCTGGACTAAGGGTAAGGCAGGCTGCTGTAAAACTGCGGTTTGCAGACGGACGAATTTGTTCAGGACCCTTTGCATGGGGAGGTTTGTTTAAAGGTTATTTTGAGAATGAAATAACTGGACCATGAAGCCTTTGAGACTTCATCATTAATTAGACACAGTACTAGAGTGGATGTGCTTGACTCCGAAGATGGACTTCTCCATATAGCATCAGGGGCTTTGAGTACAAAGCTGGGGTTGGGGGTGGGAACCAAACAGAGGTGCAGCTAGAGAAACAGAAACTGATAGCGGCCCCCTGTTGGAAGCTGAGTTCCAGAGCCAGAACAAGGGCCGGGTGCTTCTGGAGGCTCACAGGGCAGTGTTGAGAGCTTACAACTAGGATGACTTAGATATGACAATAATTTCCCTGTGACAACATGGGCTTTGTCTTTGTGGACAGGTCTGAACACACCCACGGGGCACACAGAATAGACCGCCAAGACAGACTTGGAGAAGAGCACAGTCAAGTCCTTCTTGGACAGCTGGAGGCTGTCTTCCGATGTGCAGACAAGTAGATCAACATTCAGCCAAGTGGGAAATCACCTGTGAGGGTTTAGACTGTTTGTCTCTGAGAACTGAAGGCTCTGCCTACAGCCAAAACTTCATTTTTGGTGGCAAATACACTGTACTTCTAAAGTTGGCCTTTGCTTGTTTTTGCCATTTCTGATATTCTCGAGGTCATCTATCACACGAGACAGTAAACTTGGCCTTCCTTGGTTTTGGAGATAACCTTCTATTTGTCAATCACTCCTGCTGTACTATGGGCTTGGAGATGGAGAGGTTGATATGTACTGGCCTCTGCCACAGTACAGGACAGTAAAGAGGGGCTCTAGCTCCCTGGCCCATGAGGTACCCTGGTTGAACACAATGACATGGGCTTGGTCATTTGCCACCAGCATGTCTGACCACAGCATTCACCTGGATGGAGCATGGATGGAACATGGTTGATGCCTCCAGGCATTACCTTGGTGCCAGATCTGTGGGTTTTAGATGCAACTTCAGTGGGAGCTGACTGTATGAGCCAAAGATCTTACCTCATTTATCTGTTTGGTTGGTTGGTTGGTTTGGTTTTTTCAAGACAGGGTTTCTCTGTATAGCCCTGGCTGTCCTGGAACTCACTCGGTATACCAGGCTGTCCTCGAACTCAGAAATCCACCTGCCTCTGCCTCCCGAGTGCTGGGATTAAAGGCGTGTGCCACCACTACCCCGATCATTTATCTGTTTGCCAAGGTTGTGAGTGTGTGTGTACACATGTGTACATGTGAGTGTGTATGTGCTTGTATGTGTGCCTGTGTGTGTGCCTGTGTGTATGTGTGTGTGTAGATGTGCATGTATGTGTGTGTATGTTATATGTGTATTTTTATCAATACATTATTGACTTTATTTATGCTTAGTTATGTAGTCCAAAATAAGAGGATGTGCTTCAAGACTCATCTCTCTTTTTTTTTCTCTTTTTAGAAAAATATTGGTTTTAAATAAAGAAAGTTAAATGACCTGTTAATCTAACCAAGTCAAGAAATGTGCATTTGAAGAAAATCTCTATTCATATTGATATGTAAATGTGTAGGCAAGCTTTGGAACAAAGCTTCAACAGTTAAGGCTCCTACATATGGTTGTACTGGTTATGGACTATACAGCTCACACAACTATACATAGCAACCAGAGACCATACTCTTCACTGGGGCTCTCGCTTCAACCTCCCATACATACAGAAATAAACAGGCTGAGGAAGAGGCATGCATGAGCAAAACTGACTGGCTGGGACATCCAGTCCCACACTCCACCAGGGAATAAAGTAGGTTTCATAGTGAAAAAGGGGTCAGTGACATTTCAGTTCAATAAAAATTAGTGCTGAAAGCTGTTGGAATCATTTTCCATTGAGAAAAAAAAAAATCCATTTCGTTAGATTAGAAAAAAATGAGGAAGGGAAGCTTGAAGCTCCCAGGCCATTCTCTGCCCCCCCCCTCCCCGATCTAACACAGCCCTTTCCTGAAGCCATTCAAAATGCAGAGTGTCGGTGGCTGACAAGCTGGAGTCGGCCTCAAGTCTTCCCCGAGATGCATTTTCATATAGTTGCTGACAGGAGAGTTGGAACTAGTGAAATTCTTCCGTGCCTTGACATCGAAGACAGGAAACACTCTTCCCAACCAGATCATGTCAGACTCTGGGAGAACACACTTCCGTATAATGAATAATGCAGCAGGAGCCCGTTCTCAACCTAAATAGTTCTCATTTTCCCGACGACCCATAATGAAATCCGTCTTTGTCTTTTGCTCCTGAAATGGTGCATACTGTTCCCTGCATAGCCATTGTTCGTTTTTGTGAGCTATTGTTGTTTTAGATTTTGTTTGCTTGCTCCTGTGAATAAACACCTCGGAGTGATTCTCATTAAGATCCCAAATGAACTAAGAGGCATTGGAGCTGCCTCACTTGAGCTGTGGTGGATTGGTTTCATTCTAAATGCAACATGGGAAAATGTCTTCCACTTAATCACAAAACACAGAATGTACAAGGTTTTCTTTTTTATCATTGCTATAAACAACAACAACAACAACAGCAGCAAAAACAAAACAAAAAAAACCCAAAACCCAAACAAACAAACAAACACAACAACAACAACTTGTCCTGGCTTCTTGGGTTGTTAGGCAAGATGCTTGGTCTCCCCTCAGATTTTCCCGTGTCACAGCCTTCCCACCCCATTTTGAGTTTCCAGAATAAGAGGTTTTAGTGAAGGCAGAGCAGGAAAATAGAGTTCCTCTCTGTGGGATGAACAAGGACATCCCTTTAATCAGCTCTGAAGGCTAAGCAGCTTTCAGTTAGAATAACTTTCAAAAGCACAGAGTCTAATAGTAATCTGGAGGCCACTGACTCACACAAGAGACTTCCCAACTCACTGGGAAAGACTTTACCATAGGGTTAGAGGGGTTTGCATTATCAAAACAAAGTGGCTCCAAATGGAACCACTTGTCTTAGTCCCTTAGGATTCTGAGGAGGGCAGACCACTTGAGCTCAGGAGATCAGGACCATCCTCAGCAACATAACAATATCCTGTCTCATTAAAAAATGGATCAGGGTTGGAGAGACAGCTCAGCAATTAAGAGCACTGGCTGCTCTTCCAGAAGACCTGGGGTTCAACACCCAACAATCACATGGTGGCTAACATCCATTTGTAATTCTAGTTCCAACTGGTCCAACTCCCTTTTCTGGCCCCTAAGAGCACTGAATGCACATATACATACATACATACATATAGGCAAACACTCAGGCACAAAATAAAAACAAATGCTTTTTAAAAACTAAAGTTAAAAACAAGAAACAACAGCAAATCATATGTGTAACGTGAACATGAGCTTGGCTCTGGGAGTTTACTTAGTGAGGTTATTTCATGTTTTTCTTCATTAAAACTTATTTTCGGGGTGGGGATATAGCTCATTGATAGAGTGCTTATCTAGTATGCTTAAGACTTTAGGTTAAAGTCCCAGTACCACAGAGCAGAACACAGAGTAGCCCGACCCACTTAATTCTCAGTACTTTTCAAAGTAGCAAGCATCTTGCTAAAGCCTATATTGCATGTAAGTCGGAATTTGGGCCTCTAGTTAGACTAGAAAGGCTAAATGTTTCTTTTTCTTTCTTTCTTCTTTTTTCTGAAAGCAAGAGCCCTAAAGTGTGATGGAAGAACCAGCTCAGAATCATTTAAACATGGACATCTGAACTTCTGTGATGTAGTAACATAGTAGACACTTCTATCAGAACCGCTTGGGAATTAGAACACTCAGGGATGAGAGGCACTAGACAATGTTTCTCTTGGATATGCAACTGGTATTTGGTGTGCTTATTTCTTCATCTTATAGAATACTGGCGACCAAATAACTTTTTAAAACTTTGTTAGCATTTTAAAAGGAACTAGTGGGAGAATTAAACTAGCCCACAATGACTAGTAACTGCTGAGTAGATGCACAGCTTGGACATTGCTTACAGTGATAGTCAATGACCAACAGGCTTCCTTCTCTGAGAACTTCTCTGGGGACTGCTAGGGTAACAGGAACAAGAGACCAGTGGACAAGAGGTTGGTTTGCTTCTAATCAGAAACAATATTGTTTAAGACTAAAGCCCTGTTTAAACATATACATAAGTGTATTGACTCTTTTAGGGGACTTCAGTGATAACTCAGTAGGTTAAATAATTCCAACACTTGGGGGAGCTGACACAGGAGGATGCCTGGAGCTTGCTGGCCAGCCAGCCTAGCAGAATCCACAAGACCAAGTTTAATGACACATGTTTCAAAGAATAAAGTGGAGGGCCAGCCTGGTCTACAAAGAGAGTTCCAGGCCAGCCAAGGCTACACAGTGGCACCTTGTCTCAAATAAAATGAAATGAAATGGTCAATAGTAAAAAGGTAGGAAAGGTTTTAAGTTGTCATTAGTAACCTTAGCAACTAAGGAAAAAACCTGGTATCAACCACTGACCTCTACACATACAGACATACGCGTGCAAACAGATACACATCACGGAAGGCACACACAAGAATGATGAGATTTTTCTGTCTGAGATACTGAGTATACATTCTCAACACTGACTCACCCGACTTAAAGCATGTTTCACTCCAGCCTGAATGTACATTAGTTCACTTTAACTATCCCCACACTGCTAAGCTTCATTGTTTAAAGGGGTTTGTGTTTTGATGGCGTTTGTGATTGCTTCTAGTGGAAGCTATGCTCCATTCTCTGCATTGTTAAGATGACTTGCATAGAGCACATGGGATGCATAAAAGTAGGCTTGACCTTAGAAATTTAAACTCAGGCAAGCTTAAAGAAACTGGCAGAAGTTAAAATTATTTGTGATGTGTATACGAGATCTTTTATAGTCATCATCAATATATGAGACTCAGTCAGCTTTTAATTTGTATTTTCTTACTTTTTAAATTTTATTTATTTGTTCAAAGACAAAATTTATTTTATTTTATTTTATTTTATGTATTTAAAGACAGCATCTCAATATGCAGTAGTTCTGATTGGCCTGGAACTCTCTATGTAGGTCAGGCTGGCCTCACATTTATAGAAATCAACCTATCTTCTTCTTAAGTGCTGGGATCATAGGTAGGTACCACCAAACCTAATCTGTGGGTTTTTTAACTTTTAAATTATTAATATTATTTTATGTTATGTGTATGGATGTTTTGCCTGCATGTATGTCTGCACATCTTGTGTGTGACTGGTGCCGACTAAGGCTATAAGAAGGTGTCAGATCCCCTAGAACTGGAGTTACAGATGGCTGGGAGTCATCCAGCAGGTGCTGGGAACTGAACTTGGGTTCTCTGGAAGAGCAGCAGGTGCTCTTAACTGTGGAGGTATCTCCCCAGATCCTGACTTGTATTGTTTTTAATTTACATAAATAATTATTAATAAGTCAAATTGGGTCCTTGAATGAAACTTTATTTTCCAGTACAAGGTTTAAACCCAAGGCTTCATGACTGTCAAGTAATTCTTCCTTCAGTTCCAGCCCTGAACCCCATTTAAATTTTACTATTTATCCATCCATCCATCATCCATCTATCTATCTACATCTATCTATCCATTCATCTATCTACCTATCATCTATCTATACATCCATCTATCTATCTATTCTTCTATCTATCATCTACCTATCTATCTATCTACCTATCTACCTATCTATCTATCCATCCATCCATCTATCTATCCATCCATCCATCCATACATACATACATACATCTATCTATCATCTATCTACCTATCATCTATCTATTCATCTGTTTATCTATCTTTGTGTGTGTGGCTTTATTTATGTGCACATGTGCATGCCAGAGCGTGCATGTGGAAGTCAGAGGATGACTTACAGGAGTCAATTCTCTTCTTCTATCATGTGGGCTCAGGAAATCAAACTCAGGTCATCAGGCTGGCTGCAGCAACCCCTTACTTACTGGGCCATCTCATCAGCCCCTTAAGCCCCATTTTGTTTTTTCCATTATCTGTCTTTTTCACTCTGGTTCATCACTGTAAGTTCTTGTGTACTTACAGTTTACGATTCGTCCTGAATTCACTTCACCAGTGCTTGTGAATTAATTATTGTTTAAGTGTGATTTCATTGTTAACTAGTTTGAGGTTAATATTCACCATCCATCAATCATTATCAGACATTCTTTGAAATCATCAGTTGAAGAGCTACTCTTCAGTAAGAGCCACTGAGTCAACCCAACATCACCACACAGCATTTGAGAGGAGAACTGGGTCACATGTAACCATTTGGTTAGGAAAAGCCCTTCTTGAAATATTTGACAGATGACTGTCCAGCCTACCACCTTAGCTCGGCTCACAGGATCTGTCAGCTGCTCCGAGCACTAAGAATTCTCCTCATAGTGTGCTGAAGTTTGTCCCCAAGTCACCCTCTCACCTTCTTTCCAACCCTAAGAGCTCACGGAGCTTGGAAGAAATCTCAGTGATATTTGCTTGCATCTGGTCTTCATTCTTGAAGGAGAATGACTCCACCATCCTGATCAGCTCATGCTGAGTAGTATGTGACCACAGAAAAGGATAGTAAGACTCTCAGCATCTTTAGTTTAGATACAACTAAGACACTCATTTGTCTGTCTGTCTGTCTGCCTGCCTGCCTGCCTGCCTGCCTGTCTACCTACCTACCTACCTACCTATCACCCCTATAAACAATTTACTTCATACTAAGGCTCACATAGAAACTGGAGTTTGGGCTTATTACAAGGCTTTGTTAATCTTTACTGAGCTCCTTCTATACCAAAGGCAGATAAAACATTGGGGCCAGTGAGACAGTTCAGTGGACACAGGTGTGTACCACCAAAGCTGGCCATTTGAGGTTGATTCCTGGAACCCATGTGGTAGAAAGAGAGAACTAATTCCTGCAAGTTGTCTTCTGACCTCGTATGTATTTCTGGTGTCAGTTACTTGGGCCCTGTGTTTTGATAAGTCCTTTATTAAGTAGCTCCCAAGAGGCTTCCCTAGCCAAGAAATGGGGAACCTTCCTTCTCTTAGAGCCCACAGCTGGAGCTTACAGTTGGAAACCTCCCTATAATTTGTTGTAAGTAGCTTTGTCAGACACTAGATAGTTAAGTGTGCCCCAAACTTTGCCTTTGGACCACTTCTTTTTGGTCTTGCTCTGAGATTTACTGACTGGGTCTTTGTCTTTCTTGGCTAACTTCTTTCTTTCTTTCTTTCTTTCTTTCTTCCTTCCTACCTTCCTTCCTTCCTTCCTTCCTGCCTTTCTTTCTTTCTTTCTGAGACAGGGTTTTGCTAGTATCCCTGGCTGTCCCCAAACTGCTC
Source organism: Rhynchomys soricoides (assembly GCA_019843965.1). Classification (NCBI taxonomy): domain Eukaryota; kingdom Metazoa; phylum Chordata; class Mammalia; order Rodentia; family Muridae; genus Rhynchomys; species Rhynchomys soricoides. The sequence goes on along the minus strand of JADRCH010000029.1, from coordinate 6,187,058 downwards.
TGTAGAATAATAGGCTGTCCTCAAACTCAGAGATTTGCATGCCTCTGCCTCTTGAGATCTGGAATTAAAGGCATGCAGCACCAGGCAGGATGGCATTGCTCAGAGAGACAACAACCCCTGAGACTTTGCTAATTTGTCAGATTAAAAAAAACAAAAAACAAAAAACAAAAAACAAAAAAAACCCTCTTGTGTTTTGAGACAGGGTCTCCTTATGTAGTTCAGGCTAGCCTTGAACTTGTGAGCCTCATTCTATTTCCCAGGTGTTGATATTACAAACGTCATTGCCACGCCTTGCTTCTTATTTCTCCAAGCCGTTTCACAGTAGGTGTGATTAAGCCAATGTTGTATTCAGGGAATTAAATTCTTAAATATAAAACCAAATTTCATATTTATCTGATAAATTTTTAAATTTGGCTTATTTTGATGTTATTTCAAATTTTAGTTCTGGCCCATTATAAATTTTGTTCTTGTGTTTTTATTGGGTAAAATATTTATTTAATAGCTAAAGTCACTTTTGAAGACTTCTATTTCTGCAGAATAATAGCTTTCAGCTTCTTTTAGGGCCACATAGATTTTGAGAGTTTGATGTAAGCCATGACTTTTCTCTGTGTACACATCCATGCAATTTTGGATATAATCTCACTCAGCAATGTATCAACACATCTAAAATACAGTGCGTCCCCAGATTAATAAGCCATTGTTAGAGAATTTGTAACATTCCATTGCAAACTTTGCTGCAAGAGTTATGGGGATGTTGAGCATGGTTACCTCTTCTGTGTAACCTCTGAAAACTTGGAAAGTCAAAAGCACCTTTTGCATCATAAAAGTAATCTTTGGAAGAATAACTACTCTTGTGTCCCATACCAGAGAAAGTATATTTTAAAAAATGTTTTAATGTGGGCTGGAGAGATGACTCAGCGGTTAAGAGCGCTGACTGCTCTTCCAGAGGTCCTGAGTCAAATTCCCAGCAACCACATGGGGGCTCACAATCATTTATAATGGGGATCTGATGCCCTCTTCTGGTGTGTCTGAAGACAGCGACAGTGTACCCACATACATGATATAAATAAATAAATCTTTAAAAAAAGTTTTAATGTAGTAAAAGGTAAAAAAATAGCCATCAGCTATGGTTAGTATATAGAACAGCTTCAAAGGCCATGTGTTGACCGTCGCAAGCTGTTGGTGGTCTGGAGAGGTGACTGGGTCGTGAAATTGCTCATCCAACAGATTAATCCTCTGTTGAGTACATAGCCCGGTGGTTCTCAGCCTTCCTAATGCTGTGACCCTTTAGTACAGTTGTGGTGACCCTCAACCATGAAATTATTTTTGATGCTACATCATAACTGTACTTTTGCTACTGTTATGAATCGTAATGTAAATATCTGTGACCCCTGTGAAAGGGTTGTTCAACCCCCAAAAGGGTCACGACCCACAGGTTGATAAACACTGCCATAGCCAAAAGGCTATATGGAGGGTGGGCCTGTTAGAGGTAGTGAGGAGAACAGCATTCTTCTACCATGTTTTTCCTCCACAACGCCTCAGCCTTGCCAGGAGCCAGAGCAATGGAGCTAGCCTGCCATGTACTGAACTCGCTGAAATCTTGAACCAAAACTGACATCATCTGTGTGCTCGTCACGGAGATGGGAAAGCTGACTGACAAATATTATCCTTGATCATTCTTAACACCAGATTTCTTTTTGTCTTGCAGAAGTAAAACTCTATACCCACCAGGTGATAACTCTCCATTTAGATCCCTTCAGCAGACACTGCTTTTTTTGGTCTGTTTGAATTTGACTACTCTAGGTACTTCATGTAAATGGAAGCTTACAGCATCAGCTTCTATGACTGGCTTATTACTTTGAGGTCCACCAATGTTGTAGAGTGGCAGTGGATCGTGCCAGGAAACTTGGTAAGGTTGATAGGTTCAGAAACCCCAGCACCCACCTGAGGATGGTAGGAGTTTTTCTATTACCAACCAGATTCCTGGCCTGGAACACGTGGCCATAGCTCCCCACATAAAGAATGAATGGAATGGTCATGTAATGCAGACCAGAGTTCTCCATGTTAATGAGTTATTTAGATGGGCCCTGAAGGTTTAGCAAATAAGCTTCCCTTCCTGGACATTCCTGAAAAAGGTATTTAATCTCTGGTCCACCCTGAGGAATTGTATGCACCCATTTTCCATGATGAACAATCAATAAATGGTATAGACAAGCATGGACTGTCTGTCTCATCAAGAACCACATGGGAGCTATGGAGGAAACCTTTATCTACAGAGCTGTGCCTTCTAAGTCTCCCCAAGAGAGGCACAATTGCCGCTAAGCTAAGCTGGAGTTCCCCCTCACCTGGCCCCTGGGCTCATGCTCGAAGGCCCATGAGCCCTCTCTGTTCCTGACTCCTCCTCAAGACTTCTAGTGGCATCTAGATGTCTGGAAGTCAGGGAACCACAGCTTAGGCCTCAGCCTATGCCATTTCTCACTTGGGCTGAGGCCCCCATCCTAGGCTGCATTCTCCCACCCCCTGAGCAGTGCATGAAAGCTTCCCTTAAGCCTATCATCTGACAGTGATGGTGGTTGGGTAAATACAGACTAGTGTTCAGCGCTAGATCTGCCCAGCTGAGTTCCCACACCCCGGCTGCAAGGCAGACAACGGAACCACATGGTACCATGTCAGAATTCCCTTTAAGGTTGAATTTTTTTTTTTTTTTTTTTGCATGCTTTACTCTTTGTTTATGCATTTACCTGCTGCTGGATACTTAATTTACTTCTACATTTAGCTGTTGTGAATTTTGCTGCTATAAGCATAAGTGTGAAGAATGTGAATTTATTCTAAATCTCTTGGAGGAAATTTGACAGTGTTGATAAAAATCACTACAGGTTAGTGACTGGTGAAAAGGAGTCATAAAAGCAAAGATAGCTATAAGTAAATATTTACAAGCAGAAAAAATTAAAAGCCCATTTATTAGAGCAGAGGAGTTTAGAATTAGATCGGAATATCAGTTACATGTGGAAAAACCAACACTCAAGATTTTCAGGAAAGATGTGTTTTCTAGCTTTGCCATCAAATTGGGGCAGTAATGCTGTCATCCTGGGAGCATGGGAACTAAAAAGGAATACTCTAATTTAGAACCTTGGTGTGGGCCCAGATTTTGGTCTTTAATCCTCATAAACATTAGAAGTACCTAGTGTCATGTCCTGTGGTAGAGAGAAAAAAGTAGGCTTGAAGCAACTTAATGTTTTTAGAAAGCAAGGATGTTGTTTAAATGTCGGGGTGATGTGACAAAGCAAAGAAGCAAATCCAAAGGCAGGTTTGGTCAAATTATATCATCTGTATCTATCTGTCTTTCATGTTCTGTATAATTCTAGATACAGTTGAAATCAGTTACATCTATGACAATTCATGTGTCTGTTAGAGTCCACACAAAAATGAAAAACTACATGCAGAGATTTCTATTGCAATCATGATGCTAAATATAGGTTAGTATAAAAGAACATGCATAATTTTAGCATATTTTAATAAACAATTGACCTTCATAGTGTCTGTTTCTTGTATTAAATAGATGACAGTTACAGATTTATTGATTCCAAGACATCTGTCTACTCATTTGGTTTTATATTTTAACATCTCCGAACCTGAGGTACAACTTCTATACTGATGGCGGTATCTATATTGTTATTGTTGGTTCGGTTTTTGAGATGAGGCCTATGTTGCCCAGGCTTGTCTTGAACTCTTATACTCCCAAGGAGCTAAGAATTCAAGTGTGGGCTGCTGAGCTCAGCCTGAGGACTTTTTCACTGTAGTTGGTGAAGAGTTGACTTTTCATACTTGGATCCAGCTGTCTGTAATCTTCTTACTTAACCTGAGGGATGTGCATTGTTGGTATTTTCCATTTTGAGTTTAACCACTATTTGAAATGCTAAGGGATTGCATGTACATGCAGGCAACAAAACAGAACGGTGGGTATGTAGATGCTATTAATGAAGTAAATTGTTATCTTCAGAGGAATATAATGTATTTCCATAGATTTTTTTTTTTAATGAAGCAACCAAGTGCCTTATGGGATCTAAGGGAGGAGTTAAGGGCTTACCTTAGAGCTTGTTACTGCCATATGCATGAAAGGATTCTTATTATACAATAAGTAACAGAGCTGAAGGCAGAGAAAATGACCAAATCCGCCACAATAGATAAAACCACTCAGAACAATAAGAAGCAAGGGTAGCTGATTCTTAAGTCATGAAATCTGTCACAGCCTAAGTAAGTTTTTCTTTCTTTTAATTTTTTTTAGAGGTACACAAAATAACAAAGCAGATAATAACCAACAGGATCTTATGCTGGTGAGGTATGACATGTAATTTTCTGAATTTGATTAAGAAAGGCAAGTCACAGTCATATTCAAATGAAAAAGTAAGAAGTCTCCCGGGGGACAGTGGAAAGATGATGGCTTGGCCAAATGCTCTAAGAGGGAGACTGGTAGCACAATCTCTGTCTTTTGTCACCATGGAGATGAAACTTTTAACAGCCTGTTGCTTCTAGAGACTAGTGCTGCTTACATAAGTCCCCAAAGTGCTAGAACACCACACGATATTTACCAGGAACATGACACTGCTTTATGTAATGCTGAACAAGCAAACCAAAAGAACACATTGTTTCAGGAAAAGGGATTGGCTCCCAAGAAACTGAAGTCTATAATAGTCCATAATAGCCCACCTGACCTCACCAAAGGAGGTACACAGGTGGAAGTAAAACAGGTGAAAAGGCATTCAATACAAAACTGTAAGTTTAAACGACAAACATCACCACAGTTGCAGCTCAAAGTACCGACAGCACCAAGCGTTGATGAGGGTGTGGAGCAACTGGAACGTTATTCACAGACACGATGCGGGGAAGGGGGGGAGCTCAGTCAGTCAGCTCTTGCCTTTTAGTTGAAGATCTGAGTTTGTGCCTCTAGAACAGAAGCAGAGTGGTGGTACACACTTGTGATCCCAGCACTGGCAAAGACAGGTGGTTCCGTGGTTTTGTGGGGCTACCTACTTGCCTTCTTGGTGAGTTCCAAGTCACCAAAAAACCAAGATAGACTGTGCCTGTCCATCACCTGGGGTTCACCTCTGGCCTCTGCATGCACATGCATACATATGCATGCACACATGTGTCACGGACAGACACACACAGACAGTTTCTCACAAAATTAAACATACTCTTGCCATAAAACCTAGCAATTCCATTCTTTAGTATATATCCAAATGAATTGAAGTTTACCCTCAAAACTCTGCACGCGGATGTTTTCAGCAGGTTTATTTACGATTATAAAAACTTGGACACATGGGGTTGGAGAGATGGCTAAACTCGTTAGAGCATTGGCTGCTCTTTAGGGCACAGGGCTTCAATTTCCAGCACCCACATGGTGGCTCACAACCATTCGTAACTCCAGTCCCAGGAACTCCAATGCCATCTTCTGGCTTCCACCAGTATTGCACACACATGGTGTCCAGATATACATGCAGGAAAAACATCATGCACATAATTAAAAAAAAAAAAAAAAAACCTAAAAAAAAAATTAAAGAGAAAAAACTGTATCACATCAAGAGAATTGGATGCAATGCTAAAAACAAAGAAGCTGTCAAGTCTAGAGAAAAAATGTGGGAAACTTAAAATATATTATGACATGAAAGAAGTCAAATGAAAAAAAAAAAAAGACTTTGGGTTGAATGGTTCTAGCTACATGACAACCCAGGAAAGGCAAAACTATGGGAAGAAACAAACAAAAAACCAGACCATTAAGTAAGAACTGGAGAACAGGAAAACACAGAAGGCTGTGGTGGGTGGGTCAAAGAGTCTGATGCTTTCAAGGTCACCATATACAACCTTTATGACATACTAGCAGGCGTTGGCCCCTGATGTAGGCTATGGACTTTGGATGAACAGGATTTGGCAAAAGTCAAGTGTGACATGCATGCCATCCTAGTAGCAAGCTGCCAGGGCAGGTTGTGCATCTGTGGGTGTGGGTGAGATAGACTGTATCCTCTGCTCAGTTCTTTGTGAATCCAAAGTTACTCTAGGGAAGAAAGTCGATTTAAAAGGGGCTGGGGTTGGGAAAGATTGAGTCTGCAGACAGAAGATGCAAGCCTGAGTCACCACCAAAGATGTAAGCACAACTCGACCCAGCTGACAAGGCCTGGCCCAAAAGATCCTCCTGCTTCAAATTCTGGAGTGGATGGGGCTAGAGGAGCCCTGTTTTGTTTTGTTTTGATTTTGCTGTGGCATTGAATACTGAAAATTGCCTTGGGCATATTAGGTAAGTTTTATAACACTAAGTTTCAGCCTCAATAATTTTTAAATTAATTGAGTCAAAAGCCTCAGGAAGTTGTCCTGTCTGGGTCTGAACTCACCATGTCACCTAGTCAGGTCTAGAACCTGTGACCCTCAGCCCCCTGAGTAGATGAGATCTAGGCTGGTAATATCAGGTCCCACTTCTTCCCCCCTCCCTCCCTTCTTCCCTCCCTCCCTCCCTCCCTCCCTTCCTTCCTTCCTTCCTTTTTTTTAAAATAACTTTTTGTACTGGTAAAATTACTGAAATTGTGGGAATATACAAATATTAGTAATATTAAAACCTTTAGAAATAAAGAATAAGTATAGAGAGGATATTTTGTCATGAGCTAAACTTATGCTGTTGTTATTTTTAGGTAGTAAGTTTAGGTTTTATTATTACTGCTGTTTAAGGTATTTGAAATATCATAAACAGTCCTTCACTTTAAATTTACAATTCAGGGCCTGGAGAGATGGCTCAGTGGCTAGCAGAGCTTACTGTTCTTGCAAAGGACCTAAGTTTGTCCCAAACACCCGCATAAGGCGGCTCATAACTGCTTCAAATTCCAGCTCTAAAGGTGATATGATGCCTCTGGCCTTAGTAGGTACCTACACTCACGTGTATACACACGCTCTTCCACATGGACTCAGACAACACATTCACACTTGCACTCGGACACTCTCACACATGTAATTAAACATAATAGGAAGAAATATTTAAATTTGCAATGAAATGCTGTCATCGAGGGGATTTTAATTAAGTTTAGAGTAGAGTTAAAATGCTCGCAGAGACTGACCTTCCAAGTGTATTAGCCCTTAGACTTGCAGCATTAGTTACATGATAGAAACCTCCCTCCATGCTCAATGGCCAGCTTGTCAGGAAACTTCCCACGGTAGAAATGAACACTTGTAAAGACATATTTCTAGAGCAACACAATCAACTGAGACTTTCTAAAGGAGATCGCTAAAATATGATCAACAGTTTAGCCAGAAGGACATCATCTTGATGTTGCTAACTGTGGTAAAAATGGAAACTACCTAAATGTTCAACCCCCCAGACACATCTCATCTAGTACCTACAAATCTCTCTCTCTCTCTCTCTCTCTCTCTCTCTCTCTCTCTCTCTCTCTCTGTGTGTGTGTGTGTGTGTAGGTCAGACTTTCTGTACCTGGAGACTCCTGGTTCAGCTAGGTTTGCTGGCTAGAAAACTCCACGGATCCTTTGGTCTCTGCTTCCCCAGCACTAGGCTCATAGGCATGTGCCACTATCCCCAAATTTCATATGGGTGCTGGAGTTCCAAACTCAGGTATCCAATGGTGTGCTACAAGCACTTTACCAACTGGAGCCACCTCTCCAGCCCCTGACACCCTCTCTGTAGGGAAAGGGGAAGCATCAGTAACCTTTGCTGCCAGCAGGAGTGCAAAATGGCAGGATCCCTCTTCAGGAAACCTGAGAGTGCCTATCAATCCTACAAAGGCAGTGTGACTCAGCCTGGGAATTTATCTTAGCAATACACTGGCACTGGGAAGAGATGACATCTGCAAGTTTATTCTTTGCCTCTCAGTTCTTAAAAGCAGAAGATTAGAAAAACCTTGTCGGGGTCACTGGCTGAATAAAAACTAGGGGACACACACACACACACACACACACACACGTTCTCACTCCTGGAGAGAATGGAGAAGCTCCCACAATACTGAAGCTCCAGAAATGTACTCAGGTTTTTAGAATGGAAGGTGCTGAGCAGGGAAAAAAAAAAAACCCGGCAGCTTCCTTTTTGTGTAAGAAAGCGAGGAAATCAGAGTGTGTATTTGCATTTGCTTTTATTTGCATAAGAAAATGCTGGAAAGATACCCAAGAAGGAGCCCTGAGGCTTTGAAACACTTACCTTTTGTGGCTGTTTTAATTTTGAAACTGACAAACACTTTTCCTATGCAGAAAGTGGAATTAAAAAGAAGATGATTGTTAAGGAAATACTTAGGTATCTAAAATATTAGATAGTGTTTAAATGGAGGGGGTTGTGTTTAAGTCTGTAGAGAGATGTTAAAAAGCTATAATGGGCAGGCAAAGTACATAATAATCTGAAGAATTCTTTTTATTTCTTTAATAGAGCTTCTTAAAAGTACACTAATCTAGCAAAACATACTGTTTGTAAGTCCATCTGTTGAAGTTCTAACCTGCAGAATCTCAAACCACAACTGTAATCAGAGACAGGATCTTTAAAGAGGCCTCTACATTAAAATGAGGTCAGTGCATGGGCCCTAATCCCACATGATAAATGCTTCTGAGGAGGGGGAATTTAGAGACGTGTGCACAGAGAGAAGATGGCATGATGACATAGGGGAGAGAGGACCACACTCAAGCAGAGAAGCAACCTCTCAGAAGAAAGCAATTCTGCCAGGCCTTAATTTGGGATGGAGATGTATGGGTATGTTCTCTTTATACCTTCTGCTTTTATAGCTAAGGGAGTCAAAACAAGGTTTCAAATCCTCATTTGCATCTATTTACATTTTCTTTATATTAAAATCTTATATTAGTGTGCTGGATCTGAATGTCATTATGCTGCCATTAATCAGTGAACCCAAGGATTCTTCTGAGTCAAATAAAGCTGTGTTGGAAAGTGGCCAGTGAGGTATGTATTCTAGCACCCCACAAAGGAGCAAGAGAGTCTTAATGCCACCCATACTTTCATGGTCAATACTGTGCTCTTTCTGGGTGACCCTGGCCAGACAGGCTTCCCATCCCTCCCTTAAACCCCAAGTCTGACTCTTCCCGCTTTTGCCTTCCGGCTTGTTCTCCCTGTGACCATGCTTCGGTGATGTTTTAGGATTATCTTAAAAACAAGCCCCATCTTCAGAGTGGACACAGCTCCCCTGTGCAGACAAAGGCAGACCAACCAAACAGCCTGCCTGAAAGCCCAGGGATACGCACTTTGCAGTTTTTCCCACATTCTGTTTTATCTTTGCATCTGTACCATCGAGAGACTTTAAACTGGAACACTTTACCAGACAGAACTTGATGGCTATTTAGCTGGGGCAAGGTCAGCTCACTAAGCATGCCCTGAATTGTCAAGAGAGAAGCAAGGGACAGCAGAGAGAAGGAACAGTTACTCGGGAGGCTGGGAGAGCCGCAGTTGTACCCTACAGGAAGGACAACCCGGAAGGCAGTTCTTCACATGCAGCTACATCATCTCCTAGGATCTTTGCTGTGACATCCTTCTGGTGCATGGAAACCTCCCTTCAGGTTGATTTCCTTACTTCTTGTCCCCTGTCACATTCTTGGAAACTCAAAAGTTCTTTGAGAGAGACAGTTCTACAGTTCAGAGAACTTGAATTATGCCAGGTTGTCCACACACACACACACACACACACACACACATCACATCACATCACAGTTTACATGGAACCTTTCGAAGGGGAGGGGGAGTCGTAGCTGTTGTCTTAACACAAGCGTCTTTTTATTACTTGGTCGGATTGGTTCTCTCTCTAGAACAGGTTTGACCTGTAGGAAGACTTTTGGTTTCCATCATGAATTATTTGAAATATTTTGTCAGGGCTAATACTCCCTTTTCTCGCACAACTAGGATCACTGATGTAGCAGTGTGGATCCCCTGTATTTCCATGCACCAGCAATATATTATATAAAGGATTTGAAGGTGTGCACCCATGAGCCTTTTCAGTGCTAGTTTCTATAGACAACCCTCAGTTCAGTAGTTGGCGTCATCAATCTATCCAGTGATACCGATTTAAATGGATGCTCTCTCTTCTTTCCCTCGATGATTAAAGACCAACAAGCTTCGCCAGTGTGGAGCTCCAGAATTTGGTTAGCCTCTTGTTAACTGAAGCTCTACCTCCTCCCCAAATGGCCATATCTACATTAAAAAGTCTTAATGACTGAATGAATGATTAAAATAATTTAATAACTGCAGACAGTAGGGATCACAGCATATTTGTCTTGGGCTATCTTCAGCCCTCTAAAATAGCCATTTGTTGTCTACTTTGGGATTTGACCTACTGTGTTTGTGACTACTAGGTAAATACTTTGGGAATGTAGAAACTGAACCCCAGCTTCTACCAGCTCAGAACCCAAGCATGTCCTCAGATGGCCCTGCAGGCCTTTATCAGATGTCTGCTTTGTGCTAATCCCTCTGCCTGCCTCCACAGGTGCATTTAAACAGTGCCTTGATTTATAAGTTCCTTTGTTCTGTTACTCTAGCCATTATCAATTTTGAATATGGTTTTATGGGTGACCTGAATTTGTGTTCCGGAGGATGGATGCCCACATTTGGCTCTGGGAAGATCAGTCTATTGAGGAGAGAGCCCGTGTATGCATGTGTGTCATGCGCATGTGTGTCATGTGCATGCTTGTATGTGTGTATGTGTGTGACTGGGAAGAAGTCTTCCTGTCTCTGCTTCCAATCTCTGCTCTGGTTTCTCCTGCTTTTGTGACATGTGATGCTGTCACTCCTAACTCCCCCAACCTCTCTTCTATTGGTGTCGTCTTCCTATTTGGAAATACGTTCTTCCTGTTGGACCTCACTGAATATATCTCGCCTAGGTAAACAAGCATTTTCCCCCAAAGGCAGAAAGAGCCATCTTGCTACCCTCCCTGACGTCATGAGTGTGGAGGGAGGGAGCAAGATTGAAAATCCAGAGATTTCAATTCCAGCATCAGCTCCCTGGACTCGGCTGGTGTGCCTTTGGAAAAGCAGTTTAAGACCTTTCTACCTCACCCTGTAGTTTCCTAACTGTAAAAAATACCATAAATCCATTTCGTCCTCATCATTTCTTACCATCAAAGAACATTTATCAAATGGCTTCCCGATGACAGCAGCTTGCAGGGTAGGGTAGAGAGCAGAGGTTCCTGTTCATCAGGACCCTCACAAAGGACCCTGAACCTCATGTAATTATTCAGAGTGCTGCTGCTCTGTGGGAGACATCACACAGTAGGAAGCTTTATGGGGAAAAGATAAATTTATTAAATATCTTTTAAAGCCTAACCTTTATCCTAGTGGTATAGCTAATACACTTTTTTTTTTTTTTGGTGTAAAATGGCTATAGCAGATGATATTTTGTAAAATTATCCTTTTTTACAAAAAAAAAAAAAAAGTTTTGCTCTTTTAAAACATTTTTTTTTTCCTAAAAGGATTTGCTAGTAGGAGCTGGAGAAATAGTTTAGTCGGTGAAATGCTTGCCACACAAATCTGAGAAACTGAGTTTGGACTCCCAAATCGAGGGTGAAAAACCAGACATGTTGGTATGTGTTTAAAACCCCAGTCCTGATGCTATAATACAGATGGATGTTGGGAGCTTTCTGGCTGACCATCTCACTGAATTCATGAGCTCCAGCTTCAGGGAAAAACCCTGTCATGAAAAATAAGGTGGAGAGCTACTGAGGAAGGCACCTTCAGCTCCTGCCCGACTTCCTTCTGGGATGAACTGTGTGATGTGAAGGAGTAAGGGAAATGAACCCTTTATTCCCCATGTTGCTTTTGGTCATGGAATTGTTTTATCCCAGCAATAGAAGTGCTAACTAAGGCAGCCTCTGGTTTCCGTGTGTGCGCACACACACACACACACACACACACACACACCACAAAGATTGCACACAGCACATCTCACAGTGGCTACATGAGAGCTTTGCTAATGAGCTAATTCAAGTCCAAGCTTGAAGACACTACTGGGATATTTCTCTGTCTTTCAGAAAACATTTGAATCTCCCATCTAGATGCCATCTTCCTTTTGTGACTTGGCAGGAAGAAGTTTCAGAAAATTCTGTGCTGGTGGTCTTTAGACAAGGTAGGACCTTACATCTGCCTTGCCTGCTAGTGTCCAGGTGCTTTAGGTTAGTCACTCCTTCCCTCTGTACCTCAGCTTCCATATCTGTAGAATGGGTTTCAGGAAAGGCTGCTAATTATTCACCTTTTCTCCTAGTGGGATAGCTAAGAATGACATGTCTGCTTGAGTAGTCCTCTGTATCCCTGCTCTGTTCCCCAGGTTCCCGTTGTATACAGCTCCAGAGCCCTGTCACTGTCCCCACTGTCTGAACACAGTGAAAACCACCAGAAAGCCAACTGGCATAATCAGAAGCTATGTCTACAGTGGTGAAGAACCCGGGCAGCCACCCATCACTTAGAGGTGCAGGCACCTAATGGAACAAATATTCTTCCAGTCACTTTCTAGGAATGGGAACTGATCACAAGAACACTCAACTCACCACATAGTGAGTTCCAGGTTACCCTGGGCTACATGCATAATGGGACTCTGCCTCCAAATAAGAGCAATCAACTTATGTGTATTAGATTAGAGTGCTCCAGAGAGACAGAACCAATGGACTCTGTACACAGACACAAGGGAGGTATCTATTTAGAGAAATTGCTTGATGAGATTTGAGGAGCTGAGGAGTCCTAAGGCAAGAGATCCCAGGATTCCCGTAGCAGGCTCAATCCAAGTCTTAGAACCAGGGAAGCCAATGGAAAACTTATAGCTCAAGACCAAAAGCCTGAAAACCTAGGGAAAAGGTTAATGTCATAAGTCCTGAGTCCAAAAGGCCAGAAAACCTGGGGTTCCGATCCAAGAGATTATTGCAGCCTTTTGGCAAGGGGAAGGGTTTGTGGAGAGTGGTTTATTCTCCATCCCTTTGGGCAGCTGATGGAATGGCACCTGCCCACCCTGAGGGCTAGTCACCTCTACCTAGCCCACTCAGACACATGACCACCCTCTCTGGAAACTCTTTTACAGACTTCCTGGTTCTTTATTCAGGTTTCTAGATGATCCTAATCTAGTTAACTCGATATCTGAAGCTCACCATCACAGGCTTTTTTTTTTTTTTTTTTTTTTTTTTTGTAGAACCTGCTGACACAAGTGTGTAAGTAAGCTCCCCTGAGTGGGGGGGGGGGGGTGTTTTCTGCCTCATGGATTAACCTTTCTTTGAGGGAGATCAGCTGTGATGTGAAGCTACTCTAGCAGCCCCACAAGGCACCGATTTGTCAGTCAGGTCAGCATGGCCCTTTAAAGGTGGGACATTGAGACTCTTTGGCCATAGACAGAGAACTGATCAACAGGCTAGGCAAGCTTTCTCACCTACAAAACAATGGAGATCATGTTACTGGTGTTTGAAGTCCTTAAGTTGGGAGGGTGATTTACGGCTGTGACTTGGAATTTTGTTACTTGGAAGAAACATTTTTTTTTTTTTTTTAGCAGAAAGGATTTATTTTGACTCATGGTTTCACAGGTTTTAGCCCACAGGTAGCTGGCTGTGTTGTCCATGGGCTGTGTTGAGATAGCATACCACCATGTACATTTATAGCAAAGTGAAGTTGCCCATTTCATGGTGGCCACCAAATTATGAAGTCATCAGTGAGTTAACCCACTGAGCAGATCATAGCCCTCACAATCCAATCACATCTCAATCATTCCATCCACCATCTGGGGACCAAGCCTTCAATAACCGAGTCTTTGTGGGGTGGGCATTACCTCACATCCAATTGACAACATGGTCAGAACTAGGAAAGCTTAATTGTGAAGCCCCTGGATTCACTGCTTAGTAATCTAGTGCTTCACTAGTGCACATGACCAAAGCATCTCAGTGATGCCACCTGGCTCCTCACCTGAACTTCCGGATACAGTATCAATGTGTAGGTTCTTTTTAAGGAGTTGAACCTCAAGGGTCGAGTGCCTGTGTGGCATGCTTCAGACCTTGGTTCATTCTCTAAGGCTGTGGAATGTTTGAAAACATCCAGTGCTCCATTGCCTAACAGCCAAACATGAATTCAACGCACTTCACAATCCAACCCAATCTAAACTCTCCAGTGGCCTTGAACCCCCACCCCTTTTTGTGGCTCAGACATTCTCTCACTCAACTCCAGCTACGATGCAGGACGCTAGGAGACTGGGTGGCTACTAGGAGACATTTGTGGTATCCCAGTTGCAGCGGCTGGTATTGCAACATCAACACTGAGCCCTGTGATTTGCAGATATCTGCCTTCTTATTATGTCCTCATGTGGCCTTTCCTCTGTGCATGTGGGGAGAGATTGAGATTGATGACCTCTGCCCTTTTTCTTCTTCCAAGGACACTAATCCTGCTAGACTAGGGCTCCATGCTTACCGGACCATTTACCTCTAGTTACCTCTTGAATGGCCTTAATTTTGCAGCAGAGGTAGGAATTCAATACATGGTTTTGAATGGAAACAGTTCAGTCACTAGCAGACATTTACTCCTTGCCAAATCTCTATGTACTCAATCTAATATTTTCCAGGTTCCTTAGAGCCCATTGGGGTTATGGGCACTAAGAAATATCTCTGAATATCTTGAACCACTTGGTTTTTAGCTGTTTTCTCTTTTGGATGAAATCTGTAAAAGTTGGTGCATGAGACTTCAGCTCTATCTTCTGTTCTCTGGAAGCTACGCAGATTCAGCTGGAAGACAGTGTACCCTCCATTAGCCTGAGTCCTAGAATGGATATATTGAAACACAACTCCAGTTCATTTACACTGAATATTTGCCACAAACAAACCTTTGAGATTTCAGGGTGAATTTGTAATTAAGCACAATCTATCATTTTCTTCCTTAAAAAACAAACAAAATAACAACAAAATAACTTATTTATTCATTTTTTATGTGTATAATATGGTATGTGTATTGTGTATATAGTATGTATGTGGATAGTATATGTCTTAGTCTGGGTTTCTATTCCTGCACAAACATCATGACCAAGATGCAAGTTGGGGAGGAAAGGGTTTACTGAGCTTACACTTCCATGCTGATGTTTATCACCAAAGGAAGTCAGGACTGGAACTCAAGCAGGTCAGGAAGCAGGAGCTGATGCAGAGGCCATGGAGGGATGTAACTTACTGGCTTGCCTGCTTCTTCTGGCTTGCTCAGCTGGCTTTCTTTTCTTTCTTTCTTTCTTTTTTTTAAGTTTTATTTATCTATTTATTTATTTTCATTTTTTTCATACTTTCTTTACATTTCAAATGTTTCCCCCTTTCCAGATCTCCCCTTTGGAACCTCCCCATTCCCTCCCCCCTCCCCCTGCCTCTATGGGGTATTCTCCAACCCACCCATCCACCCACCCACTCTCGTCATCCCTCCTTGGCATTCTCCTATACTGGGGCATCTAACACCCTCAGGCCCAAGGGCCTCTGCTCCCCCTGATGTCTAACAAGACCCTCCTCTGCCGAATATGTGGCCAGCACCATGGGTCCCTCCAAGTGTATTCTTTGGTTGGTGATCCAGTCTCCGGGAGTATCAAGGGGTCAGGCCAGTTGCCACTGTTGCTGCCTCCCTGGGGCTGCAAACTCCCTCAGCTCCTTCAGTCCCTTCTCCAAGTGCTCCATCTGAAACCTCACACTCAGCCCTACAGTTGCTATGATGTGACTCTTGGGTATTTCGAACTTTTGGGCTAATAACCACTTAACAGTGAGTACATACCATGTTCATTCTTTTGTGACTGCGTTAACTTGCTCAGGATGATATTTTCAAGTTCCATCCATTTGCCTGCGAATTTCATGAAGTCATTGTTTTTAATAGCTGAGTAGTATTGCATTGTGTAAATGTACCACATTTTCTGTATCCATTCCTCTGTGGAGGGACATCTGGGTTGTTTCCAGTTTCTGACTATTATAAATATGGCTGCTATGAACATTCAGCTGGCTTTCTTATAGAGCCCAAGACTACCAGCCCACAGATGGTACCACTCACAAGGAGCCTTCCCCTCTTGATCACTAATTGAGAAAATGCCTTACTGCTGGATCTCATGGAGGCATCTTCTCAACTGAAACTCCTTTCTTAGTCACAGGGTTCAGTGTTCTTTATGTGTGTATGCATGCGCTGGACTGGACCCTTACTTCCTTATTCATCCCCAAGATCTAAATAACTTTAAAAGTCCCACAGTCTTTGCAAATTCTTACATATTAACATTTCAATCCCTTTTAAACATCCAGTCTCTTAAAATTCAAAGTCTTTAAAAATTCAAAGTCTCTTAACTGTGGGCTCCACTAAAATACTTTCTTTCTTCAAGAGGGAAAAATATCAGGCCACAGTCACAATCAAAAGCAAAATCAAACTCCAGCCGTCTGGGATCTACTCACAATCTTCTGAATTCCTCCAAGGGCTTGAGTCACTTTTCCAGCTCTGCCCTTTGTAGCACACACCTTGTCTTCTAGGCTCCAGATGCCTGTACTCCACTGCAGTTGCTGTTCTTGGTGGTCATCTCATGGTACTGGTATCTCCAAAACACTGCTGTCTTCTGCTGCAACTAGGTTTACCAACAGCCTCTCATAGGCTCTCTTCATGGTGCCAAGCTTCACTTCCTTTGCATGACTCCTTCAGTCCTGGACCATCAATTGCAACTGAGGCTGCACCTTTACCAATGGTCTTCCACTGCCTCTCACAGTGCCCAGGCCTCAGCTGCTCTTCACGACTCCTTCATGCCTTCAAAACTAGTACTACCTGTGGTAGTGGCACACATGCCTTTAATTCTAGCACTCAGGAGGCAGAGGCATGCCAACCTGGTCTACAGAGTGAGTTTCAGGACAGTCAGGGCTACACAGAGAAACCCTGGGTTTTTTTCCCTTGGGGGTGGGGGGAGAGAACTCAATTTAAAAATGAGTGAGGCCTGGGGCTATAGCAGAGTTGCAGAATATGTACTTACTATGCACGAGCCCTTGGTCCAGTCCAGTGCATGCATACACACATAAAGGGGTAAAGAACAGTCATTTCTCCAAAGAACAAATATATGAGCTACTAAGCCTGGGGATGGTAGCACATGATTTAATTTCAGCATTTGGGAGGTAGAGGCAGGAGATCCAGGTCAGCTTAGTCTACATGGTGAGATCCAGGCAAACCAGGGCTACATAGTACGGCCTTGCCAAAATAGAAAAGAAAAAGAGGAAGGGGAAGAGGGTGAAGAGGAAGAAAAGGAGGAGGAAGAAAAAGAGGAAGAGGAGGAAGAAGAAGAAGAAGAAAACAAAAGAAAAAAAAACTCACCATAAACTGGGACTGAGGAGATGGTTCAATGGGGAAAGTGCTTGCTACAGAAGCATGAGGGACCTGAGTTCAGATCCCTCATGCAAAAACTCATGCAAAAACAACACAACAACAATAATGACAACAACCAGGCATGCTGGTGTGTCTCTGTAATCCCAGCATATGGAGAAAGGACAATTTTAGAGGTCTCTACAGCTCCAACAGGTCTACAGTAAATGACTGTCTCAGAAAACAAGGTTGAAGGAACTGGAGAGATGGCTCAGCAGGTAAAGCACTGGCTGCTGTTCCAGAGGACCCAAGTTCAATCCCCAGCATAAACGTATGGCTCATAAACATCTGTAACTCCAGTCCCAGGGAATCTAATGCTCTCTTCTGGACCCTCCATGCATGTGCTGCGGACATACATGCAAGCACACACTAATACACATAAAATAAGGGCTAGAGACATGGCCCAGCAGTTGAGAGCGCTGGCCACTCTTCAGAGGACCCAGATTAAATTCCCAGTACCCATATGGCAGCTCACATTTGTCTGTAGCTCCAGTTCTACAGGATCCAACACCGTTCTGGCCTCTGAGCTACACACATGTAAAGCACAGGCATATAGGTAGACAAAACACCCCATACACATAAAATGAAATAACTTCTAGAAATTAAAAGTATTGTTTTTTTAAAAAGATGGAAAGCAATAGAGAAGTCACATGACCACATATACACACATAAATAAATAATGTTTTATAATAGACAAAAAGCAGGAAAACCCCCAGAGACCCATTGATTTGGTGAGCAGATGCACGTGTTGTTTTCTGTCCTTTACTGTTTCCCTGTTTTGTGGAACAATCATCTCACATTCCAAACCTAGGAACCACTGTTTCTGGAAGAGCCATTTATCATTTTATCATTGATAAATGGGGTTTAGAAACCAAGATCCAGGCACTTGGTGTGCTCGCAGCTACTGAACATTATCAGTGGGCATGGCTCTATTTTCTGGTATTAGTTTAAATTTTAAAAAGAATCCCAATGCATAAAACTTGTAAAATAGACTTCTATCTACTTAATACTCTATATTAACGGATTATCCTTGGTAGAGTTCTATACCCTATAACCCCAAAGATGCAATTGCACATAACTCATGGTAAGTACTGGCACACAGAGTATACCTGTTACACATAGGGCACATAAGACAACCACACAACCTAACTTATTTTTGCTGTCACAACCCAAAGGCTGCATACAAATAGTGGTTTTACTATAAAGAGCAGGAAGTATTTAGATATTATAAATCAGTAAGGCTTCAAAAGAGCAGAAGACCAATCAGAAAATTCCAACTGGCAGGGTTTTCTAAATGGCATCTGGTTCTCGATTCTGACTTAACAAGGGGCAGTCTCTATGTAACAGATACCAAAAACCCCATGAGAAACAGGGTAACAAGGGCCATGTTTTCCACATAAAAATCACTTCATGCGGATATGAGGACTCCATGTCGCTGTACAGATTTATGAAGGAAACAGAATTCTTAATAGTGCTTCAGGCATCTGCTCCTATCATGGAGGGAAAGTACTTCCAAAAGCAAGCAGACAACATTTGCCTAGAACCTGCTATTATTACACTCTGTGCATATGGTAGCTAAAAACTCATTAGTTTTATAATTCTGGCTGAAGTTGGCAAGCCACCTCCAGAAATATTTCCTACAAGGGGAGTGACAGATGGCAATTTCCTTTGTTATAGATGAACTGCTCAGGGCAGTGGTCACACACACACACACACACACACCACCACCACCACCACCACCACCACCCAAACTGAATGTGGCTTCTCTTATGTAAGATAATTAATTTGTTAATCTTCATGTAACTGGCCTCCTTTTTATCATCTAAGAATACTTTCTTGGTCAGACTTACATAATTTCTTTCAAATAGACTTAGGAGGCAGGCATGGTGAACATGCATTTATTCTGGGACTTGAGAGTCTAAGGCAGACTGAGTTCAGGGACAGCTTGGGCTAGGTAATAAATCCCTGTCTCAAAACAAACAAACAAACAAACAAACAAAAACACTTGATTTGAAATCAAACGCGATTGGAAATAAATTTCAGCAGCCACTAAAAAGTGGGTACAGTCATCCCTTGATGCCCATGTAGGAACTGGTTCCAGAACCTTTCACTCCTCTCCACTCCTGGGAAGACCAGTATGTGAATGCTCAGGTTTTATATATAAACTTAGTGTTTGCATACAACATTCCTAGGTCCTCCTGTGTGCTGCATTTTCCTGTTTTTATTCTTGCAGTGCTGCTGGGAGTCAAATTCAGATGCTCACTAATGCCAAGCAAGCATACTAACTACCTCTGCACACACCCAGCCCCTGACTACTTAGGCTTTAAATCACATCTAGGTTATTTATAATTCCTATTCAGTGTGAATATCAGGATTTGTCATACCGAATTGCTCAGGGAACAATGACAAGAAAAAGAAACCTGTGCCTATTCAGCACAGGCACATTCACCACAGCCCAAAGACATCTTCCACGAACAAACCCACTTTGAGTTCTGAGGATCTGGGAGAAGGCAGGAGGCTGTGGCAGGCATGTCTACACCCACTGCACTCACGGGGCTTCAGCCTGGTAAGTGACAAATGCAAGGTTTACTTCTAACAAGTTTATTTTAAAGTTAGGTTCTTGCTATGTTGCTCAGGCTGACCTGGAACTCACTATGTAGCCCAGGCTGGCCTCCAATTTATAATATTCCTACCTCAGCAACATAAATGCTGTATGGTAAGTGCAAGTTAATGTGGCTAGCTCTTTCTAGAATGTTCCTGACTTATTTATTTATTTTTTTTACAAATGTTTTCCATCCACAGTTGGTGGAATCCTTAAATGCAGAACCTGATTAGGAACTTGAGAGGCTGACTGTAGTACACTATCATTTTATAGAAACAAACAAACAAAAATGCTAGAAATAGGGCTGATGAGATGGATTACTGAGTGGAGGTGTTTTTCACTAAGCCTGATGATCTGTGTCTCACATGCTGGAAGTACAGAACTGGCCCCAAAAGATGTTTTTGATCTCCACAACAGTCCATGTCGTGTGTAGACACAGGCTCATAGGCACAAGTAACTAAATATAAAACTAGCTGACCTGTGAGTAGTCTTAGTTTTCCTCCCACAACTTCGGTTCCTTCCTTAGAGATTGTTGTCTGTGTATGCCATTCTGGCACATCACAGTCCACACCCACTCCCACCCCACCCCCACCATCGCCAGCCCTTCTCCCAGCCCCTCCCCTCCCCTCCCCTCTCCCAGAGCTGATCCCAAGCCCAGCCTCAGGAACTTAAACCAATGAATTAGAAGCCCTCATCTCCTGTCCTTCTTGATTGGTTCGGAGGTGATCATGTGACCCATCTTGTCCGGCTTGTGTGACAATGGTTAGGAGGACAAGCTCTCTAGGCAATGGAGGGAATATAGGTGTGGAGTTCCTTCTGGGATCTTTGCTACTCCTGGAGGAGCCTTAAGGGGAAAACAGAACCAAAGGTGCCCAGCTTCCACACAGGAACCCAGACAGAAGCCATTTTGACACCACCAAGCCCTGGGCCTTTTCATTTGTGTGATTCAATACATTTTTTTTTTTTTTTTCTGAGCTGACATTCTTTCCCCTGTGGCTGTCAGCTCTCTGACTAACGCACTCTCTATTTTAGACTAGCCGAACAGCTAGAAAAATCCTGCACTCCTCTCTGGCCTTAACTCTATGACTTAGTCATTGAACCAGAAACAGTACAAATAAAATCTCTTCCAAATATAGTATACATTCCCAAAGAATCTCTAAGCATTTGTAAACTTTAGTGAATTAGATCCTGGCATATTAGAGGCCTCTTGGAAGGATGTTATTAATATTTGGTTTACAGTTTGCATTTATAGTTTGCAAGAATAGGCTCCATGATAGCAATCTTTCGGGGCATCTTATTGACATAGCCTTCTTTGATAGCTACAGACTTCTTCCACTAAGAAGTATGCACACTGTAGATTTAGGTGTGGGAGGTGAGGCTTCGAGATACTCATTTTTCTGAATTGACTCAACTCCCATGTGAATATTGCTCAAATTCATATCTTCCTAGCTCCAGAGTCTAGCTGTCCTGGCCATGTTGTCTCTTGATAATCTTTAGTCTTTGAGTACAGGCTTTGAGTCTATGAAGGAAGACATCTTGCTTGTTTGTTTGTTTTTTGAGACAAGGTTTCTCTGTGTAGTCCTGGCTGTCCTGAAACTCTATCTGTAGACCAGGCTGGCCTTGAACTTGGAGATCTGCCTGCCTCTGTCTCCCAAGTGCTGGGATTAAAGGCATGTGCCACTATGCCTGGCTAAAAGCACACACTTTTTTTTTTTTTTTTTTTTTGGAAGGGAGACATATGTTATTAACCTAGTGATGTAACTTTGCAAAGAAAGTTTCCTGTATTACTCTCAAAATACTTTCTGCTGGAGCCTTGCTCACCAGGGTTCCTCTTTATGAGAAACAGAAGCTGACCTCATGGAACTGATGAGATTTATATACTTGGGAATTTCTACCCAGTAGTTGATCCTCCTCCTCCTCCTCCTCCTCCTCCTCCTCCTCCTCCTCCTCCTCTATCACCATCATCACCATCAACACCATCACTATGTGTGTATTTGTATGTGTGTATAATGGGTAGGTAAGTGTGGGTGTATAAAGGTCACAGCGGGTATGTGAAGCACAGAGGACAACCTTGTGGATTTTTTCCTACCTTTATGTGAGTTTTGAAGACTGAAATGAGGACCCCAGTGTGCTACAGGATCTTTGAACACACTGTGAATCCCAAGACTGTGAACTGGAAGTCTTGTTGTGGTGCGGCTCATCCCTAGCACACATCCTTTGATTTAACTCTTGGATTAAAAGTGTGTGCTAGGGCTGAGCCACAGCACAAAAAGTTCACAATTTAGTCAAAGCTCCTGCAACACCATTGTCTTTATTGGTTGAGCCATCTCCCTTGCCCCCTAGCCTTCACCTCTTGGCTTGAAGAGACACTGGTGATCAGAAATGACATGGCCTTCTGACTTTTGCTTTTCTAAATTTGCTCCAGTTATCACATTTCTCCTCCAAGGTGTCCCTTATGAGAATGTCCATTAGGTTACCCAAGTCTCCTGTGTCAAGGAGCTTCTTAGAGATGACTGACTCCACCCAATCTCAAACTAACAAAGCTAGACATCTGAGGCACTCATTAGCACTATTGGCTTGAGTCCTGCTTTAACCAGGCACACAGTTCAGGCTCATACAGGCTGACAGAGGCTAGCCCATCTTCCTTAGCCCAAAGTTTAATGCCTGCTGCCCTGGTCAGAGCCTCTTTGAAATGAATTTACTAATTCTACACAATTCATAAAAGCAGCATGTCACCGTGTATCCAGTTGTTGGACTCTGTTTACTCACGGTCACTAGCTCAGATTCTCCCTTTGATCTGGTGCTTTCTCTTCTAGAAACTGTGGTGCCCTGCCCAAACCATATGGAGCCATCGACACCCGGAGCTATCATCACCTGGAGTCATCGGCCCCTTGTAGTTTTCTTATTGTTTGTGCAGTTTTCCTTTGTTTTATTTTTTGTTGTTGTCTATTTGTTTGTTTTGTTTGTTTTTTGTTTTGTTTTGTTTTCTTCCATTTTTCGAGACAGGGTTTCTCGAGACAGGGTTTCTCTGTGTAGCCCTGGCTGTCCTGGAACTCACTGTGTAGACCAAGCTGGCCTCGAACTCAGAAATCCACCTGCCTCTGCCTCCTGAGTGCTGGGATTAAAAGCATGCGCCACCACTGCCTGGCTTACTATGTAGCCTTGGCTGGCTTGGAACCACTGTGTAGACCAGGTTGGCCTTGAAGTGATCCACTTGCCTCAGCCTCTGCCAGGATTAAATATATTCCACCACATCCACCTCCCTTGTAGTTATTTTTATACAAGTAATATCTGTATAAGATTAAAAGTTTCCTATAAGCGGAATGTGGAGGCACACAACTGTAGGAGGGTAAACCTGTGAGAACTGTGGGCTTGAGGGTAATCTAGGCTGTATCTAAAAACAAACAAACAAACAAACAAACAAATGTAGCCTCCATGGTGGGTGTGGTAGCACATGCCTTTAATCCTAGCAATCTCAAGGCAGAGGCAGGAGAATCACTGTGAGTTGGGTGCCAGCCTGGTCTATATAGGGCGTTCCAGATGAGTCAGGGCTATTTAGAGAGATCCTGTCTCAAAACAAGCAAACAAATCCCCAATCAAAAACCCAAACAAACCTAACTTCCTATTCAAACAGTCCAATAAATATCATCTTGGAAATTTAAAAAAAAAGTTCCCTCTTGCAGGTCATTAGTACTTATAATTCTATGGTTGTACATATGGCTCATATATTTTGATTATAGTAATCTCATAATTTATTGGTTCCTCTATTGAAAAGCATTTTATCATTTTGTGCTTTGGGTATTGCAAACTTTGCATTTGTGACAGTCCCAGGATGTCAGATCAATGTACTCATATACAGTGGGAAAATTTCTTGACACCTCTAAGTGGAACCTACTGTTTCTTTTGTCTGATTTTTTTTTTTTTGCTTTCTGGAAGACAGCAATGTACTGTAATATTTTCCTTTTTCTTCCCTCTCCACATCCCCTGCTCTCCTTTAAGACAGCATCTTATGTAACCTAGGCTGGTCTCAAACTCACTATGTAGGTGAGGATGGCCTTGAACACGTGATTCCCCCACCTCAACCACCACACAGCACAGGCTGTTATTCCTCGAAGGTTTGCTGACACCAGTCTACAAAATAAGCAGTGTATTGTTTGGGAGATGGGTTTACTTGTTGTTATTTACTGTCATTGAAGTTCTTTGTTGTTTATAAAGACATTAACTAATCATTGCTAATATCATGATTTGCGCTTCCTGAGTATTTTGCTTTATCAGCAACACATCTCTGTTTTATTAGACTTTCAGAAGAGTTACCTCTATTACTCCCTCATTAACTTTTCATTCATTTCTACTCAGTTTGATTGCTTCTTGCTCAAGTCTTTAAGCTGATTCTCAGTCTCACTTTCTGTGCGGAACACTGAGTTCCTGGTTCTCTAATGTTAAGTGGACACATCTAACAACTGTACTTCTCCTGGCTGCATCCTCCAAGAGTATTCTCTCATTCATTTAGCTCCACATGTACCCATTTGTTTCTTTCTGTCTTAATTTATTTGAAAAGGAAATTATCCAGAATCTGACTTGTTAGCTTCTCCAATGGGTTTAATCAACCATCATTTTAGGGGCTGTATTTGGGGAACCCAGGCCTTCCAGTATGCTAGATACTAGCTCCAAGCTACACCCCAGCCTATGATCTTTTTAATGCTTTATTTTAAATTTGATTATATTTTGTCCAGAGAAAACATATCATTTAAAAGGTTTTATCTTTTTTTATGAACTGATATCTGATTTGGTTTTGAAAAACTTTGTGTGTGTGTGTTTAAAAAGAACAACTCTGTGTGTGTGTGTGTGTGTGTGTGTGTGTGCCTGTGTGCACACATATAATCTTTCCAAGGTTTTTTGTCCTTGCAAAGAGAGAGAGATACACATCTGTCTTATATGGATTAGATCTAAATCTGTGCAGATATCAGATCAGGTGTGGCAGCAGACTGAATGATAACTCAGAGATTAGAGGCACTCTGCTTGATTTTATTGCTCCTAATAGTCCCAATTCTTATGTTTATGAGTCAAAGAGATTTTGTTTTCTTTGTAACTATGCTACTACCTGATGTGACCATGGTGTTAATGGGGCCCCAGGAACCAGGCCTTCTGGAGAGCATGTGGATAGCAGCAGAGGAACCCCTGAGATGCCCCGCCTATCAGTCACTTCTGCCGGGTTCCTCTCCTTGTTCTTTCTGGGCCTCTTCAGAAAAACAGTAATGCCTCTCGCCTTTGATTGCTCATCGCCTGCTGCCCAAAGTCTGTGCCCAGTCACTCTGTTTCCCTCCCATCAGAACAATTCACTTTAGCAACCAAGCTCCTGATCCACTCAATTAACGAGTTCCTTCATCTCTTCTTAATTAGCTTAAGTGACTCCTTTACTAAACCCCACCGATTTACAATCTGCTCTGGCCAACCTGCATCTTCAAAGAGATTTTTTTTTTCTTTTTAGATCAAAACTCTTTAAATGTTTCTTAGCAGAACAGAACCAGTTAAAAGTAAGGTATACTATGATAAAAATGTAGACCTAGTGTTCCATATACATCAATTGATTTATGTTCTCAAATATGGTATTTTCAATGGAGGTGATGTGAGTTGAATCCAATTTTCTTCCTTTGACACTGTAGGAAGGAGATGAAGCATTTGACTAAAGGCCTAAAACCCATGATTTAATGAATGTGAGGTGCTCATTACAATTTAACAAGTCAGAAGCTGAAAGAAACTAAAAAGAAAAAAAGGAGAAATATCATTCAGAGAATCCAACCTTCTAAATTACAAAAGTAGAATAGTACCTTTTCTCTTTGGCCAACATCATTTGTGTAATGTTGAACAGAGTGCAGTTTCCAAAGCCATGGAAGCCTAACAGTGATTCATTATATGTAACCTCAATATAATAATATATTAATACCCTGTGGGAAATTTTTCAACTTCTCATAATGTCTCTTGCTTGCTTGATTTTTGTAGGTAAGCCAAAATGTCCCACCATCCTTCTAATGAACCTTGGACATTGAATATATTGATATATTTTTTTAAACAGGGATTTTGATAAAGCTTTTGGTAAAATTTGTGATTAGTTTCTAGGTAGTATATGGTTCAGAGGAATTTTGCTTCATTGTTTAACTTCTTTGTTTTATAAGCCAGATTTATGGTTTTGAGTTCTAATATAATGAAAATATGTTTTTGCTCTTTTTCTGAACTCTTGGAATGGTGGTTAGAATGTCTTTTATAATTCATAATATGGAGTTCCTTTCAACCATCCAGAATTGTTGTGATACAAGGTGACTCTGCTGGGAGGATCTCTCAGTAGATTTAGGATTGAGCCCAGTCACTAGAAAGCCCAAACATGTGATTAGAAGACTGACATTTTAGCCTTCACTGAGCAGAGGCAAGCCACAGAGGAAGGCCAGATACCAGTGGACAAAGATCTGATAAACCATGCACATGTAATGAAACTTTGTAAAAGCCCCCGTGCTAGGAGATTTTGACAACACTGTCATCCTGGGTGAGTGGCATCCCTAAAGAGGAAATAGAGGTTCTATAATCACCTTGTCCTGTGGAAATCCTGAATTTAGCTGTTCCCAGCTAGCATTTTGTAAACTTAGAATAAACTACAATCTTAATTAAACTACTTTCTGAAGCTTTGTAATGTGTTCTAGAAAATCTAGCAAACGCGAGTCTCATTGGAACTCCTGAATCATACACAGGTATGATTAGCCTAGAGATCCAGGATGCTCATCTGTAGTGAGGAAGGTCTTGTGGGGCTGAGTCCTTAACCTGTGGGGTTCTCTGAGAAGTTCTGGACAGACAGTATCAGAACTAAATGGAATTGTGGGATACCCAGCTGATTTGAGAAAACTAGCAAATTAGTTTTGGAATAAGGTATTTGTTGTTGGAAAAGATATCATAAAGGTGGTGTCAGTCAAAACTACATGTGTATATAATACCTAAGGTTAGACCCAGTTTCCCTCACTTGGCTAGAAGATTCCTTGTGTGTCTGAGTCTAAGCTCTTGGGAGTATGAGATACTTCTTAACACAAGTACAATCACTTTCCAGGGTAGATCTACATCCTCCAGACCTGAAACAGGAGGGAAGAAGAGATCCATCCACCCACCCTTCTTTCCTCCCTTCTCTCTCCCACACCTTCCCTCTCTCCCTTCCTTTCTGTTTGTTCACAGGCCCATCCAGCAAAGGTTGTTGAAAAGTACAGAACTAATTCCCTGCATCCAGGAGGGGACTTCAAAAATGACTTGCCCAAGAAGAGATTTAAAAAGAAAAGAAAATTAGGTATGAAGAAATAAATTACAGCCAATTGCACACAAAGAGCCACTGAACACTACAAAGTCTATGACATAATCTCTCTATATGTAAGTTTTTCTTTCATCAATGTCTTGCCACACTGCAGAGGAGTGCTGGGGTGGCCAGCTCTGGCTCCACTACTGACAGAAATGACTACAACCACACAAACGTATCCCACTCAACCCAAAATAAATGTTCTGCTGAGATTCTCTTTGATAAACTCCCCAAACGGCCATGGGGTCTCCAACACCAGCTGAGCCAAGTGAGAATTGTGAGACAGGAAATGTCTGAGTGGTAAGAGATGATTGTCACAAGTATGGTTGAAATAGTGTATCTTTTCAAATTTTGCAAAACCATTGGATGACTAGATGTATTCTTGGAAGAGGTGCATGAAATTGAAGGGTTTTTGAAGATCAGACCTTATAGATTGTCTTAGTCAGTGCTCTATTGCTGTGAACAGACACCATGACCATAGCAACTCTTATAAAGGAAAACATTTCCTTGGGGCTGGCTTAGAGTTCAGAGGTTTAGTCCATTATCATCAGGGTTAGAGGCATAGTGGCATGCAGGCAGGCATGGTGCTGGATTGGCAGGCAGCAGGAAGAGAGAATGATATTGGGCCTGGCTTGAGCATCTGAAACCTGAGAGCCCATCCCCAGTGACACACTTCCTCCAACAAGACCACACCTACTTCAGCAGGGTCACACCTCCTAACATTACCACTCCTATGAGCCTATGGGGGCCGTTTTTTATTCAAACTACCACATAGACTTCCCACTGAAGTCTTCTTTGCCAAGCACAGGCCCAAGGGCAAAACAGGGTCTTAGAAGCTTAAAACTGTACAAAGACTAATTCATCTGTGTGGAAGCCTCTGGTGGATGGGTTGGGGGCAGTAACCGCAATAGGGGCTGGGAAGGAGTAAATGCATTGAATCAATTAAGCCAGGGATTATCTGTGCACTTTCATTATAAAATGTGTCCTGATGCAGGGAGGGAAATAATAGGTTCCTCCAGTTAGAGACAGTCGAGTGACTAAATCTTAACAGCTCTGAAAATAGCTTTTACAGCACATACCTCATAGTCTCTCCTTGCTGCCTTGAAGCAAAGTGAGGGCTAGCAAACCCCATAGACAACAAGGGGGCTTCCTCCTCTTTTCTGGCCTCATTTGGGATATCTTCTCAGACACTCAGTGTCAGGGCCGGGATGAGCGATCATCATTTGAGACTAACAACTCTGATATGAGGAGGCCTCTCTCGTCTCCAGATCAGGGCTGAAGTTCTTAGGCTCATCAAATAAAGATGCAAAAGGAAGTTTTAAAAATGTAATTGGCACACACACACCATTGGGAGGATGCCTGCACAGACTGTTCAGGGAGAACTTCTGATACCAAAAGGGATTGACATTTCCAGAACTGGAAAGAGAAACCTTAGATTTCATGTGAAGGTACACTTTGTCCTGATAGTTTAGATGGATGATGGCCTACCTGGAAAAAAAAAAAAAAAAAAAGAGCTACTTGGTTTACCTTTTTCCTTATGGCCTAGGCTCTGATTGTGCCCCAACTTGACATGAGGAAAAGATGTAGTTTAGTTGGGAATTAGGAGTGGGTGTCAGAGTTGGCTAATAAGCAAGTCTAAAGGTTAGGAACCTGCCCCAGACAAAGGCCAATTCTTTAGAGTGTACTTACAATGTGTGTGTGTGTGTGTGTGTGTGTGTGTGTGTGTGTGTGTGTGTGTGTGTGTTGAGACAAGATTTCACATAGCCCAGGTTATCCTTAACGTTTCGATGTAGCTGACCTTGAATTCTTCCTGTCTCCCTCTCTGAAGTGTTGGGAATCACAGGCATAAACCACCGTGCTGATCTTTTTGAGGTACTAGAGATCAAACCTAGGGTCTTAAGAAAGCACCTTGTCAATTGAGCCTCACCCACAGCCATTGTTGGGGTGTCTTAGCTTCTGATCCCCATTCTTGTATTTGGCGAATTGTATTTTCTGAGGCTTTCTGGAAACAGTGTCTGCTGTTTAAAATGCCACTTTAGAAGCAGAAAAGGCTGGATCTTCCTTCCCCAGCTCCCTTGCCAGAGGGTGATAAGTGGGCAAAGCCACTTAGGAACACCTGCCTGTGACCTGGAGTCAGTGACTCAGACACAACTACTCCCGAGGACACCCCCCTCCCCCAACACCCTGACACACACCAGCCACAGTCAGCTAGTTTGTTTCTGTAGTGTGAAACTCATGACTGAATTGTAGCTTCTGACATACCGGTCACAAGTAAAATTCTATTTTAAGGGGCTTGAAGGGCACTGAGAAATTTATGTAATTCAAGTATTTAAATATGAATTTGTGCTGTTTTTTAAAAAACAGTGTTAGCTGTTTTGATCACTGGTCTTCATAATAGCCTGAAATAATTGGGGAGAGAATCCTAGTTTATAGCTCAGGGGGCAGAGCCCCAAAGACCCTCAGTGCCCTGCCTAAGCAGCAAAGCCCATTCAAAGGCAAAGCTGGAAATGATGGGGCACACAGCCCTGTGACTTCTCTTTCCCCTTGTACATTATCATAGTACAAACATAAGAAGCACATAAAGCCAGATCATCAGAACTTCGTTCCCAAAGGACCAGAAAGGAGCACAGGTCGTTAACACCATCTGAGGCATCTGCTGTGTCAAGGAAGCCACCAAACCCCAACAGGACCGGAGCCTTTGAGTCTAACAGCTTTATTGCCTCAGGCAAGCCAAGACACCCCTCTTTCTATGAGCTCTTTCTATTTTTTCTAAGAAAAATCCCTGACTGTAATCTTAGCATTGGAGACTGAAGCAGGAGGGTTTGCCAGCAGTTTGAAGCTATCCTATTATATATGATCTCCGGGATAGCCTGGGTTACAGGGTGGGACCCGTGGCATGGCAGCCTCAAGAGGATTTGGGTTTGAGGCTAGCCTGAGGTTTATACTTGGACCTTCATCAAGAATATAATGGCACATGCCTTTAATCCCAGCACTAAAGAAGCAGAGACAGCTACATCTCTGGGAGTTCAAAGCCATCCCGGTCTACATAGCAAGTTCCAG
Source organism: Rhynchomys soricoides (assembly GCA_019843965.1). Taxonomy (NCBI): domain Eukaryota; kingdom Metazoa; phylum Chordata; class Mammalia; order Rodentia; family Muridae; genus Rhynchomys; species Rhynchomys soricoides. The sequence continues at coordinate 6,156,731 of JADRCH010000029.1, read as the reverse complement.
AGCAGTAAGGACAACATAGAGAAAAAAGAGGGGGAGGGGTTCAGGGGGCAGTGGGAGAAGGGAGAGAAGGAAAGAAGGAGGGGAGGGGAGAGGGAGGAAAACCTATGTCAGGTTTATCTTAATGGGGGGTACTTACAGCTAAAACACAGCAAAGAGTAGTAACCAGAGAAGCTTTCTGGAAAATTTCCAAGGAGATATCAGCACCGAATAACATACTCAAGACAAGCATACCTATAGACCATGCTCTCGCCTCCACAGAAGGCTGTGGCTTCATATACAGACTCAGCTCTGGAAAGCAGTATAACTGGAACAATCATAGCTCCCAGGGTATCAGTCTCCAAACAGTAATGTGCATTTAATGAGAATGTCAAGGAATGTTCCCTAATACGGAAGAGGTGCTGTCTATACGGTGATAACTGCAGTTATTGCGGGCAAACACGGAGAGTTCAGCTGTTGTGCTAAAAATAAAAGGTCGGGTTCCGTCTCCGAGTTTCTCATAGATTAGATTACACTCACAGTGACGAATAACACACGTTCTAGAAGCTCTCCTTCTGGGTATCACTGGTTAATTCTGTTCTTTTCGCTTTTTAAAATCTAGGTTCAGATTTTGTTGTGTTTTTTGTTTGTTTGTTTGTTTGTTTGTTTGTTTCACGACACAGCATCTCACTATATGACCAAGGCTGGCTTGGAACTAAATAGCACAAGGCAGGCAGCCTTGAGTGGGAGATCCTCCTGCATCAGCCTCCTGGCTGCTGGGATTAGAGGGTGGGCTATGACATTGGGACTTCGATTTGGCTCACATGTGTGGCTTGTGGTTTTTATGCTGTGTTCTCTGAGACATAGACAATACACCTCAGGCTGAGCCCAGAGCAAATGATAAACTCCGGTTGTGGTGGGCACAGGAGATGGAGGATGAAACCCAGGAAAAGGGACAGTTAATTTCCTTCTTTTCGACAGACTTACTTAAAATCAGTTTTAGATTCACAGAATTACACGAGGCTTTCAGGGGACTCTCCCATTATGCCTCATGCCTCAAGTTTCTCCAGGACATTTGCTGAAATTAATGACAGGCACAGTCTATTACTCACTGGAGTGCAATTTAGGTTTCCTCTCCTGTCCGCTCTAGGCTGCAGGATCCCCCATTACCTTTAACTGGCACAGGCTCCTCCTGGCTGCAGCAGCTCTCTGACATTATTTAGGATGCTCTTCCAAGGAGGAACGTTCCTCCAGTGGAATTTGTTTGATGTTTTCCTCATGATCCAACTAGGGTTAAGGGCAAGGGGCAGGAGGATCCCAGAGGCAAAGCACCATCCTCTTCAGATTGCATTAAGGTCATACACTACTGTATCATACTGGACTCACTACCACACCCGTTTGGGGAGCCACTTTCCCCCTCAGATCTTAGGCATCATCTTCCATGTCTCATATCTTGATTTGCTCCAATTTCAATTAGCTATTATATTTTTCAGACTGAACTTGGAGATTAGATAGAAGTGGCTGCTCTTTAATGCAAGCAGGCCTTCTGGCCCAGAACCAAGGAGGTTCCTCACGTAAGCCTCTGCTGCTTATTGTTCTCCTGACAAATCAAGTCCCCTCCTACTAGTGAGACTCTTCTCATGCCAGAGTACAAACCAGGTGAATACTGTCAGTAGAAGACAAGGAAAATCAACACTTTTGTCAATCATACGGTCCAGTACATTTTCAGACAGCTTTAGTTTGGCTAAATATAGTTATAATCCATTTCTGTTGCTAAGCATTACATTTTTATTAGGTGAGGTACTTGGCTTGAAAATGCAGAGTCCAGTTCTCATCAAGAACTGCCTGAATGAGAAGACTGGAGGAGTTGGTGGCTCTGGCAGTTTTGAGCTTGACTGAGCCTCCTTTTCCAAAGAAGCAATGGAATAAGCTGCTTTATCGAGCAGCCTACTTTACTTCATCACCATCTCTGTGTCTTGTGCACACATCGTTTTTGTCAGCTACACGGAGCTGAGCTATGATACTGCCTGCTCGACTGTGGCTGTCTCTGGTCATGTGCTGCTGCAGGTGACAATCAAACAAATAGCTCACTCTGAGCAAGGGCAATCTGCAAGAGAGAGAAGCAAAAATTATACAAGATCCTTCTTTCTGAGGAGACTCTAGCACTATATCAGACAGCCTTCTGCAGTCTCTGGCTGCCGGAAGTCGTGGCAGGTGATACAGCAAGTTTATGTAGGAAATTCTTCCCTGGCAGTTGAAGAAAAGCAGAGTGGCTGTCTTGTCTCTCCGCAGCTTATGAATACGTGTCTTATGAAACAGATCCGGAGTAAACGTACTGGTCAAACTTCTTATTTCCCAATTAGACATCAAAACTGGGTTACTTGAATAGAAAAAAATGTATATTTGTATAGAATATGGGGTGTAGGGTAGAAGGTTCCACCATTTATTTGTGTATGGCCCACAGCGAAGCATTGTTTTTGAGTGGTTGGGCTTTTTTGAGTTGTCTATGCAACACACATTGCAGGACACAACAAAAAAGTCACAATATCTATACCTAAAAAAAGTACAAAAATACATCAGTTAAATTTGTTGAAACACACAAACACAAATACACATGCAGTCATATGTGCACAGGTACAGGTGTTAGTGCTAAGGATCTTCAAACAACTACTGTTATTACGTTAGACATAAACATATGCCAAATCAGATTTCTAAAGATTAAGAACTTTAAAAGCTGAGGAGAAAGTTACAGTGATGAGATTCGTGGTGGTTTGAATAGGAATGGCCCCCATAGACTAATATTTGAATGCTTGGTTCATAAGAAGTGGCATTATTAGGAGATGTGGCCTTGTTGGAGGAAGTGTGTCCCTGCAGGGGCGGGCTTTGAAGTCTCTTAAATGCTCAAGCTCTGCCTAGTGTGGAACACAGTCTGTCCTTGTTGCCTGGGGATCGAGATGAAGAACTCTCAGCTCCATCCCCATGCCTGCCTCCTTGCTGCCATGGTTCCCACCATGGTTCCCATCATGACGATAATGGACTAAACCTCTGAAACTGTTAGCCAACACAGATTAAATGTCCTTTATAAGAACTGCTGTGGTCATGATGTCTCTTCGTGGAGTAAAAATCCTAACTAAGACAGGGTATATGGCAAAAGATTTGTGAGCTTGAAGACAAAGCAATAGATCTAATTATATAAATATATAAAGAATAGATCTAAATAAAACTAAAATTAAAGCCCAGAAGGAAAAACTTTCTACAGAAGAAGAAAGTGCAACTGTGAACTATATCATGACCTCAGAGATGAATAGACATGCCACCAATGTCCTACAGGTGTGGGAAGGACACGCAAACCATCTGAAGACATGAAAATGTTTCAGCTTTGTTGAAAACCAGAAACAAATGGGTAGAAGAAACACAGGGAGGCCTAAGCACAGTCTCATGAGGAAAACCCCACAAAACCATATCAGAGTCAAAGAGCTCAAAAATCAGTGGTGAAGATAAAATATTGAAAAGCAGCCAGTAAAAGCAGGCAGAAGAGCAGAAGACTGCCATGGATTCCTCTTGAGAAACAACACAAGGCTAAGATGACAGAGTGACATCTTTAAGCTGTTGGAAGAAAAATAAACTGTCATCTAGATATTTAGCCCAGTGAAAATATCTCCCAAGGATAAAGGTGCATCAACAGAGTTTCCTGATATATAAAAGATGAAAGAATTCATCACTAACAGTACAAGAAACAGAAAGGAAAAAAAAAAATTCAGGCAGGAGGAAAATAACACCAGATGGAAATATGGATCTAGGCAAGCATGGAGCAGGACAAAAAGAGTAACTCTGTGGGGAAATATGTAAGGTTGTTTTCTTCTTAAAATCGCAGTGTCTTTATAACGTTAAACGATAATTGATGGTTTAAGTAAAAATACCACTGTATTCCGGTGTTATCCTAGGAGATTCGTAAGTAAAACATTGGAAGCAGTAGCACTGATGCCAGGAGGAAGAAATGGAGGACATACTTATCAGACTCTTACACTATGTGACTAGGTGTATTCTACGTGTATATAATATTTTTCAGTTTTTTTAAATTATTTTTTATTAGCTACTTGGGACTCTCATATCATGTACCCCAATCATGCTTATCTCCCAGTCTTTTACATGTCAGCACCCCATCCTGACCTCGCCTCCCACCCACCCTCCCCCAAAATAAAAATAGAGAAAGGAGAAAAAGGAAAAGAAAAAAAAGTCCATTTTGGATTCTTCCTATATTCACTAGAGCATGGTCAAATTCCTAGTGGCCAGCCCCCAAGGGAGGATGAATCTTTCTCTGCCTGCATTCTTGCCATAAGCCATCAGCTGAAGAGAGCAATGGCCAAAGTGAGCCTGGGTCAGCTCTCATGCACCCATGCCACCATGCTGTGGGCCAGCACCCAAAGACATTAACATGGCTTCAGGCAGCAGTTCAGACCACAAACATCCACATGGGCTTGGTGGTAACACAGGCCACAGGTCTCAATGTGACCTGAGGTGGCTACGCAGGCCACCCACATCAGGAAAGCTCCCTAAGACTGCAAAGCTTGAGGACATTGTGGTGGTTTGAATAGGTTTGGCCCCATAGACTCCTGTGTTTGAAGGCTTGGTCCACAGGGAGGGGCACTATTAGGAGGTGTGGCCTTGGAGTAGGTGTGGCCTTCTTGTAGAAAGTGCGTTAATGTGGGCTTTGAGGTTTTCTCTGCTCAAGCTCTGCCCTGTAATACTGGTAATGAATGTACACCCATATATATGTTCATATAATATAAATATAATTTATCAAATATAATATAAACATATTTATATATAATTTTCAGTATACATTGAAGATTCAATAGTATAAAAGGTATTTAAATGAGCAAGAATTTCAAAGAGATATTTAAGATAAATAAACACATCAAGCAAAGAAGATGCTAGCATTCTGTCTAAGCTCCCCCCACAGTTACTTGGCAACAGTCAGGTGTTCCTGACCCACTATAAAAGGGGCTGTTTGATCCTCCTTGCTCTCTTGCTCCTCTATTGCTCTCTTGCTCTTTCTCTGCTTCACTTCTCTCCTCTCTCCCCATTTCTTTCCCCCCTTTCTCTCCACGTGCTCATTGCCGGCCTCTACTCCTTTTGTTTCTCTCTCTCTCTCTCTCTCTCTCTCTCTCTCTCTCTCTCTCTCTCCCTCTCCCTTTCTCTGCCTCTACTACCCTCTAGACTCCCCTCCCCATGCCTAAATCAACTCTATTCCTTACTATACCTTTGCGTGGCTGGTCCCTCAGAGGGAAGGGATGCCTCAGCACAGGCTCACGGAGGCACGCCCTTCCCCCACACCTCACCACACCTCCACAGAACATACTCCCCTCTCTCTATCTTTTTATAAACACAACAGAAGATGCTTGATGCCATCAGCGGTTTGGAAACTCCAAACCAAAACTACAAGAAATGGACAGTTAAAGCTAAAAAGAGTGGCCATCCTCCAGATGTTACTCAATGGTCAAATATTTGCTTAGCATGTACAAGACCCTGGGTTAAACCACAATACCACACAAAGGAAGAGACAAACCAACCAACATTGCCCACACCAGGTGCAAGAAAGGAGACAGGGGAACATGAATACCCAGGCCCTGCTGGTTGGAATATGAAGGCTATAGCCCGTCTAGAAAGCAATTTGTTAGATTCTTTATAAATTACACACTCCATTGTACTACCCAGCCATTCACGTCTAAGTATTTACCTAAGAGAACAGAAAACACATCGTCACAGACTGGGACATGAATGTTTCTAATCTCTTCTTTTGTAGTAGCCCCAAACTGGAAACTACTCAAATGCTCGTGGATAGATGTATAAACTGGTATATCACACACTGGATGAGTCTCTTTACACAGCCAGCGTTACAGCCAGCACACTAGCCTATAGGAGACAGATGACAGGTTAAAAAGAGAAGAGATTTACTTAGATACTAACAATTATTCAGAAATATAAAAACCAAAGACCAAGGGAAAGCTGTCATAAAAAGGAACAAAATGAAATTTGTTCTGGTGGTGCACACTTGTAATCCCAGTACTTGGTAATTGGAGGCAGGAGGATTGTAGGTTCAAGGCCAGCCTGGGCTACATGGCTACATAGCAATACCTTGTTACCTACACACCTCCGTTAAAAAAAAAAAAGATTAAAAACAAGAGAACATGCAATAGGAGTTCATTTATTTTGTCATCTAGAAAGTGAGAACTAATCTGTAGTTTTAGTGGCTTCTGGTAGACGAGAGGAGGAAGCTGGAGGGGGTATTTTCACTCTCTTGATTGAGGTGACAATGTTATAATTACATTCTTACATCAAAACGGATCAAGCGATACATTTCAAGTACATATTAGTTATTGTGTATCGATCCACAATAATAAAGTTGTCAATCATGCTGTTGTTCCAAAGAATCTTGTGTTATATACATTGAGTCTGGTCTTGGGATTCTTTTCCGTCTGATATTCTTCAGCCCTCAGAATCATTTGACCCAGGAACTGGTAGGGCTGTTTCTTATTGATTGATTGATTGATTGATTGAGATAAAGGCCTGCTCTTTCACAAGTCTTTGAAGAAATGCAAGGTGATGAGAAGGGGGCGGGGCTCATGGTACTAAGCTTTTACATACTCTCCCAGGCCTCTGGGGTTTCTCAGCTTGAGCCATTCTAGGGCAGCTTTCTTCATTTTACTTTATGGAAAGAATTTAAAGGGTGAGAGCATGCTTTCTGAGCCAGGCAGGGCACTTGCAGATGTTCCTGTCTCTTGGCACACGTGTAAACCCTGTCTTCTGAGAAAGGACAAAGAGATTATGTGCCTTGCTTAAGAACAATAGGCAATGTCACAGCCTGTTAATTCGATGGCTTCCCAGGAGAAGAAAGAATTTTTACAATGAGATGTCAGAGGGTCTTCCCATGACAACCTTCCTCTGTATTTAAGTCAGTTTTCTCCACCTCCTAGGGTACCAAGCCTTATCTGTAACTGTGGGATGGAAGGTTTTCTCTTATTAAAAGAATCTCAGGCATGGCAAGAATGGAAGGTATTTTGGTTGGGCAAGATGGGGGTGGGGTGAAGTCACATGAGTGCATATTTCAGTTGTGTTGGAAAGAAACCAATAGCCATCATATGTACTGCCAGCTTGGATGTTCCAGGAGCTACTAGTTTTCCAGAACCATTTGGTTAGCAGGTAAACTGTAGGCAGATTACTGTAAGGACCCCCAAACAGCCAGTGAGTTTGACTTCAACAGCCTCTTCTCTGCATCCTTGCATTTATAAGGATGCTCTATTTGCATAGTGAGCAGTTCCTCTAATTCCCTGTTTCCATTGTAGTTGCTCAGCTGCATCCTCTGGCTCCAAAGCCTCCATCCCAATAGGCCACATGGAGGCTCGACCATAATGTGATATGTGACCTGTTTTTTAAATCAGATCTGGCTATTGTCTTAATCCCCTTTTCTCCTCAGTGAGGCAAAAAATATATGACAGAAATAACTGAGGAAAAAAGGCTTCCTTTTGGCTCATTTATGTCCCTCATAGTTGGAAAGGCAGGTTGGAGTAGCTATATCACCCACAGTGATGGGATGTGACTATAGAACAGGAAGCAGAGAAAACATGGACTGGAAGGAGAAGTGGATTAACCTCCAGAGGCCTGTCTGAAGTGACCTATGTCCACCAGATAGGTCCCATGTTCCAAAGCTTTCACAACCTACCAAAACAGCGCCACCAGTTAGGGATCAGATTTTCAAACACATGGGTCTATGAGAGACATTTCTGACACAAACACAACAGCTGTCTTTCTAGCCTTCTGCACATACGAAGGAGGAGACCCCTTACATGGAGTTGCTCAGGACAGCAGTCTGTATTGCTGGCCTAAAACGTGCTGGGAAAGCAGCCTTTGGCCTCAGGCCTCTGGAGAAGGCTGACCTCTCTGTTCTGTTTCCTGAGGGGAGGAGACAGGTTGACAGAATGGCAGAGAAGACCTGTAAATGATTCCTGAACATTCCTGTGGGACACGAGGAGGACGAGGACATTTTCAAGAGCTGAAGAGAACAGAAAGGACTACTTTGATGTCCATCACTTGGTGGCAACTGGGATTGCTGTAGTTTAATTGTTAATTTTAACTCTGATGGTTTAGATGAGAATACCCCCACCCCCACCCCACCACCCCCATGCTCACGCTTTGTCCCCAGTGAATAGAGTTGTTTAGGAAGGCTTAGAGGTGTGTCACTGGGGTGGGCTTTGAGGCCTCCCCCACACCCGCTGCTGTGGATCAGGATGTAAAGCTCTCAGCTACTGCTCCAATGCCTCGTCTGTTTGCTCCTGCCATGATGATATGGACTAACTCTGAAAATGTAAGGGAGGCCTTAGTTAAATGCTTTCTTTGGTAAGAGTTGCCTCAGTGGTGGTGTCTATGTTCACATAGTAGAACAGTGACTAAGACATTGACACAATCTAGAATAATCTGCAAAAAAAAGTCTCAATAAAGAATTGTTTGGATTGGGTTGGCCTGTGCATATACCCATAAGGGATCTTCTTAACTGTGTTCATCTAAGTGGGAAGACTCATCCTGAACATGGGTGGCACCATTTCATGGGGTGGGCCCTGCACTTGGTGAAAAGGAGAACCAGCTAAGCACCAGCAAGCATGCAGACAAGCATTCTCTCTCTGCTCCTGACTGTGGATGTGACCAGCTGCTTCCTGTTCCTGCTTTGACTCCTCTACAGTGTTGCATGGTGACCCAGAGCCCTCTCCATGAAAGCTGTTTTTGTCAGGGTGTTTTATCACAGCAACAGGAAATGGAGCTAAGACAGCAACACTGAGAGCTGGAAAGATGGCTCAGCGGTTAAGAGCACCGGCTGCTCTTCCTGGAGACCCAGGTTCAATTCCCAGCATGCATATGGTGGTTAGTAATTTCTATCACTCCATTTCCAGAGAACTGGACACCCTCTGCTGGCCTCCTCAGGTACTGTGTGCACATGGTGCACAGCCACACATGCAGGCAAATCACCTGTATATATAAAATAAAAATAAATTTAAAACATCAACATTAGGTCAATTTATTCTTTCAGGCAGCTTATCAGCTCCAGAAATTATCCCGACACAAGAAAACATCGGATGTCAGTGTAGAAATGGAAGTCACAGTCTCTTTCCTTATTCATCACAAGGGACACAAACCTATGACCAGACAGATTAACAAGGAAAAGCTAGACAGACTTATTAGTCAACATTTTGTAGCACACGAGCCATGAGAAATGAAAGCCCAGCCAGGCATGGTGGCCCATGCCTGTAAGTTAAGCACTAGGAGAGTGAGGCAGTAAGATTGTGTAAGGTCCAAGGTCAGTCTGCTCTCCAGAGTAACATCCTGTCTCAAGAGAGTCAATAATAGCAACGGCAAAACTAACAGAGTAACAGAAACTTTGAGGCTGATTGATGAAGAGTGGACATTAGTGAAGAACATAATTGAACAAAAGGGTATCCTGGGCTGTTGACAGGCTGAGCTCCTTGCATCTTCCTGAATGGGCTGCTGGCTCAGATTCTTCTTGGATCTTCTGTGGAGTCCTTCATCTGCCCAGGTCTAGGACAGAAATCTTTGGGGATTTGCCTTTTGAAGAAAGGGGAGAGAAGGACCAGAGACAACTCCAGGATTTTATAGCTTGCTTAACAGGGGAGGGGCTCTAGTCCTAAGACTCACCTTGGGGATGAGTGAATCTGGTTTCTATCTTTTTAAATTACAGTTTTTTACTTTATTTTATGTGTACGGGGTTTTGCCTGCATGTATGTCTGCGTACCACATGCATACCTGGTACCAGCAACCAGAAGAGGGCATTGGAGCCCCTGCAACTGGAGTTACAGGTGGTTGTGAACCGACCATCATGTGGATGCTGGAGATCAAGCCCAGGTCCTCTGCAAGAGCAGCCAGTTACCACTGAGTCACTTCTCTAACCCCTAATTTTGCTTTCTATCATATCAGGGGAGACATACCAGGAAAGACCCTGCTCCCGGAATTACAATCTTTATTTCAAAGTATTCAAGATTCCAAGGTGCCCTACTCTGAGGTATCCTGATGCCAAGAGTGAGCTACATCAGAAACGTTGATGGTTGAGTTCTGGTCTCTGTGATGTGAGACTTCATATGATAATAATAAATCTATACATTTGTCGATTTTATTGGCTTTGGTTCACCAAGTGTTACTGATTTGGCTCAGTAGCAGTCATAAGCCATATTGCTAATGCAATGCTGTGCAAATATAGCCCCAACTGCCTGAGGGCAGAGGCAGGAGGATCCTGCCTAAGAATATCTGGGACTTCCTGAAAAGAATAAAAGTCTGGGGGTGTAGCTCAGTGGTAGAACATTTGCCTGCCATGTTTGAGGACCTGGGTTTGATCCCTAGTACTGCTAAAACAGAAATAAAATGGGTTAAAAATAAACAAAACAAACCATACCGATCAACCATAAGTGAACGTTCATGCTTGAATTTTAGCCATCCTCAAAAAGGGAAGATACAGAATATTTTTGAAAGTTAAATGAAAATTTTATTTGAGAATTGAATGCATAAACATGGGGGAAAAATCACAATAGAGAAAGGAGACCAGAATCAAAGTCCTCCTTCTCTGTTCTCTGTCTCCCAGTCTCCTCCAGGGAGCAGTTCTTTAAACATGCATGCCATACACATAGCAAATATCCTAGATGGAAATATGTACAGCATACATATGTAGCACGCTATTATGGATTTCTTTGTACATACAAAGGACCGTGTTGTCTGAGTTAGGAGCTGAGATTATGACTCATACGAGTCCTGCTGCATTCGTCAGGGTCCTGGCAACAGATGGCATGCTGAAACTGAAATCGGGTAGTTTAGTAGAGAGACTGTTTGCAAAGTTGCAGGCAGGTTTAGGGAAACCAATAAAGGCTAGTGCTCAGTAGCTCATCCAGGGTTTGTGCTATTTAAAACGTAACTGATTTAAAGAATGCTCTTTAAGAAAAAGGATACGAAATTACTGATGGGAAAGAAGGTACAAGAATAAATTCAGGATGAGAAGGAAAGTGCTAATGGAGCTTAAACTTATAACAGCACAAAATCTAAATGTCACTGTCACATAACTACCAGTCACATCTCTACTGACTTCTTTTCAGCGGGGTGTGGGGTATGCATGTGTGTGAGTCGGTGTGAGTGTGTGGTATGTGTGTGTGTGTGTGAGTGTGGGGTCTGCATGTGTGTGAGTGTGTTGGGGGGTCTGCATGTGTGTGAGTATGGGGTATGTGTCTGTGTGATTGTATGGTATACGTGCGTATGAATGTGGTGTTTGCGTGTATGTGTTACGCATGTGTGCAGGGAGGGGGGTTTGCATGTATGTGAGTTTGTGCGCATGGAGGTCAGAGGACAGACACGGGATGGCCTGCTCTTTCACTCTGTAGTCATCTTTTGGGACAGGATCCCACTGATGCTGGAACTAGGCTGGCACCCAGGGAGTCCCAGGGAAGAATCCTTCTGAAGACGTCTCCTGTCTGTCTCCCTGAAGACTTGGTTACCGGTACACGTGGCCACACTCAGTTTTTTGCGTGGGTGCTAGGGTTCATACTTGGGTCCTTGCAATTATTCAGCAAATTTTCTTACCCATCAGACCATCTCTTCAGCGCACTCTTTCTTTGATCGTATGAGACTGATTTATTTTTTAATAGAAAGAATGGAAAGCTAAACTTTTCTTTCGTGCATAGAAATCCAACATCATTCCTTTTAGGGGTATACAACTTTGACATTTCAACACGACATGGTCACCCACAAAGTTCATGCTCCAACACCGTGCAGCCAGATTACAAAAACATGCAAATAAATAGATTGCAAAATAAATCACAACATTTTAAGTAAGTTTAAGGTTTTGTGCTGGGGCATATTCATAGTTATCCTTGGCCAGACAGGACCTGTGGCTCCGGGACAGTCTGTTCCTGGGTGTGTTCTATTCAGGGGGTCCATGAATATCTCCCCACAAGGCAAGGAAGGCACTGCAGTAGTTCGACTGGAAAGCAGCGCAGTACTGTTTGTTTGTTTTTTTGTTTTTTGTTTTTTTTGATTTTTGTTTGCTTTTTTGTCTTTCAGAGATCAAGGCATTTCATAAAGCTAAGGACACACTCAATCCAGATCCGCCTTCCACGTGGAGGAACTGTTTCGTCACTTATCATCAAGTACTCAGTGTCTTGCTCACTTCAGGACACCATTGAAGTTTCTTTCCTTCCGGCCTAGCCCATCCCTTCTCACCTTCTGGATTCGTCCCTCATCACCTCCCTCATGGGTTCTCCATAGGTTACACACCAGTAACACTCAGCTGCTTACAGTTCTGGAACACGGTATCCTCGGTCCCCAGCCTTTGCGTGAGATGGTCTCTGTGCCTAGAATACCCTCCCCAGCTTCTCCTCTGGGGAAACTGGCTTCCTGCCTTGAGCTTTTCTCAACAGATCGGTTGGTCGGGCTTCCTTCTTTGCCACAACCTCCTCTGATGCAATTGATTGTAGGTGTAGCTCCTCAGTAGCCTGCAGTTTCTGAAAACCATGAACGTCTCAGCCTTCTATGCTGTCAGTCCTGCACAGAGCCTGGCACACAAGTAACCACTCTATCTTAGTTAGGGTTTCCATTGCTGTGAGCACACACCATGACCAAAGCAACTCTTACAAGGACAACATTGAATTGGGGCTGACTTATAGGTTCAGAGGTTCAGTCCATTATCATCAAGGCAGGAGCATGGCAGCATCCAGGCAGGCATGGTGCAGATGGAGCTGAGAGTTGTACATCTTCATCTGAAGGCTGCTAGTGGAAGACTGACTTCCAAGCAGCTAGGACTAAGATATTAAACCCACACCCACAGTAACACACCTACTCCAACAAGGCCATACCTCCTAATAATGCCATTCCGTGGCCCAAGCATATACAAACCATCACAAATAAAAAGGGTTTTGTTTTATTTAAAGAAGTTGCCACTACCTAGACCAGAATTGCCTAGAATAAATGATCCTCTTGATTCAGTCTCCCAAGTACTGGGACTATTGGTTGGGCTATTCTACCATGCCTAGTCAATAAATGGACTTTAAAGATGAATATGAAGCAATTGCTATATGCCTAAGCTTGAGTCAAAATCCTTATTAACTTCTCTCTCTCTCTCTCTCTCTCTCTCTCTCTCTCTCTCTCTCTCTGTGTGTGTGTGTTTATGTATGGGTGTATTGTGCTTGTGGTAGGTGGGCATGCATGGAACACAGAGGACAACCTGAGGTTATTCCTCAGAAACCCTGCCTCTTGTTTTTTGAGACAGGGTCTTTCATTGGCCTGTAGTTCACCATAGGCTGGGCTGGATGGCCAGTGAGCCCCAGAGAACTTCCTGTCCCCACCTCCCTAGCTTTGGCAGTTTCCTCCCCCTGTGACTGACCTCCAAGGTCCAGCTACCAAAGTATTGAAGTCTAGCAGTCAAAAGTTCCCTTTTGGCTGCCCTAATCAGCATGCCCAATCAGAATTAAGCACCTCATCCTAACATGGGGAGGGGAGTTCCCCTTTCCCTTTATGAACTGCAATTTGCCAATGGGCCACATCTGTCTCTCTATCCAGAGGCAATCTTTGTCCCTCCAGGGCAAATGCCCCTCTCTCCCCTTCCCTCCTTCCTTTTCCTTCTCCCCCCCTTATCCTCTATCTCCTGTCTTTGTCTCTAATTCCTGCCCTTTGTCACTCTGGGGCAGATAAATCTCCTTTGTGGATTGGGGTATCCTGTGATGACTTCGAGGTCCTTTCAGGGACACCTCTGAAGATTTTTCTTGAGTAAAGCCAATGTTGTCCTCCACCTCATTGTCTGCCCTGCTCCCTGACCTCACAACACACACCTCCGCTCCTGCTCCTGATTATTATTATTTTTTATCTGGTTTCTGGAGCTCAGACTCATATCTTCACGCTTGCAAGGAAAGCACTTTATGGACTGTGTTATCTCCCTGGACTGTTAATATCCTGATCCTCGTAGAGGATTAAATATGCTACCCCAAAATACATCCCTTCAACATATGGCTTATATTAACTTAAAAAACAATGCACAGGCAGAAAGTTTCTGTGCCGGCCTCCCTATTTTCCTAAAAGCGGGACGTACATTTCCTTGTGTGACTCTGTGTCCCCTGACAACTCCAAGGTAACTCGAGAATCACCAAGAGGAATCAATTTACCAGACTTCACTAAAATAGCTCTATTTTCCACTAGCCTCCTTCCCCACCATGTACTTACCTCCCACAGTTTGCCACCCCTAAAAGCCTTGGCTGTCTCTCTACAAATCCACTGCCTTTTATTAACCCTCTAAAGTTCTCTGTTCTAACCTTGTCTACAGTTAGCTATCTCTGAGTTTCTCTCCTAAGTCAAGGGTACCTCCAATTTGCAAAGTCTGTCTTTTCTAAGTCAATTTCCAGCCCCACTCCCACCCCCCCAGTGAAGAACCTGGAAGAGAAATATTTTTTTTTTTTTTTTTTTGGAATTCCCCTATAGTGTGCAGATGAAGAAACTCAATAAGTTTAAATCTGCCCATAGCTGTTTCAGCTCAGTTCTGTCTGCTGTCAAAAAGCTGTTTACTGGGCCCAGCATCCTTTGCCCTTCTAGGTAGACTGCAGCTTCTGCTGCAGTTAGCAACTGCTTATGGTAGGGCTGATCCAACTTCTGAAGTAGATAGTTCTTGCTTCTCTGAGGGATCACAGCCCCTTTTATGCTTCTGCCCTATCCACGCCCACTGACATTGTTCATTTCAAGGTCATGAGTGCTTTGTCCAGTCAAGCCCAATGGCTACTTTAATCTTTTTTTTTTTAAACATGCAATGGATTGTCTGTTCCCTCTCCTCCCCTGCTGTTCTAGCTCTGATTTTTCTTCTACCTCTAAATGCTGAACTTCCTCAGAGAAGGCCCTGAACCAGCCTCTCTCCTCTGTTTACCACCTGCCTTTGCTGATCTCTCACCGTCCTGTGAAGTTAAGGGGGATGAATCCACACACTGTTTATGACAGGTCCTTCCAGCCTCGGTGTCTGCACAAACTCAGATGCCCAGGTCACCACTCAGTGTGACTACATGTCCAACCAGTGTGTCCTCAATTTC
Source organism: Rhynchomys soricoides (assembly GCA_019843965.1). Taxonomy (NCBI): domain Eukaryota; kingdom Metazoa; phylum Chordata; class Mammalia; order Rodentia; family Muridae; genus Rhynchomys; species Rhynchomys soricoides. The sequence continues at coordinate 6,141,645 of JADRCH010000029.1, read as the reverse complement.
CATGGGCAACTGTTTCTTCCCCGAGAGATGGTTTTCTCCTACTGCTGTATGACAACCTATTTCAAATATTAATGGTTCACAGATCCAGACGAGCTATCATGTGACTGACTTATTTCCATTTTTGTTTTGTTTTGGTTTTTTTGAGACATTGCTTCTCTATGTAGTCCTGGTTGTCCTGGAACTTGCTCTGTAGACCAGGCTGGCTTCAAATTCAGAGATCTGCCTGCCTCTGCCTCCTGAGTGTTGGGATTAAAGATATGCCACCATTGCCCGGCTCGGACTGATTTATTTGGGCTCCATGTTTCAGACCTCAGCCAGGGAGAAGCTGATTTGAAAGTGAAATTCCCCACCCCTCCCATGGGTTTGAACTCTAATCTCCAGCATGTGGCGATTTCTAAGGTTGGGGAAACTTTAGAAGCCTGATTGGAAGAAGTGGGGCACTACGGGTAGGCCTTGAGGTTTTAAAGCCTGGCTCTACTTCCTGTCTGCTTTATGCTTCCTCCGGCTCATGCTCACAGTCTGCCTGTCTGTTTGCCTCATGTTTCTGCCGCCATGCTTTCCCTGGCACTGTTATGGAATATTTATGTGGTGTGGGTTATCTTTGGCAGGCCCAAGCCAAGGTGTACCCCTGAGAAATTACACCATGCAAAAGATGTGATATAAAAGATGTTTACTGGGGGGAGGGGAGAGGAGTGAGGACCTGGGGGACAGGTAGACATGTAGACAGACAGACAGACAGACACACAGGGAGGAAAGAGAGAGAGCGAGCGAGCTGTGAGGGCAGAGAGAGGAGGCAGAGAGGGGGAGATAGAGCACAGGCTGAGAACAGAGAGAGGGAACACGGAGAACACAGAGAGCTGGGGTGATAGGCGAGTCCTTTCATCCACCACACAGACTTGGGGCACCTGGCGATGGTGACAGGGCATGACATAAGCACCTGCTGAGGTTCCTCAGGGTGGGCCAGTGCAATTGCTGCAAGCCTCACACTGTAAGCCAACACAAGCCTTCCCACCTTTAAGTTGCTTTTGTCAGATGTTAGACAGAGTTCCTATCTAAAGGTAGCTGATGCAGAAGGCTCAGAGAGCAGGGCGACTCGACAGTGGGAGCTGGAGTCACCTGCAGGGCGACTTTACTCATACAGCTAGTGGTTGAAGCTGACTGCCAACTGGAACATTTGCACGTGGTCACATGCCATAGCCCAGGCTCCTTCCAAGGTGTACAGCCTCAAGTAATGCATTTCTCAGGTAGACCAAACAAGGTAAGCCCTTGCTTGTGTTTCTCTGTAAAGTCTAACTTTGGAAGTCCCAGGGTCATTTCCACCGTTTCTCTGTTGGTGGGAATAAGACTGGTAGGTCTCAGGTCTAAGGAAGGGGCCACATAGCACACAAGGCAGAACAAGGGTTGTGTTAAGGTTCAAAATTAGCACAGGAAAGAAACTAGATGGCAAGGAGAAAGGCTCCCACTCCCTCTACCACTGACTAAATACAGCCCCCTGCACAGGCACAGAGGGTCTTTATGGTGTCTGACGGTGACCCGTGGTTCATTATAATGCATACACCTAGGTGGAGATTTAATGCTAAATGAAACCAAAACGCATGAAGTTGTGTGTAGAACATCATGTAACAGAGGATGTGTGAGAAAGCCCGCAAATGACCGCCCAACTTTACACTGCATTACTGTTGCGTTTCTAAACGTTTTCCCCTCCTCTGGCACACAATCCTCCCTTGGAAGTGTACCTTTAATAAACTAACCCTGCTTCGGACACTACCATCCTGTCTCTATTTTCTCATTCCAGGACACAAGAACCTGAAAGTCCCCCAGGCATGCCCACTGAATCCCCACATCAGCCAATCTCCCCACCCCACCCCAACCCCGTGGCATAAATAGTACAAGCCACTATCACCTCATATCACTTACTGGTCTCATTGCTTCCAGATTTATCTCTTTCTAACACATTTCCCATACAGCAGTCAAAAGTGATCTCGCTAAAATGAGGCTTGTCATTTTCTCTCAGGCAGCCATTTGCAGCCAGCGGTTCCTCTCTTCTTTAAAAGCCCCGACGGGTGTCTTGGTGCTCTCAGAATGAAAGGTCACTTTCCTGCCCCTCCACCCTGACCCAGTCATTTTCCCTGGACTCAGCCACACCCCAGCTATGTCACGTTGGCGTCGCTCTCTCCGACCCCTTCACCTGCTGCGTTCTTTACTATAACTAGCCCCCTCCCCCACCCAGCTTTCTCGGGCTCCGTGAGACCCAAGCACCATAAGGTGACTTTTTCTTATTTGTTTTTCTTCCTTTTCATTTCCTCCCACATCACTCCATTTGTTTTCCCCAGAGCTCATTTTACAATCTGAGATATGTGTTTATATATGCACTTTCTTATGTTAAATTCGCTTTAGAATGTGAACTCCATGAGGGTCCATTTTGATGGCTTCATCCATAGCACCTACCACAGTGCCTGGCATATAGGTGCTGAGAAAGTACTTAATATAACAAAGCATGTAAAATCTGTTTCTCAAGGCAGAAAAGAAGAGGCACTTCCTTCTGAGGGCCCTTTAGACAACTGAGAATTCCCTTAAGAGGTCTCTGCCTTTAGAGGCAGGAGCCAGTTGCTGCCTTTGTGAGGTCCAGCCATCTATCTGATCCATGCCGTGAACAGACCTGGCGTCTTGAATCACAGGCTATCCCTGAAGGAGGCAAGCCTGCCAAATGATCCTAACAAGTAAGTCACCTGCACTCCGTTAGTGACGAGCATAATTAAACCAAGCTGGTTTCTGAATTTGTGGGGGTCTTCGACGAGTTTCCCATGAGCCTCATTTTCTTTCAGGCAGTCATTTGCAACTGGGCCTGACCATCACTTTCAGATAATCATCTCTGCAATCATCCCGAAATTCCAAACATTCCAAGTCACCCACACGATGGTTTCCAAACTCTCTGGACTCATTACGACAGCACACTTAGTCTTTTTAATCCCATACCCCCATCTGTGAACCATAGGCATCTATCTGGTGATTCTAAAGAGGATCATAATGAATATCATAAATGAAAAGCGTCATAATAAAGTAACTCTGAAAGTGCCCTGAGACTCCTGCCAACTTCTTTACGCTTGTAAATAGCCCCAGGCATCAAAAGATAGGCCCTCTTAGACGCCTCAAGGCCTCCAGACAGTCTCATTACACTGAAGCTGCTGCACATTTGGCCTCAGAAGACATTACCTTCCTTCCATTTTATTCACATTACACCTTCAGACAAGAAGATGCACTCTCAGCCTTCTGAGGAGGGCTCTGCTCTCACTGGCTTTCATATTTCTTACCACAGACCAGCTTGTCATGTTTCCTCTCTGTTTTATTAAAAAGGTGTTTAGGTCCCTTACAGCCTGACACCTTAATTGATATAAAGATGGAAGCTTATTTATCTCTTTTCTTTTGAAACTCAAGACTGATTTGTCATTTATGACATTAAAAACAAAGCAACCCCCAAGCCCCACAACAAAGAAACTATCTGCTAAGCAGAGTCCCTGTTGAATTTGAGAGATTCTTCTCCAAGCAATTTTTTCTCGGTGATAGGTTTTTGGTCCCTTCCACTGGCTGAGTCTCACATCTGAGGTCACAGCTCATCCCTATGGTTTGGTAGCAAGTCTGCAGCAGAGAGTCACAGAGACCTGGGGTGTAAAGTCAGCACTCAGAGTCCTCAGCCCTAGCTTAGGCCACCTCCCACGCTTCACCTATTGCAAAATCAGGGTGAGGTGATGTTCTCATACCACTCACCCACAGATAAATGGAAATTTCAAAGCTTTTGGGAACAACATAGCTGGCTTCTGAATGTGGTATCTGCTTAGCTGTCCCTATCCCCATGGAGTGTTCAGAGTTTTAAATTTAACTTCTCTGATATCTAAAGAATGGATTCATGGCTCAGGAAAAGAGAATAAATGTTAATGAGCAACATTTTTATCCGATCTCCAAGCCTTATCCGAGTCGCTCAATTCAGATTGGAAATCCTTAGGATCGGTGCCTGATAGAGCAACCCGGAAAACAATGTAATGCGACTGTGTTTATCAACTCGGATTCCTTCAAAGAAAGGCAAATATTTACTCCGTCTGATACTTTGTCTCCAGTCAAATGAGGTTTTTTAAAGACAACGTCTTTTTGAGCGCTTTGTTTTCTCCTCAGCACTTTGTTAAATTTCCTGCTCTGCAGTGTTCTTCTTGCGGCTCCATCTGTTCCTGCTTCCAGAGATTTTTTTTTTTTAATCTCCTCAGGAAATTCAATGGAACAAGGTAAAGATCAACTGCCGGTGGATTTTGTTTCTCTTCTTTCTGGGAAAAAGCCAGTGTGTGTTTAAAAATAGACTGGAGAAATATCTACAGCTTGAGGTTCATTCAATCATCTATTTGTTGTAAAATACAAAGCAGGGTTGGCGCATCTGAACTAAAATGACCCTGTAGTTGTCACCTTTTGGAGCAAACAGTTCACCTCAGCAGTCTTCCGGAGAGGCCAGCTCCACCTAATATATTTAGCCTGACAAAAGGAAAGCAGGCAGTGTAGAGTATTCCAACCATCCCATGCCAAACCAAACACTTGCCAATTGATGATTAATATATATTATTATATATTAATTGATAACTTATATATAATCAATATAATATATTCATTATTAATTAACATATTATCAATAGTAATTATTATGATCTCAGTATCAGATATCCAGGGAAATAAAAATAGCTAGACAAATAAAAAAGAATGACTTACTTTTAAGTTTCCTTAGGAAAACAGCAACAAAACATTATTGAGTTATGACTGGCATACAGTAAAATTTTTACAGGCTGAGAGTCTGATCTGAGGATTTGGAGCAGCTGATAACCCAACAGAGTCTTTAAGGTTATCTTCAGATACCCCAGAGTGCCTCTGTTAGAGACCCAACAAACCACGGGGCTGAGCATGAAGTTTGACTCTCTAATGACAAATTAAAGTTGGCTGTTCTCTTACTATTGTGTTGTGATGTACCCTCAGAGTACAGAGCCCAGAGTACAGAAACAAGGGAATCTGGACGCTTCCTTGGAGAAGCCATTTATCTGTGCTTCCATAACTGACTATGATGAACTCCTGCCTAGTGCAGCGATGGCTTTTCCTCCTTCCTGGCAGACCCACTGTACACAAAAGGTGGGTATGCTCTGAGAAGAGCGGTTAATGAGGGACCCTTGGGCAAGCCCTGGTTCTGTCTCACTCACCTTCTCAAACGGCTTTCTTTTTCCTTTGTTATTTTTGATATAGTTACTAATTCAGAGAAAAATGGCCAGGATACAAGGAACTCTGTATATCTCCTCAGATTCACCAAGTTTCACATTTTGCCCTCAGTTACATACATTTTACACTCAGGGCTTGTTTTGCTCTGCTTTCCTTTCAGAACCAAACCAAACCAAAACAACAGCTAGGGCCTGGAGAAATAGCTCAATGGAAAAGGCTGTGGGAGCCTTAGGGGAGACGTTTGGCTCCTCAGAACACACATAAACGGGGGGGGGGGGGGATCTGGCAGCCTGCTTGTAATCCCAGCTCTCATTTAGAGGTGAAGACAGGGCATTCTGGGACAAGCAGACCAAATTGTGAGCTATGGGTTTAAGGGAGAGACCATGCCTCCATAGTAAAGGTGGAGAACAATGGAAGAAGACATCCAGTTTCATGCATGCACATACATGTGGACATGTATTTGAATACATATATTCGCTCACACACATATGAATATGTATACGTGAACCCTACTTGATCGTGGTGAATGATCACTTTGATGTGTTCTTGGATTCGGTTTGTGAAAATTTTGTTGAGTATTTTTGCATCATTAATCACTTCTTTAATGATTCTATCTTCAATAGTCTTGCTGGGAATTATCTTCAGCACATATATTTTAGAAAGACATAATTCAAGCCATAAGAGAAAGAGAGAGAGAGAGAGAGAAAGAGAAGAATTATAGTAATAGCTGAAAAAACTTCACATTTGATAAAAATGTCTATACCTATAAGATCTAAGAAGACCACAGACTCAAGCAGAAGAATCAAGAAATTTATACTATGGCACATTAAAAACCATCCAAAGCCAATGATAAAGAGAAAAATCTTAAAACTAGCTGGGGAAAAACAGTTGTGTATGGGGTGAGTAAAGATGAGAAGAGAGTAAATGCCAGGCGGTCCAGAATGACAGTGAAGCCACGCCCTTAAAGAGCAGAAGGAAAAACAAAAGAAACTGAACATTTGGTGCTCTCCCAGTGAGAACGTCTTTCAGATAAAGACTTCTTCACAGATACACCAAAGCTGAACAGGTTTGTAGAAGGTCTGACGTGTTCGAGGAAGCCAAGGGAAATGACGTCAGACAAATTCCATAGTCACACAAAGGAAAGACAATCAACCAAATTTGGGAGGCTGTGTGGCCAGTAAAGAACAAAACAGAAACACAGAGATGAGCAAAATCGCTTCTGTTATTCAAAGACAAAGTCCTCAAGGACTAGAGTGTTGGCTCAGCAGTTTAGATCATGCTTTGACCCTGAAGAGGACCAGAGTTCAACCCCCCAATCCTCATCAAGTAGCTCAGAAAGACACTTGAGACCTCTTTTATTTTTAAAAAAAAAAACAACAACAAAACCTCTTTCTGGAGTAGTTTTATTATAAAGCAAGACAACACTTTGATATGTTTACTACTTGTGTCTCACCATAGGGACAGTGAAACACTGTGAGTGTTAAGTCCCTTTTTAATGGTCTGGGAAGACCAGAGAGGCTCTGAGATCTGCTTTAGTCAACATGGTCAACATTTCCAACCTGGCCATTCATAATGAACAGTGAGTCCAGTGTGCTGATGATATCACTCAAAAGGCTGAGACAGGTGAGTTGAAGGGCAGCCTGGGTTTCAGTTGAGACTCTCATTTCAAAAGCCTAAATATAAATAAGTAAATAAGATGAACTTGGGGTTAGTCTTTGATTCTCCTTCTTGGAAAAGTTAGGAATAATGTAGATGGAAGTAGAAATACATCCTCAAAAGGCAGAAGTATACTTATTTTTTGTGCTTTTGAGACAGGATTTTACTGTGCCGAAGGCTGGCCTTGAACTCACTGTGATCCTTCTGAAAAGCAGATCGGTAGTTAGGGGAAGCATTCCTGGGCATAGGCCATTTGTTTACCAGCTTGAGGATACAAAAATGCCTGAATCTTAGGTTGCACTAAAAGTTAAGTGGAGATGTGCTGGAGAGAAGGCTCAGTGGTTAAGGGCACTTGTTGCTCTTGCAGAGGACCAGTGTCTATTCCCAGCACCTACTTGGCAGCTCACCACTGTCTGTAACTACAGTTCCAGGGCCCCCTTAAGCACATGGTGCACACATATTCATGCAGACAAAATACTCATACTAATAAAATAAAGCTAAAAAATAAAAAGATGAAAACTAAGTGTGCAGCCTGATATCCTTCTCTGCCCTCTATATGCACACACACCCAGACACACCCATCTATGTGTGTATACACACATAGACACATACATATATACACATACATAAACACACATACACACAGATATACATACATACATACACACATACAAACAAATATACACACATACCCATGGACACATACATACATACACATACATACACAATACACAAAT